>OZ012679.1:16034632-16442132 GCA_963942445.1 Argyra leucocephala | reverse complement strand
GTTTTTTTTTTTTGCTTTCTGAAGGTTTTTCTGATCCTTTTATATCCTGAGCTTTGTATTGTATACAGTACAGACAGACATAAAATATTCTTCCGCATATCAAAAAATGAACGTTAAAATAATAGAAATAATAATAATGTTTGTATGAAAAATAGAATAAAACGCATGGTGCGGTGCTCCCGTTTGTTATATTATATACTTTATGATTTAATGATATTCACCCCGTTATCCTTTATGGTGTTTTCAAAGAGATTTGATATCTTTTCTATTGAAATGTGCAATATTGTGATCAGTGTTGTCGTTTATTTTAATTGTTTTGGTATTGATATTTTGGTAAATTTGTTGTTGTTGATATCAAAATTGCAGTAAATATATTGATTGAGTGTTCATTTTCAATATGATAGGAGATGGTTGTGCAATTTGTAATTTTTCTATTGTAAGTAATTTACAACTATACCTTGTTCTTATTTTACAACTATTCGTTTGAATTATTATGTATTCAAGTACATTCTATTTGTATTAATCTTACATTTTATTCTTATTAATCTTACTAGCGATATTGAGTAACTATGTTTGACTTTATGAATATTGGCTTGTGGAAAATTGATCACATCACGTATTAAAGTAAAAATATAAATACAAATAGAAAATAATTATAATATAACGGTACTGCAAAAGAAAAGTAATAATTTTATTTGAACAATTGCAGAAGCGTATAAAGAAGTGGTAGGGTATCCCATGGCAAATTTACAACTTAAGTTTATAGAAATAAATAATAAAGTATTAGAAGGTGATTAATTTACGGACCACATGCACTACCACAACCTATAGAGATCTATTATAAATAAAAGGTGATTAATAAAAATTTCAAAAGACTGATAATTCTAATGAAGGAAAGAAAAAATATTATACAAATGGTTTAAAAGTCAATTTTAACCTCACGGAATGTATCTAACAAGTTTTGACCACCCCTGAAATGTATCTAACAAGTTTTTGCCATACTAAGATGTGATTTTTTCTATAACAACTTATCCAAATGTGTTTTCAAATTATATTTACCAAAAAAAAAAAACAAGAACAATAAAAAATTTATTCCTATCTCCTATATCCGTGTTAAAGCCAGTCTCAAAATCAATTTTTAACTTGTTCCAACCTAATTTTTTTAATTTACAAAATTTCAATTGCGAACAAAATTACCAATTCAATTAACTTCACAAATTTGAATTTTACGATTTATTCAAATTTTACTATCTAGTCAACCTACTTGACACTTCATTTATTGCAATTATTTCTTGTCCTTGTGTAGCTCATTTTTTTAACATGCTGGTTGCAGATAAGTGTTATATACTTCTTCTCAGAGACTTGGGATCAGTAAGTGGCAAATCTGTTTCTATCATCTATCTATCTCTTCTATTATAGTATGGGTAGGTACATTTAAAATTTGTACGTAGATTATTATTTGAAACGTATCAAAGAACCTGCGTTATGATACTTTGTACAATTTATATAGTACTCTTGAATAGGTACTGTGTTGCTGTTAAAATCAGTTCACCACAACCGGCATGCATACAAACAGATTGGCTTCAGGTTAGCTGTATGTACAGTATTACTTTGTATTGTAGATTATTATATGTAGATTTTTCAACAGTAAACCAATAAATTTTGTTCAACTTATTTTAATATTTTTATTTTGAAAACCCCTTCGATGTGAACATTTCCCCAAAGTGTACCACAGGTGTTTAAGCTCATTAGGTCACAAAATGGTTACCGAATTTACATGTAGAACTTATGCTTCCTTATGTCGAAGATTAAAAATTTGAATGGACAGTTTTTCATGGAGACTCACCTTATTTTTTAGTTACAGAACCATCCCTGTACTTGCGGCGATTGTTCTTCAATATGTACTTCCAGGTATTTTGAGTTCCCTAAGTTGCAGAATGGTTATACCATGTTTAAAATAACTGCAGAACATACGTCCTTATGTTGGAGGGGAAAAAATTTGAATGGACAGTTTTTCATGGAGACTCATTTCATTTTTTAGTTATAAAACTATCCCTGTATTTGCGGCAAATGTTCTTCAATATATACTTCTAGGTATTTTGAGTTCACTAAGTTGCAGAATGGTTATACCACGTTTACAATAACTGCAGAACATACTTCCTTATGTTTTTGGGGAAAAAATTGGAATGGATAGTTTTTTATGGAGACTCACTTCATTTTTTAGTTATAAAACCATCCCTGTACTTGCGGCAAATGTTCTTCAATATGCAATTCCAGGTATTTTGAGTTAATTAGGTTGTAGAATTGTATAAACACAATTACAACAACTACAGAACATATTTGCATATATTTGTGAGGAAGAAATTTTAATTAACAGTTTTTCATGGAGACTCTCTTAATTTGTAAGTAAAAAAACTACTTATGTACTTGCGGCAAATGTTCTTCAATTCTTGTACCAAGTCTTACAGTCAAAACATTGTAAAATAATCTAGCGCTTCCAGCTTTTAAATCTTTTGTTTATCAATAGATTATGAAATATAATCATTTTATTATTATCAATCCATCTATCTCTCTCTCGCTCCTTAATTAAAGAAGGTAGGTATTTAAAACAGTAAATATATCCAAACAAATTCAACTATACAGACAACAGGTCCAACTAATGTTCATTATTTTGTATAGAATTAAAAAATAAGGAGAGAGAAGTTAAAAAAATTCAGCTAAACAATAGTTGAATTTACTTATACCTATCTCTTTCTCTCTCTTTTTACTTTCCACTTATTTCTTACATCCAATTTACTACAATTATAATCAAAAATGGTAACACTAAAACATTAAATGCAATTCTAATATTTATAATAATTCAGTCACCCAATTTCTTTTCTAAGACACTATCGGGGAAGTCAAGCTGGTCCGTTATCCTTTGTGCTTATCTTAATTGTTATTACTATTATTATTGTTATTGTTTTTTCTGTTTTGTATTTGACAGATAAATTCAGAATAATGTAATTTAAAGGTAAACTACATGTTGGATATATATATTATATATTGTTTGTGTGTGTACAGAGAAGCGGATGATCATAAACCGTAAAGTGTGCCAGCCGTTGTCTTCTGTAAAAAGTAAGCAGAATATTTTATAAAATAAGAAAAAAATAACAACAAAAAGTTAAAAAAAAAACCAAACCAAGCAACAAATGTTGATAACTGGTTTAATTGTTTTTTATTTTCTGGTTTGTTGTTATGTGAGTGTGTTAGTTTTTTTTTTTTTTTTATTTTATTAATAAAATATACCCATCTGGATATAAAATTGTCGAATAAAAACAGGGAAAAGGATATTTTGTAGTTCTGGTTTTCTTCGACTGATTTCAAAGTTTTATAAAAAAAAAACAGAAAAAAAAATAATGTCTTGGGAGTATGACAACGCGAATGAATTCTAATTCAAGTATTTATCCTTAATTTTTGACAGGTATTATTCCTAAGGTATATTTAAATACAAATTAAAAAAAAAAAAAAAAAACTAAACCATACCTGGTGTGTTCTCTCTGTTTAATACACGTGATTGGAAGGTATTCAGGTAGAAATTTTGTTATTATTTAAAGTGCAACCGGTTGTATGCCAGGCGCACGACCAGTTATACATTTTTTTTTTACTGTT
This sequence comes from Argyra leucocephala, assembly GCA_963942445.1. Taxonomy (NCBI): domain Eukaryota; kingdom Metazoa; phylum Arthropoda; class Insecta; order Diptera; family Dolichopodidae; genus Argyra; species Argyra leucocephala. The sequence goes on along the minus strand of OZ012679.1, from coordinate 16,438,481 downwards.
CTTATGGTTTTTGTTTTTCTTGTTTTTATTTCTGATTTACAAATTGCTCTTACTTTACACAGGGAATTTGTTTTTACCTTTTTTTTTGTTCTTGCTCTAAAAGGATATTTTATTCTAAGGTCAATAAATATGTTAAATAGCGCCACGGTCGAAAAATTACATGAATTAAATATTATGTTAAAATAATAATTTAGTTTTGGTTATATAAGTAAAGTATACAGCAATGTTATGGTCTACTAAAATATATAATACAATGGGGTATAAAATTAGTATATAAAATTTTAAAGAATGGGTGAAGAAAATTTACCAAAAAAAAAATAATAATAAAAATTAAAACAAATTTTTATGCAAATAATGCTATTGGCACGCTTCTGTATTTTTTTGTGAAAAAATAAATATTTCAGTATGGGGGGGTTATTTTTATTATTTTTTTTTTATTTTTTAAATATAAAGAGGTCATATAGTTTTTAAAAAAGAAGTCAATAGGACATTATTAGTTTTAATAAATTGCAGGATCTATGTTATAATGTAAATTGTTAGCAGCTGAAATGTTAAAACAATACAATACAAAAAAAAAAGCGATTTCAGCTGTAAATTAGTTTTAAGAAAAATAAATTTGTTAATGGTATAATTTCGATAATTTTGTGCTATGTAAAATTGAGCCGAATTTCGGTTTTAAATTATAAATACATTTTTTGATATTCACATTTGTTTTATCATTTTTTATTTATTTAATAACTCTCAAGGTTTAAAAAACGTATCATGAAAATAAAACCAAAATATAGTCACTTTGGCCTATTCTATATTATAGTCAATTTGCCTATCATTTCAAATAATGCTTCAACTCTGAACATCTGTACTAAACACAAAACTAAAATAGGTTATGGAAATATGACAAATCTGTAATTCAAACGGATTGGAACAAACATTTTCATGATTGTGGGAAATGAGCGAAACAGAACAGATATTAGTATTATTCTGCAATTGCAGAAATAGTCCCAGAAAACATGTTTTGAAATTTTATGTTGAACTGACTGTAAATATCTCAACCTACTCACTATGAAACTACAGTACATTATAAAATGGCTGTTGTCTGTATCGTCTTAAAAACATTTACTATGATCTATTTTTTTTTTTAATCATAAAATTTTCACAAAACAGACAATTATTCTGCTTTAGTTGCAAATCTATGGAATGTCATTCGCAACACATAGATAATATCGTCCAATAGAAGACACAAATTTTGATCAGATTGTATATGAAGCTAAATTTCATCATAATTTATTCTAAATTTTTTAAAAAATTGCTAAAATTCTGAAAATGTAATTCTAGAGAGCAGTCCAAACGTAGCCCTGACATAAATTTTCTTAATTTACTATCAATAGATAATAAGAGTTTAAAAATATGAAATTTGTTTTATTTCATTTCATTATCTAGGATAAAATTAAATCTGCAAAGCAAAACACAGAAGCTAAAAATCATTTTGACTAATACATTGACTCTTATTAGTATAAATAGAATTGGGACGACTAGCGACAGATACAGCTACAACTTCTTTCAAAAAAAAAAAAAAAATAACCCCATACATTTTATATGCATATAAACACAATTGCGGATACTGTATATTTAATAAAGTAAAAAGAAACAAATTTAATAAAGCAATCAAGCAGTCAAGAATTTGGATCTAGTTGTCGTAATTAGTTTTGTTTGATATGAAGGATATCTAGGAGATAGCTGAGCGACAGATACAAATTAGAAAAATATCTATTTTTGTATCCCTCGCCCAGCTACTTTTGGTAGCATATCAATCGAACATATGATTAATCGTAAACAATTTCCAACAACATTAAAATATTAAAAGTAAATCTGTTTTCTTTTACATTCTTTAAAATGGCTTTTGAGGCAAAATTAATAAATCTGCAATTGTGTTTATGCCAACGATGTATTTCTTGCCAGTAGCTGTATCTGTCGCTAGTCGGGAAATTCTGTTTATACCTTATACCTACTGTTAGTTTTGGTTATATAAGTATAACTACATCAATGTTATGGTCTACTAAAATATATAATACAATGGGGTATAAAATTAGTATATAAAATTTTAAAGAATGGGTGAAGAAAATTTACCAAAAAAAAAAAATAATACTAATTTACCAAAGTTAATATACCCTTGTAGAAGTGCTTTGTTGTTGGATATTTTATTTTTCATATTTGTGGGTTCTTACTAGCACAATAAAAACACACATTTTGAATTAGTTTCTAGATTTGATTGATTATACATATTGATACATATTTCTTCATATTTGATCTGTGAGTTTTAAAAATTAAACAAAATTTACAAAAATAAAAATTAACAAATTTACTCCTAAATGTATACAAAAATATTTTTTTTTTTATTATTCAACTGCTTTACCTTATAAAAATTACAACCAACAAAAATTTATTTTTTTTAGCCCCCTACTATGTGTTATGGTCGACAATAATATAACAGTACCAAGTTATAGTTTCAATTATAATTTCACTTCTTAAATTTAATTTACTTTTTCAAAGCTCTATTTTATAATATGTGGCAGGGTGGTAAATTAACGAATAAATTTAGGGGGAAAAAAACCCACTTCAGCTCAAAGTTTGTGGATTTAAGTTCTGACTCAAAGTAGATTTAATTTTTAAGCGAAGGTACTTGTTTAAAAGCTGTGAAAAATCTATAATATTAGCTATTCCAAAATTTAAAAAATATTATAGGTATCCTATTTTTTTGACAATTTCAATTGTTTTGATGACTTTAAAAAATACTCTAATTCGAAATTTATAATTAGTATTAAATAATTTGCTTTATTTCTTAATCGGTAGTTTTTTGATGACATTTAAATTTTTTGGTTCCTGTCATTGCTTTTTTCTTTAATTTACCAAGGTGAAAAATTAAATTTTTTCGAGTCTTGTGAAATCAATTCGGTCTTAAACTGATGTTCAGTTTAAATTTAATTGACTCACAATTGATTGAACGAGTGTATCGTTCTTTCAATACTACTGGATTCATCAGTAGGTATTGTAGTGTTGAAACTATATAGTAAACTTCTAGTCTGAATTTGATTGACTAATATTTGATATACTTTTATATGTACAAAACGATTTTAAACCTATCAAATATTGATTTGACAGATCCATTCTTGTTAGATTTATCATAGATTTGGCAGATCTATTTTTGATAGATTTGTATTTGTTAGATTTATAATTGATTTGAGAAATCTATTTTTGTTGGTAGATTTATAATTCATTTGACAGATTTATAATTGATTTGACAGATCTATATTTGTTAGATTTATAATTGATTTGATAGATCTATTTTTAATAGATTTATAATTGATTTTACAGATCTATTTTTGGTGGATTTATAATTCATTTGACAGATCTATATTTGTTAGATTTGTAATTGACAGATCTAGTTTTGATAGAATTATAATTGATTTAACAGATCTATTTTTGGTAGATTTATAATATTGATTTGACAGATCTATTTTTGATAGATCTATAATTGATTTGACAGATATATTTTGATAGATTTATAATATTGATTTGACAGATCTATTTTTGATAGATTTATAATTGATTTGACAGATCTATATTTGTTAGATTTGTAATTGACAGATCTAGTTTTGATAGAATTATAATTGATTTAACAGATCTATTTTTGGTAGATTTATAATTGATTTGACAGATCTATTTTTGATAGACTTATAATTGATTTGAAAGATCTGTTTTTGATAGATCTATAATTGATTTGACAGATATATTTTGATAGATTTATAATATTGATTTGACAGATCTATTTTTGATAGATTTATAATTGATTTGACAGATCTATATTTGTTAGATTTGTAATTGACAGATCTAGTTTTGATAGAATTATAATTGATTTAACAGATCTATTTTTGGTAGATTTATAATTGATTTGACAGATCTATTTTTGATAGACTTATAATTGATTTGAAAGATCTGTTTTTGATAGATCTATAATTTATTTGACAGATATATTTTTGATAGATTTATAATATTGATTTGACAGATCTATTTTCGATGGATTTTTAATTGATTTGACAGATCTATATTTTTGTTAGATTTATAATTGATTTGACAGACCTATTTTTGATAGATTTATAATTGATTTCACAGGTCTATATTTGATAGATTTTTAATTGATTTGACAGATCTTTTTTTGTTAGATTTATAATTCATTTGACAGATCTATTTTCGTTAGATTTTTAATTGATTTGAAAGATCTTTTTTGGTAGATTAATAATTGATTTCACAGATCTATTTTTGTTAGATTTGTAATTGATTTGACAGATCTATATTTGTTAGATTTATCATCGATTTGACAGATCTATATTTGTTAGATTTATAATTGATTTGACAGATCTATGTTTGATAGATTTATAATTGATTTTACAGATCTATTTTTGATAGATTTATAATTCATTTGACAGATCTATATTTATTAGATTTATGATTGATTTGACAGACCTATTTTTGATAGATTTATAATTGATTTCACAGGTCTATTTTTGATGGATTTTTAATTGATTTGACGGATCTATATTTGTTAGATTTATAATTGATTTGACAGATCTATTTTTAATAGATTTATAATTGAATTAACAGATCTATTTTTAATAAATTTATAATTGATTTGACAGATCTATATTTGTTAGATTTATAATTGATTTGACAGATCTATTTTTGATACATTTATAATTGATTTGACAGATCTATATTTGTTAGATTTATAATTGATTTGACAGATCTATTTTTAATAGATTTATAATTGAATTGACAGATCTATTTTTAATAAATTTATAATTGATTTGACAGATCTATATTTGTTAGATTTATAATTGATTTGACCGATCTAGTTTTGATAGATTTATAATTGATTTGGCAGATCTATATTTGTTAGATTTGTAATTGATTTGATAGATCTATATTTGTTAGATTTATAATTGATTTGACCGATCTAGTTTTGATAGATTTATAATTCAAGTTTTACAATAATACTGTGTGTGAATGTACAACCAATACACTTTTTAAATTTCAATTGTTAATTTTGTTTAGTTTAGTTAATTTTGAAAAATTATAGCAAACAATGCTATCCCAAGCTAACACAATATACTACGCCACCATGTGGATTCGCAATGATATTCCACACACAAACTCGTGATAATAATTATATGAATGGACATACAAATAATAATCTAAAATAGTTATTTCTTGGATTGAGATATCTCCTAGATATCCTCCTGATCAAACAAATTAATTACGACAACCGGATCCAAATTTTTTGACAGTTCTTTCTATAAATCAACCCCATCCCAATTGAATATTATATTACAACTTGCAATTTAAACTTTAAACTAAAAAATTACTTAAGTAATACATACAGCATTATTGTGATTACAATCAAGGATAATAAACATTGTATTCAAAATATTTTCATTAAAATTTTTATTAATTGGCAAAAAAAAAACTTACACGTTTAGGTATAAAAAGAATGCGCCGCCGCCGCCGCCGCCCGTTGAATATTAATTTAATTTTAGCATGTTTTAATGAAATTTTGAAGAAAATCTTAAATTTTACTACTCGATATTATTTTTTTATATCTTGATTTACTTTTTATGTAAAAAGCAAAAGAAAAAAAAAAACAAATTAATTTATAGTTGTAGAATACTAAATGGAAATTTACTTTTCAACAACTTTATACAACAATTACCTAATGACGTTTTCTTTATTTCCGGGTTTTATTTATTTATTTTTTTTGTTGTTTTCAAATGTAAAAATTACTTAATTTAAATGAATCATGAAATTCATAAGATTTGAAAGGAAATTATAGGTTAGCAACCTAAAATAATATAATAAAAGAAAATAGATTTGTGTTGTTGCCAGATATTATGAAAATCAACAGTGTAGAACGTTAGCTAAAAATTCAATGAAAATTAGAATTTTGAATTTATGTTCAGAACGATAAACTCAAATGCAAATTCGGTTCGGTTTGCATTCATGTTCGGAAAATAATTTGTTTTATTAAATTTATTTTCTATTCTGAAATCAACATCAAAGCAATTATAGCATTCATCAAGCACAAAGACTTGCACTTTTAAAAAATACAATAGATCTTAAGAGCTCGCTTGTATATAGCACTATCAATAAAAAAAAAATATATATATATATATATATTTCCTGCTGATCCTTAGCTGAATCTTTTTGACTATGAAATCCTAAATCATGTTCTACATCTTGATTTAATTTAAAGTTTGATAAGATGTTTAATACAATTAGATTTTGTGAACTTACTGCTGAACGATTACATTTCGGATGCGATAATTCAATAGGATTTTGTGATGTAGAAATAAAATATTTCTGTGATCTGATATAAATTTTTAATTAGTTTTTATTAAATTTTTTATTAAATTTTTAATTAGCTGTCCTGAAGGGAGTATATTTAACTTCTTGAAACAAAGGCCAAGATTACATTTCGTATGCGATAATTCAATAGGATTTTGTGAGGTAGAACTATAATATTTCTGTGATTTGATATAAATTTTTAATTAGTTTTATATAGCTATGTCCTGAGGGGAGGATATCAATTTCTTGAAACAAAGACCAAGCGCTAGATAATCTACTATTACGAAGTATTATTTTCATAATACATTTTTGAGTTAATAGAATTGATTCTATTGAATTAAAATAAGTTCCATCCTAATAGTAATATCATATATTGTAATTTGCTATGTACTAGTCAACTATTATAGTGCATGATAAATTTTCAGTAGGAGATTTTTTGATTTCACAAGCTATTTTCATTATTACCTATTCTTTTAACAGATAGATATTTGAAATGAGACATAGCGAAATTAAATATTTTTTTTTTTTTTTTTAATTTGTATTTTCTATGAGAAGTTTAAATTTAAAATTTCATCCCATTAATAAGTATATACATACATCCTATCATACAAAAATAATCAAATTGATGGTACTCACCAATGTGTACAGTTTTTTTTTTTCAACGCCAAAATAAAATTAAAAAATTTCTTTAAAAAAATAAATTATTACGTATGCGGTTGTTGTCTAAGATAAACCAATAAAAAAAAATATATGGGGCCAAAAATAAATGATGACGAATTTTTATAAAACGTCCAAAATTTCTAGGGAATACTAGTCAATTTTTATTTGGCAATTATTGATATTATTCGGAAGCAAATTACTTCTTTCATCAGTGCTTCCGACTATTTTAATAAAACTAATTTATTATTATTCTACTTCTAATTGCTAAATTTTTAATATATTATTTTTTTTAGAAAGTTGGTCTGTGTTCAATAGTCATTCATGTTTTCATTGAATTTGGACTCGAATACTTAATAATAACAGTACGATACGATACTTTTGTTTACGTATACCATCATCGCAATAAGTTATGTCACGGTTACGAGCAGTAGAAAATTATAAAAACTTAATTATTGAAATCAATAAAATAAATATTTATTAATCAAGTTCAAGACAATGAATCCAAAACAAAACTAGTTTTAATTACATTAATTATTATAAGGGTAGAGAAGTATCAAATTCACATCGAATTAAAGAAAAAATTTTATTTTTACCGACGACAAGAGGTATTTGACTGGTTTGAAAATTTATTTTATTTTATACGTGAAGTTTTAAATCAATTTTGGCTAACTTTATTAGCTACCTAATTAATCAATAATTCTGATATGTTTTTTTCAATTTTAAATGTTACTTAAATCAATTATGATGTGCTTTAGTATGTAACAATTTAACCCGTAATATTATTAAGCTCATGCCTCTTTGTCGAGCTCATTGTGTTTATTTTAATATTCCCAACAAATCTACAAAAACAAAACTTGTATCAGTACATTAATCTTGTTTTACTATGGTTATATTTTTCAATTATTGTTCCAAGACTATATAATGCTATCTAAGTATAACGATAATGTACAATAACTTTTTATTTTTTGTTATATTATATAGAGATACTTTGCCTATATAATATTACAGTTTCATTACCTATTAGTGATAACTCATAATTAATTTAAAAAATAAATGGAAACACCAAATTCAATAAACTTTCGAACCTTAATCCTTCTGATTAATAGTCACAAGACATTAAAATTTTACAATATTAGATTCGAATTAAATTAAAAATACTGTAGATCTTTTGTAGATGATTTACATGTCTTTTTTATATATATATATATATATGTTGTTCGATATCACTACGTCTTTCTTTAATCAAATTGCTTAAATTTGCAACAAACAATTTTTTTCCGTTATTTATTCAAAATACTAATTTGACTATCAACATTAAACTGAAATATAATTTCGAATAGCTAAATTAAAAATAATAAGCTAAAGTATATTCGATCATACAACAGAAGATTGAAGCTGTTAACCTCATCTAAATTGAATAAAAAAAATCCAAATCCCGTCGGATCAAAATCTAAAAATACCGCCAATTAAAATCTAATTTATTTTTTGTAATTTTTATTTTGGAAAAAGTGAAAAAAAAAAATTGGGGATATTAATTTGATCTAATTTTTGGGCACGTAATGATATCCCGGGAATAAAATTCAGCAAACAAAAGGATACCATATAAAAATCAGGCTAATTCAAATACAATTGTTTGGAAAAAAAGATAAGCCTGATGTGACTCAAAACCAGTATTTTCAAAAGTACAACAGAGTCGGAATTTGTATATTTCGGAATTTCGATTGGTAGGTTTATTTTTCCCATTGAAATTGTACGACACCCAACAATGTACATAATATTTTAAATAGTACATTGGCTTGTATGGGATAGATTTATGCAAATATACTCCTTTGACTTACACTTTATTTAACACCATTAAGTGGTAAACCTTGACGTAATATCCACTGTTTAGAATCGTCTTAACTTTCTGTTGTTGACTACTTGGTTGATTGGTTGGTTGATTTTCCATCACTTGATTATTGTATATTATCCTAACCGTTTCCAATATCTTTAAACTAAATCTGGTAACAATTAATAAATTTTTTTTTTTCTAATATTTACTTCAACTAATCAAAATTATTGACGTAAATATTATACCAACATGCAAATTTATCAAAACAATTATTTAATATTTTTTCAATTATCCTTGGAAAATTATAAATCTTATAATTTTCAAATCTCCTTAATTCAAGAAAAAAAAAAAAATTACAAATTAAAAAAAAAAAAAGTTTACCTATGGGTTAACAAAACGCATTTCAATAATTAAGTCCCTTTGGTTTCATAATATGCACACACACAGTGTACCCCATACATATAGTATGTAATCAAAATTCTACTGTGAAAAATAAATTTATAATTCCAGTTATAAAGAAAATAGAAAAATAAACAACTAAAGTTGTAGTTATAGGTTTAATTCATTACATATTCTGTTCATTACTTTCAAGGACCTCTTCAAAAGCATTACTTATGTGTACCTTTAAACATGTATGAAATCACCTGTATTTATGTCTAGAAAATACATTTTTTTTTTGTTTTTTGCTTTATTCTTAAAGTAAAGTTCAGTAGTTTGTTGCTAACTACTGTGTATACCTATTATGTACTTTTTTTTTAAAATTTTTAATAGTATACGATATGAGAATAGTAGGCATAGACCAATAAAAAAATTCGTTTCAATCATTACTATTTATTATTAATACAGTTATAATCAAAAGTGAGTATATTTTACAATAATCAAATGTACAGATAGTCTAGATCTAGAGCATTGTTTTTGATTTGACATCAACTATTTTTATGAGATAGTATACACATAGGTTTGTAGGTGCTGCTGGAAAGGTAATTATTGCTAAAATTGTGTTTTTCCGATCCCATGACATGGACTATTTATTTATTTATGTATTAATCATTTAGTTATTTATGTACAGATCATTTTCGATTTTGGAATATGGGTCTCGTATAGTAGTTATTTGATATATATTTGGTATATTTATGTACCTATATTATTTTATTTTTATTAGTTTTTAACAATTATTATTAATAAGTTTATTCATTATTATGTTATATTAGAACCAATATAATTGCATTAAAAATTACTGAACGTAAAACAACATAATATTACGTTATTGGTTGTTGTCTAAGATAAATCAATCAAAGAAAAAAATTAAAAAATGAACTGAAATAAAATAAAACAAAAATAAAGAAAAAAATTATAATATGAAATGATGGAAAGGAATTTACAATAACATATTACGTTATTGGTTGTTGTCTAAGATAAATCAATAAAATAATAAAAATTAAAAAATAAACTGAAATGATGGAAAGGAATTTACAATGAAATTGAGTAGGTATGATTTAAGTACTTTCAGTAATTTTCATCATTTGGAGAAATATTTCAGTTTTCGGGGAGATTGAACCTGTGTTCTGCTGTCATTACATTACTATACTCAAGTGCTTTACCAATCGACTATCGAGGCCCCACTATCTATTTATTGTTATTTTTTGTTTATTTACAACTTTATTAATTGATCCATTTCGATTCTAGAAAAACGGACGACGGGATTGAGGAAATTTATGGTATCTATAATATTGCGCAGATCTATATTTTTTTCCATATCAGAATTTTCGAATATATTATTTTTTAATATAATATTTTTGGTATTCCTGTTGATATGAATCTGGTCTGGGGTTTTGAAATATTAAATTTTACCCTGTTTACACTACTTCCGTCTTCTGTGAATGGAAAAATTACCTTCTCTGGACTTGAGAGTATAGTTCTGATTAAAGTAGTAGGTCTGATTAAAATCGTTCCATAATCTCTATCTAATATAAATCGTTTCAAATGTATCATTCGTGATTGGAAGAAAATAATATTAGCTTAACTGCGTGGCTATTTTATTTCTTTTCTTTTCTGTTTTCTCTATCAATTTTATTTCTTCAATTTATTCAAATTTTTTTCGCTACATTTGGCGTCCCAAAAAAATAGAATGTCAAAGGTAGATTCCTTTTCCTATAAACAGAATCTGTATCTTAAGTTTTTGGACTTACCGATCTTGAACAAATGTCTGTTAAATGGACCATGACCATTGATAAACGATTTTAGTGTTGTAACATTGGATTTAATCGGTTATCCCATATCTTTGAATTATTGCAATTTCCCACTTTTCTTTACGGTACTCACAAATCCTTCAGTCTACGAAAACATTACAGTGTGTTTCAGGTTGAGGTGATGGCTACAAAGAAAGCCTCAAACTAGCTGAGATCCAGCGTATTATCTGGTAGAAGTATCTGTATATCCACGGACAGTCTGGCTGCAATTGAAGCATTTATTGGTAACTATCAGTGTTGGCCTGTTGCAGTTCTCCGGATAAGCTACCGGATCAGTTCAATATATTATGGCTATGATGGGTGCCATGACACAGTAAGCTTACGGATAACTGTGATACAGATCAACTTGCTCGAGAATGTATTATCTTGGAAATCGATCCGCAAAGAAGTAATGTTGATGCACCTATCTAGTTACTTGTAATATAATGCTTCGCAAAGATGCAATAAAAGCTTACATTTTCAGATGTTCAAGTAGATCAGACTGCAACATCACAAAGCAAATTTGGCCTATGCTGAACCTAAAGCACTCATCCTTTAACCTATTACCTATCTTTGAAAAAATGTGACGTCAGCACTATATGACAAGGGTTATTGCGGATCATTATATCTTATTGGTAAACATTACCCCCCCCCCCCCAAACGACTTTTATAGAATATTTAGAAGAAGACGAAGAAAATAACCATATCTAAAAAGGAAAGCCCTTTTTTCTGGACTCGCAGAATGACTTTGAAGCCACTAAAACCAAATATATCCACCGCTTTGTAAAAAGCTTCGAAATTATTCAACGAGTAGAGGCTTATGCGAGGGAAGTTCCCGTCATATCACAATTTACTTTACACTACTACCTACCTACCTTTCTATGTACGGTAGTGCAAGCTTATACTACAATATTTACAATGTTTTTCAATAATTTATTTATCAAATTACTGGCTTATCAAATCAATAAATGTGGAAAAATCATGCTATATTGTCAGAAACTAAGCCTTTACAAATAAAATAGCTCCACTTTATTTAAGTTTTACCAGATTATACTCTCAATTATTTTTTTTTCTGTCATTTATTTTATCCCAATGACAAAGGGTACTGGACCAGATCTTACATGGTCCAGATTGAAAACCAATAAAGCATTATGCTGTCTACCTACTGCAGCACCTCCAGCGTGTAAGCCACTCTTTGCAGGTAGACGCTTGAACGAGCAATGTTTGAAAACCCATATTTCATTAACTTTTAAAAATCACTGTTATAGGTACATAATATCATTTATACAACTCTATTACAATATCACCATTGGAATAGTGTATTCCACTGTGAATTTTAAGTGTAAGTTTAGTTAAGTTTAATTTTTATTTTATTATTTTTTTTTTTTTGTTCTTTTTTTTTTTATTTATTAACGTTAATTTAATTTAATGATATTTACGCGGGCTCACTTCAAAAACAAACTTTTTTTTTTTCAAAGTTTTATTATTTATTTGTAAAAAAAAAAAAAATAAAAATAACAAAAACAAAAAAAAAGTCTACTATAGAAGAATCTATGGCCTCTAATATGAACTGCACAAATAAACCTATCGAAACATTGTAGACACATTCATTTATACATACATTAGTTAATAATGATTTCAATTTATATTAAACCGTCCCACAAAAGTATATATATAGACAAACAAACACACATAGGTAGGTATTCACAGGCATATGTGTGTACATTAAAAAACATTGAATATATAAATTTGTAAAGAGGTTAAAATTAAGTGAAACTATCATCAAATTAAAAGCATTTGGTTAGTAAATACTTAATGCACGCTAGCAAACAGTAATTTTAAAAATATATTTTAAATTTTCTTTTTATTTCTCGTTATTTTTATTTATTTTTTTTTTGGTTTAGTTTAAATTTTGAAATCTCAATAACAGTTAAGTCGGTTGTGTAGTGACATTTAAATGCAAACAAACTAAAATTATAGAATTGAAAAGTTTTTAAAACTTAATTTACATGCCTATATATACTTAGATTATGTATATAAAAGTAGAGTGAAAGAGATGGGTATATTATATATTTTTCTCTTTTCCCCATATTAATAACCATTTCTCCATACATATTAATGTTTAAAAAAAAAAAAAAAATAAAACAAAATAGAAAAAATTTCTACCAATTTTAATTTATTAAAATCACAGTCAACAAGAAAAACAAGAACAAAAAAAAAATAGAAAAAGTTTACACGCAGGTTTTAAAGTTTCATAAAAAATAGAGAAATATAAAAAAATATAAAAAAAAAAAAAATTCCACCAAATCATCGTTATCCTTTTTGGCTATAACATTGACAAACATGTGTAGCATTTAATTTATTATAGGATTGATGTATATACACGTGTGTGTATGTGTGCAAATTTAATGTTACATTTTAGTACAATAGTGTCGAAGTACTCGGGCAATGTTCTTATTTTTTTTTTTTTTTTTTTTTTTTTTTTACTTGTCATACTTAACGGATTGTTTTGTGATTTTTTTTGTTTTTATTTGTTTTCTTCGATAAAATTTTATTATCCTTGCAGTGATTTTTTAAAATTAAAATTGATTTTTGTTTTTTAATGTCTGTTTGTTTTTTTTTGTGACTTTTCTTTATAATGCAATAAAATAAAGTGTGTTTGTTGATAATTTTTTGTTTTTTTACTGTTGAATTAAGCAGTGTCGTGGCATTATACGTAAATTATTTTTGTAAAAAATGAATAATTAATTTTGGAGAAATTTAAATTAAATTTTTCGGAATTTGGAGAATAAAAAGTGTGTTTGGTGGGTGGGACTGTAAATATGTATTCGAATTTATGGAATAATTATAATTAATCTGAAATCTGAAAAAGTAGATACGGTAGAAATATCTGGACCATTTCATAAGCGATTTTCATTATTATTCTTTTAAATTGTGATTATTGTGATTTGAATTTTTAAATAGAATTGAATTGAATTGAACTTTATTATCCATACATATAAATATGTATGCAAAAGCTTGTTGACAATTTCTTTTAGGAGATGTGGGCCATATTTTAAATAGAAATTTCAATTTAAAATTTGAGAACATGGTGTAAGTATGCATATACATTAAAACACACAAAAAATTTATTTTATCAAATTGCTGCAATTCTTTAATGTACAGAGTTTATTCTTTGCCAGAATCAAATTTACATTCCATTTGTTTCCAAATAAATAATTAGCACAAGATTGTTTTTTTTTCAACCTGTTTCGAGTTTGTAGAACATCATCGAAAGTAAAATTTCATTGATCAGCTTATAGAATACTTACACACGCGCTGACCCCCTAATAACTCGAAACTATTACCCAATTCATTTTTCTGTAACCGACATCTTTATAAGATAATCTTTAAGTTAACGAAGACCTAATAAGAGGTCATTCATTTAGCAATTTTACTTTAACATATTTTCGTTGTATCACTAATTCTTTCCTACCTTATTTTCCAACTCTCACATTCACGTAGTGACCCAAGGTTAACCCTAGTAATACTTACGAACGATTAAACCCCAATACCAGTGTAGTAAAAAGGGTATATAACAAAATTGAGAGGAAGTATGGTGTGTATCGGACAACAACGGAGGTAGCAATCAAAGGTGGAAGATTCATGCCCGGAACTGTGCCACTTTCACATTTTGAATTTAAGGGGCTTTTCCGTAATCATGTACGATGCTTCTGCATTTCCTAGTTGGAGCAGCTGTAAAAGACGTTTGTACTTGCAATGGGTGTCGTGTTAGAAGATAAATTTTACCATTCAACGGAAAGGCATGCCTGTCAGGTTTGACCTTATGGTTTTATCACTCATATCTCAGAAAATGTCAATGAATAAGCCAATTGGTAACAGTTCATGAAACATGAGGTAACAAACAAGAGGTAATCGCGATCAAATTACGGTTAATCCTGTTACAGCCTTGGTTGAAGTAAACCGCACATCGGATTAGGGGATGGGGCAAATTTTATGTGGTGGTGTCGATTGGAATTCCGGGAGAACAGGATCGGGAACTTGTTTAATATAATCCCATAATTAAATTAAGTAATCCCAGATTGGATTCAATATTTTATTGTATCAAAACTTTGTGACATATAACAAATGTAGCTTCAAATTCAGACCGATCAGCTAAAGCATCATCCTTGTCTTTGCTTGTAAAGCTTATTTTCTAAATTACTTCTACAATAGTATAACATTACAAGAAATATCACATATAGATTAATATTAGTAGTCTAATTAACTTCCGCAATGGTCTAGATTCATCTTCTTTCATCAGTGCTTGCCATTTTGAATTGCCATTGCTAATTGTTTTACTACTGCCGGTTTTTATTTTTGGTACTTCCTGGTCGATTGAAGTTAGTTTAGAAAACTTGATTTTTTGAATGAATTTAATTTTTAGCCTATTCGTATTTAACTGTTAGTTACTTCATGCCCAAAAAATATATCTAGGTAATAATATATCTAACTAATAACCCAATCAAAAACTGACATTACAGCAATAATGAAGCTTGGTAAACTGGAATTTGAAACAACCAAACGGAGAAGTACAATAGATCTGTTTAGACCGGATCTACACATAACATACCTGCACTGTCAAACAAACCGTCAAACAAAAACCAGGTAGATTGTAGATTGCGTGATTTCGGGACGAAATCTATCCCTTACATCACCGCATCTGCTGGGCTTATTATGATTACATGCATTTATTAGTTCTAGTTAGTCCTTTGGGTTCTTAAGGATACCTGATTATGTAATCACACTTAAGTTATTCTTCAATGGTATATGCTCGATAACTTCTATTGTTCGGGGAATGCTGTTCTTAAGTGCTGCGAAAGTCTGCTACGAGTGAGCCAATCGCGTTCGCAAAACACATATTCAATATATTCTACCTCTATTTCACATATTCTAGATAAGTTGTTTTTGGTTAGACCCATTTTATAAAAATGTTTCTTTATTAGGAAGTGGCCTGTTATTATCCCTGCCAGTAATACAATGCATATCCGCTGGAACTATATTTCTTTTTCTTATTCTTTTTCATTGTCATAACAGTGAAAATGGAACCTTAAAAATCTGTATATTTTCATTCAGATCTTCTTCAATTCAAAAATATTGCAACGTCCAAACTCTATTTTCTAAATTACTAATTTTTTTAGATTCAATTTGCAATCACAACATCAATTTTGTATTTTCATAAAAATTCACTTCACTTAATGTTAATGCAGTTGCCATTATCTGTATTCTGTATCTGCACTGAATCACTTCATCTTTAACCTTAAGTTTATCAAATCTTTTATATTTTTTTGTTTTTATTTTATCTTTTATCAAATTTAATTTCAATCGTAGTAGTATCAATTTAATACGATTTCGATATACTTGAACGTTTTTTTTTTTTTATTATATATTTTTTTATTTTATTTTATTATTCTAAAATTATATTGAATTCGAATTCGAATTCTCATTTTTATAAATAATCATTTTATTATTTATATTTTCTAGTAGCAAATTGTTGATTATTTAAGTATGTAGTGGTGGGTAGCAATAGTATATATTTTGTAGAAAATTATAGTTCTGGTGATGGTAAAGTAGTTATCACTGTCATAAAATATATAATTTTATTGAGCTTATGCCACAAGTCTTACCAATATAGATTTTTTTTTCATATCCTTTTTGGTTTTTATTTTATATTTTTGTTTTTTTGTTGTTTTTTGGTTGTTTCGCGAAATTAATATTTTAAAATTGATTTTATTTTTGTGTACATGTGTGTGTGTGTATGTATAAAAACATCTATTTTAAAATTTCAAATTTTTTATTACCATCGAATATGGTACTTATACACATGCATAACTGTATATTTATATAGTAAAAGATTTTAAAAAATTGAATTGAATTGATTATTGGAATGTACATCGTGAGTGCACAATTCAATACCGGTGAATAGTCAAAAAGTAATAAAAAATTTAAGAATTTATCGCGTATTGATTTCAATACATTGAAAAATTGATAAAATTAAAAAAAGAACAAGCAAAAAATAATACAAATATACTGTTGTCTGTGATATCAATCAGCTGCACTGCAATGCAATGCATTGCTATTTTACTACTGTCGCATCATTTTTTATGTTTTTGTTTTGTTTTATGTTGGTTTAGGATCATTGAATAACTTTAACATATGTATGTGAACTTTATAAAATAAATTTTGTTTTTGTTGTTGTTATGTTTAAAAAAAAATTGTTGTTTTTCTTTTGCTTTTTATTTTATTTAATCCTTGAATTTGAATTGGATTTTTCAAAATAAATCAGCCATATTATATCAGTATGAGTTGTTATTTTTTATTTTGTATTTGATCCTGACAAATTTTCTTATAACATTTTAATAACGGAATTTTGACCAATAAAATAATGAAAAAGAAAAATTGCTAGGAAAATGGAAAATTTTCAATTTAACAAAAAAAAAATATATATATATGTATAAGGTTTGCAATGCATGGTAATAATATAAATAACAATTGAAAGTTTTTATGACTATAGTGTGTTGATAGTGTAGATTTGTATTGTTGTATACGACAGTTTTACAATAAGTCTTACTAATGTTTTTATACCTTTTTTTGTTATATCTTTAATGCAAATAGATAGTTTGAAAATGTATCGTTGGTTCATAAAACAAAACCAAAAGAAGAGCACCGCAAAACACGAAAATCAATTCACAAGATTGGAAAAAGTAATGTTTTACTACTACTTTTTATTTCTTTTCAAATTTATGATTCAATAGTGAAAGTCCTAAAATAATTTCCAAAAATTTTTTTTTGAAAGACTATACAGCGATCAGTGCTTCAGAGCTTATGTGCTATTTTGCTCCACACTTTGTGTTTTTTGTAGTATAATTTTTTTTATTTCAATTTATTTTGAATATACGAATTTTTATTTTATTTATTGGTAACAAAAAAAAATAATTATCTAGTTTATAAATGTACATAATATAGTGTGTCGTTGGTTCATGAAACAAAACTAAAATAAGAGCAGCGGAAAACAAGTAAACCAATTCACAAGATTGGAAAAAATATTGTTTTACTGCTACTTTTTATGTCTTTTCAAATTTATGATTCAATAGTGAAAGTCCTAAAATAATTGCCAAAAAATTTTTTTTGAAAGACCATGCAGCGATCAGTGCTTCAGAGCTTATGTGTTTTTTGCAGTATTATTTTTTTATTTCAATTTATTTTTAATACTCGAGTTTTTATTTCATTTATAAGTAACAAAAAAAAATAATTATCTAGTTTACAAATGTACATAGTACAGTATACAACAGTGTTATTTGTTTTATCTACTTTTTTGGGATCTCTTCGAATTTTGATTAATGTTTTTAATCACTGTTTTTAGCTAGTAGGTTTAAAAAGATCTTAAATAGGTAGGTACTGCTTCACAAAATATGCTCTTCTGTATTTCTAATGTTGTTCAGTTTAATTTACTGTTAAAAAATATATTAAATATTAATATATGAATTATAAACCAAAATCAATGACAATAATGGAAGTTATCAAAAAAATTAATGACTGTGGACTGTAGACTAAAGCATATTTCTGAGATAGTGTATTCAATTTAGATACCAGCTCGAGTACAGCGTATTTCATATTTTCGTTTGAGATCAGTTTTTTTATTTTTATTAATTGAGGCCAATATAATGGGGATATAGTACATTAACTGAGCCATTTAAAAAATGTATTAGAGTAAAGAAAGAATAAACGAATATAAAAGAAATAGACTAGAATAGAACAGAAGAGTTAGTATAAGTAAATGTGATTTACAGACATTTTAAAATAATATTATATTTATTTACCCGTCTCTCGTAAGCTTCTAAGCCATATATTTTATCTTTGTTGCGCAACACATAAGATGATAGGTTTTTCCATAGTTTATAGA
Source organism: Argyra leucocephala (assembly GCA_963942445.1). NCBI lineage: Eukaryota > Metazoa > Arthropoda > Insecta > Diptera > Dolichopodidae > Argyra > Argyra leucocephala. The sequence continues at coordinate 16,419,427 of OZ012679.1, read as the reverse complement.
TTCAGTTGATCAGCAGATTCTTAAATTTCACAATTCTGCTTTGTAGAGGCTTCACAACAAATTTATGAGAAAGGGAAGCTCTAATATACAATAAATACTATTACGCTGTAATGATTATATTTTGGTCATAATACTCTCAGAGTATTATACAGAGCAATACAGTCAGAGCAATTACCAATTAGATATTTATAAAACAGGGTGGCTGCTTCTACATCACTATGATGACTGAATAATGTTGGGTGTCATATAATATCTTCATGATTGACAATTTTGATGGTTCGGGAGGATGGTACTCAGTGCAGCGATGGTATTCAGCTCAGTGCTGAAATACTATTTATACCAAAACCAGGCAAGCCAAGTGAAGAAATTACATCCTACAGACCGATTAGCCTACTACATTACTTATCAAAACTGTTTGAAAGACTATTCTTGGAAAGATTGAAACCGATTTAGGAAAAAAGCAAAATTATTCCAGAGCATCAATTCGGGTGCAGAAACGAACATTCAACTATGGAGCAAATACATAGAATAGCAGATGTAATCAAGTTAAGTCTATTAGAGGAAAAAAAGTACTATTCAGCAATATTTCTAGATATTAGTTAAGCATTTGATAAAGTCTGGCATGAACGGTTGCTGTACAAACTTAAAAAAATTTTACCACAGAACTATTATTTATTGCTGCAGTCATATATATCTTATCGAAAGACACTTTTTGGTGAAGCATCAAGGTGCCTATACACCAACTAATGAAATTATGTCAGGTGTACCACATGGAAACAACCACCGCCACTTTCGCTGATAATACGGCTATACTGACCTTACATAGTAACCCAGCGCATGCTTCCGAGATTCTGCAACACAGCATAAACACAGTTCAGCAATGACTACAAAGTGGAGAAACAGGGTGAATGGAGCAAAATCAACACATATCACATTTACACTAAAGTGAAAAACATGTCCAGCGTTTGTACTTAATAACGAAGTAGTACCTTAAAAAGAGGCTGTAAAGTATTTGGGCATGCTCACTTGGACAGGAGACTCACATGGAAAACCCATACTCATAACAAAAGAAAGCTGAGAAGAACTGGGCTTGAAGCTAAGCAAATTGTATATGATTATTGGCTGCAACTCGTCGTTGTCAGTGGAAAACAAGCTGCTGATTTATAAAGCTGTCTTGAAACCGATATGGATCTACGGAATCCAACTGTGGGGAGTAGCCATTAACTCAAAAATTACAATATTACAGCGTTTTCGGTCAAAGCTATTAATATTGATAGTTGGCGCACCTCGGTTTGTCAATAATGATGTCAAACATCGTGATTTGCAGGTGAGAACCATTAAGGAGGAGATTAGAAATATAAGCGGAAAGTACCAAATAAGATTAGCTGCACATCCAAACAGACTGACAAACAGTTTGTTGGTGCAAGTGATGTAAGTTGCATTAAGTGTGCTAGCATCCTGCAGCTACCCAGTAAGCAATAGGAACAATCAAATGGGGGCCAAAAAATACAATGGAGTTATCTCATCCGCTAGTCAGTGCAATTTACCTTAAAAGACAGATTGTAATGTTTCACTGGGAAAAAAAAAGAGTATTGGAACTGTTTCCCAGTGCGATTGCTTGGAGTGTTTTCAGTAATGAAGCATACCAGACAGTTATTGATGGTTTAGCAAATAAGAGTGTAACAGACAGAATAGAATATAATATGCAACATAGTTCTGAAATAACAACTTCTAGAATTTAAATGCATCTTGAGCTTAGTAAGCCTAGCCAAATTCAGGTTCAGGTCACAATTTCGAAACCAATTAAATTTGGTTATAAGTTTGTAGTTTTAAACAATTCAATTTTGTACAAAAAAAAAACATTTTTATTTACAATACATTTTAAAAGTTCAATTCCTACCTCAAAATTGTATACTTAAGCTCTAAATGGGTTTAAATTAATATTAAATTATAACAATACGGTTTATTTATGTGAAAAATAAATTTTTCACGAATATTTACTTTTCCATCACTGAATAAATTCGATTTCACATTTTTTTTTTTATTATATAAAAGTTGCGGCTTTTAAAATTACAATTATTATTATACTATGTTATAGTACTGCAATGCAGCGTGTCGCGACTATTGACTATTTTAAAATCTACTTATAAAACACAAAACAATAACAATAATAACAAAAGAATAAATATTTTTCCACCTATCATTTTAATTTTTATTTTTTTTTTTATTTCAAAATACAAAAATTTTTTGAATTTCATTTCCCTCAATGTTTCTGATACATTATTAATATAATATTCTTTGGGATGCTATTTGAATCCTTACTAAATCATATCACATTGTATTTGAAATGAATGCGTGAAATTCAACAGAATCCCTATCTATTTATTAATATTTAGGTAGGCACATATACGTATAGCTTTTGTATACAAATACATTTTTGTATTATTAAATTGGAGACATTGTGTATATATATATATATATATACAGGATATTATTATTAGTTAGTCAGGATATTTTTCAATAAATTTTTGATGAGATCACAATCCCAAAAATTGTATTTGGAATTTGGTTTGATTTTTTTTTTTGTTTCTGATCTGAAAATGTTTAGTCCACTGAGAATTACCACCATCAGAAATCAATCAGAAAAATTTTTGTCATTTTTCTTTTATGAATGTGGTAAAATGTTATAGGATGTACTTAACAGTGCTTCGCAATCTTCAATGTAATAATAATGTCATGCTTACTCTTTTTTTGTACTTTGTTGCGTTTTTGACGTTTATGACGATGTGATGATCAGTGATAATAGCTGTGTTCTTTTCATATGGTTCAAGGCCTTAGTTTTATTAAATTCAAAAGAACGATGTAGGTTAGTGATTTGAATAATTTTTTTAAGTTAATAAAATTGTTAAATGAATTGTCAAAAATATCTATTACAAGACTAAGCAAGCACCACTCGTAACAAGTAGCATTACTAAATATTTGAGACCTGTATAAAAACCAGATAAATTAAAGGCGTATTCGATGCTTTAATTGCTAGACAAATCGCTGCTTCGTTTTATTATAGGCCTAGGTTTTATTTATTTTTGTCACGGTTTTCAATATTTCTAAACAATCCCAAACTAGGTTTGATGTGATAGTCTAGGGTTGAATAAATATTGGCCTTAAAGTTTTTTCCATATACTCTCGATTCTACTCAATTCATGTCCTTGGGAGCCGTCAGTGTACCATACTAATGATCTTTTGTCGAAACAGGTTGGGTAGGTTTCCCACGTCTCTCAAAAAAGGTTTCTCAAAATTATTTCTTCGAAAGCAATCGTTGGATAATGCTATCGAAAGCTTATTCTTCTGGAGTACATGAATTATTTCTGGGTGTTTCCACTTTTTTAATTTGGGGATCATCATCAATAATACATTTGTGGATGTGAATTATTGCTTCTTTTTGTATAAAGAGATGAAGCGGTTCTAGGTAAAGTTGAGTCTCTAATGATGTGGTCCGTATGTCCCCAGTTAACATCAACAAGCTGAATGATGTAATCTGTTGCATTTGTTTTAAGCTGTGTAACTTTTTTCCACCAAACTGCGGATGCGTCGGTTAAGTTTGGCCTAATATATGCAGTATATAACCATAATGGAATTTTGGGGTTCAGTCCACATTTGTGGTCACCTAAGCTTTTATATATCTATAGTACAATTCTGGCTTTGTTTAGAGCATTTTCTAGATCAGCATTCCAGTTCAGATGTTGATTAAGTACGATTCAAAAGTATTTGACCTCTAAGCCAATCGTTACGCCATTTAGTTTAGGCTTTTTTAATTTGTCCTTAATTCTTATTTTTGTAAAGTTAACAATAGTGTTTTTATAGGGATTTATAGAGAGTTTAACCTATCGGAATCATTTGGATAGCATGTTTAGTGCCTTGAGTTAATCCAGCCACTGTAGACTTAAATTTGCCTCTGATAAGAATAGCTAAGTCACTGGTGTAAATTCTGTTAAATTCTGTTAATAATATCATTGATATAAGATGGCTTGAGAGTAATTTTTCGAATGTATTTGGTTGTATGAGCAGCTAGCAAACCACTAACTGAAAGACACAAAATTGTAAAGCTTATTAATGCGCAAAGACAAATATGACCAAGACATGCGGTGAGGCTAAATGATCTGAAAAAATATGAAAAATAATATTAGACATGGCAGCGTTAAATTTATTTCCCCCCTACATGTCTTATTGAACGATTTAATTTGAAAAGATGACCAGAACATATGGTGAGGCTAAATGATCTGAAACGATATGAAAAATAATATTAGACATAGAAGCGTTAGATTTGTTTCCCATCTATCTCCTATTGAAAGATTTAATTTGAACCCTATGACCCACAGATGGCCATAGGATACAGATGGCCCACATATGTTATAGGATAGTGATGATGACCATTCAATACAAGAGCAAAAAGTAGATCGAGATAGTTGATGGATGGATGGAATTGAAGAAAATATTGTCTATATATTGAAGTTAACAGATGGAGGACATCAGTGTTGCACAAGATGGAAGAGCAGAATGGATGAAAGTTGTAAACAATGTTAAAGTCAAGCTGTATAGAGCCAACAAATGATATATTTGGTTACATGAAAGTCTATTCCAAAATAACCCTAAGTTAATGTGTATAGCTGTTAAGTATAGTATGATATGATATGCTTTCAAGACCGTTGGCCGTCAGAAAGTAGTTGAGATTCAAAATATTATAAAAATATGTAAAATAAATAATTTTTTTTTGGAATCAAACAGATTACACAACACTGTTTCATATTAATTCCATCTCCTACAATACAACAATGTATAGGTTTCATAATATATAATAGTTAATAAATTTCGCGATTGGACCCGTTATTATTTTCTATTTTCTATTTTTTTTTTTTAATTTTTGGTTTATTATTTAAAGTCTTTATCTTTTTGATTATTTTCTTTTTCTAATAAATTGTGTAGTAGTTCTGCAGATGATATCATATATATTTTTCTATATAGCCAAATAGGTTATAAATTGTGTAATATGATGTTTTGTTTCTGTATTTGAATGGTGGGAGGACTAAATCTGATTGAATATTGAATCTATTTTTGTTTTTTGTTATTTTAATTCATGCACATACTCTGTGGTATATCATCAACAATGCAAAATAAAACTAACAATAACAAAAATGGTATAAGAATAAATTGAATTTATTTACTTCAAATCAATGCAATTTTTACTAGCTATTACAAAAAAATAGATATTAAAAAAAAATAGGAAACAAATCATTATATTGACTATATTGGACTGCATTGGACTGCATTGGACTGCATCAAAAAGGCAGATCGATTACAGTTTTAGATAAGGATCAATCAATTGTCAATCAGACTTTGTTTTACTTTTATTTTCTTTTCTATTTTGGTTTAAAAGTTTTAATAATTTCCAATAGGTAGGTATAAAATTTGGTGTCCTGTAATTTCTTTAAAATTAATGTGGATTTGTTTATTTTTGTGGAGGTGACTGTGTTTTTAAATAACACATGCCGAATTTGATTTTTTCATTGTAAAATTTTATTTGTATACTTAATTGTAAATCAAATTATTTTTATTAATTAATTTAATTGTTTTTATCGGAATAAACAAGGTAGGTGTTGTTAGAATTGAGCTTGGTATTACTCTGGTTAGGACGTGAGAATAATACAAGCAAAAGATAAATTGACATAGCACAAAGTTAACGTATATGAAAAACAGTTCACTTAGTTGCACTTAGCTGTTGTTAGTTCAACTTTAGCATAGCTATTTTCCTATCCGTTTGTAAATAAATTTAGAATTTTTATTGCCATTCGTTTAACATCAACCCTTCTGTCTATACCTAAACAATATATGTTCCATCAACATCTAACATATCACGGTATGCAAAACATATTATACGAAAAATGGGAGCCTCAAAGAAGCGTTTTTGGACCCATGTTCTACCTCATGTATACGGAAAATATCCCAACAATATCTAGATGTGAAAGTAGAAACCTTTGCTGATGATACAGCAATTATAGCTTCAGACATCGATCAATTACATCCCTCAAATCTACTTCAATGAACTCTCCATCAAATTAAAAGCTGGCTTCACAGTTGAAAAATATAAAATTCAATAAAAATAACCCCATGGGACATTTACACTGAGGAAAGGTATCTGCGCTCCAGTAGTTTTGTACAATCAAAAACAGTATAGCTGTACCCACTGGAATATTATGTCAGATATCTGGGGTATCATCTGGCGTTTAACATGACAAATTACATGACTGAAGCATATAATTTGTAAAGTCACACACATTTGTGATAATATAGGCTTTCCAGCTTTTGTCACAAACATGTGGGCTTACAAATTATATTCCAGATTCCAGATTAATCCCCACACATCTGAAAAAATACTCCAGTGGGTTAATAAGCAAAATATCTGAATTATATTTGGAAAACAATATACTGCTGTACGAAGCTATCCCTAAACCAATAACAATAACAATAGTGTTCGATGATACGTGGTTCGTGCCAAATAATGTAATCCACAACAATTTGCGGGTTTCATCAGTTCATGATGGAATAACAAAATATTGCCCGAAATACAAAAGTAAATTGGAAATACATCCAAACATCCTGGCAAATAATCTTATGAGGGACCTAGTACCTAGAAGCTGGAAATGAAAAATTGAATGCAACCTATAAAATTATATAATAAGTAGTGAAGTGCTATTTTAAGATACTCTTATTAAACCCAGTATAATATATAAAATTTTGTATTGAATTGTAAATCATCCAGATTGTAAACATCGTTATCATAATTGTCCTGTAACATCATTTAGAACGGCAATAAACTACTTTTATTGTCTGCTATTTGCGACTAGACTCAACAGGTGTGTCCAAGTTATCTGTTAGTTATTTGCTTCAGTTATTCTTTTTTGATATTTTGATCTCAAATGGGTACTCTAAAGTTTCCATATTAGAAATAGGTTTCCTTAGAGTATGTCAAATCCAACACCATTGCTCTACCGAATTTTTCTAACAGCCTAATACAACATTTATTTGTTTTCAGTTCGTTTTCTGTCATTCAATTATGTTGGAAATGGAGTAGCGGTCAACTATTACTTTAGAATCAATTTTTGTTATTACTCAAAAATTGGGATCAACCTTAGAATGCGCTAAAGGTCATATATTGATGTACATTTGAAATTACGCTAGTGAAGTTAGCATAAATACGGAAATCTATTTTATTATTACAGGAATACAAATCCCGTATAAAGACAGTAAATTAGGCCGTTGAAGAGTAATGAATCAGGTGTACAGCAATAAACAGATTAAAGTTGAGATGGATTGAATGGATTGTACTGAATGTAAAAAAAAAAATTAGAATTTCAACTTCCAACCATTTTATAGAATTAATTATTTTTACATAATATTTTGTGCCTATATTTACAATTGCTAGTAAAACCAAATCGAATCATGTCTATTGTGAAACAGAAATTTATTGATTACGACATCGATTTTACAATACACCATATACCAAGTCAATATGGCAGGAGTTTTCACCCACCGTAATTGTTTATTGTGAACAATACTTATCCATTAATACTTTTCAAGGCAGTTTCCAGTACAAAATACGGCAACAATTTTCCAACTTTCAAGCCATATTAAAAAAAAAACACGAATACATTAAAAATTCATTCACCTATGATTGCCTAGCGATTTCTTTGTTAAAAAACTTAACATCTGCTTCCTTCTAGTTCATCAACTTTCTTCTACACAGTACAATATTAAAAAATTATTATATTATAATTATTTTAATTCAAATTCAAAAATTTTATATACCTAGGCCTATATTTGTATTTTTGTATCAAATTACAATAATGAAATTTTAATTTCTAATTTTAAAATGGTAAACACCCAAATTGTCACATGTCCTTTTTTTACGATATTATTCAAACTTGTTGCACTCGCCCTAATGTAATTCAACCAATTCCTAATATTTAACACTAAATAGCATCTGACTTAACTTAATAATCACCTATTTTTAAATCGACCCTAAATTATTATTATTATTTTTTTTTTAGTTTCTGGTTGTACAGAATTATTCAAATTGTACTCCTTAAAATTAATTTTTTTTCTTTAACAAAAAAAAAAAAAACCCAAAGGATAATCAGACGACTGTGGAAGAAAAAAAAAACAATGTTTCAAAAGGGAAAAAATTTAATATACTTATTTTTATTAAAACGCATGCCATATGGAAGTAGAGATCTTGTTGATTGAAATCCAATACAGAAGAGAGGTTCAAAACAATAACAACAAAATAAAAAATTAAGGATTTAAACGGCTGACAGCCTCAGGTAATAAAATGGATCCTACAATTATAATAACTTTATGGATGAAATACTTTCTTAATGTGTTGGTAGTTTTGAGTAGTTGTGTTAGGAGAAGAAAAAAAAGGAGAAATTTAATTTTTTTGTTTTTTTTTTTTTGTGTTGTGAAAACCGCAATCAAGGATGAAATAGGGGAATTTTAGTAAAGTACAATATAATCAACAGAAATGTGCACTCATTTGATTTTATTTTGTTTTTATTATTTTTTTGTTTTTTCTTTATAACATCAGGGAAGAGGAAAACTATTGAATAGTTTTGAGATGAAAAATTAAATAATAATAAAGCAATAAATTTCTCTTAAAAACCTTCGAAGATTTTTCTTCTTTTCCTTGAATCACATTAATTTTAATGCTAGCGATCTTACAACCATCATAATCATCACCTATCATAATGCAATCTCACCAGTGCGGCATAAGTAGAAAATACAGTTTTTCCATTGTCTCCTACCTACGGCAAGGCTATCCCTCTTCAGTTGCGCCCCTGAGGGTTTGCTTTGGCTAAGATTGTTGTTCTCCGGGTTTTTCTCGGTGATTGTTTCCTGATGGCTCCATCCGAAACATTGTTTCGCGATATTGCTGTTAGGTTGTTTTTAGAGTATGTGCGATCCAAAACCATTTCCTATGTTTTATTTCCACGTAAGTTTGTTTTTCATTTGTGTTTTTGCCACAGTGTTCCTTTGGAAATGGCTTCAGAGTATGTGCGATCCAACGCCATTGCCTATGTTTGATTGTCCACGTTAATACGACAAGGCTATCCCTCTCAGTTGCGCTCGTGAGGGTTTGCTTTGGCTAAGATTGTTGTTCTCCGGGTTTTTCTCGGTGATTGTTTCCTGATGGCTCCATCCGAAACATTGTTTCGCGATATTGCTGTTAGGTTGTTTTTAGAGTATGTACGATCCAAAACCATTTTCTGTATTTGATTTGCACGTTAATTTGCTTTTCATTTGTCTTTTTGCCACAGTGTTCTGCCGGAAATGGCTTCAGAGTATGTCCGATCCAACGCCATTGCCTATGTTTGATTGTCCACGTTAATACGACAAGGCTATCCCTCTCAGTTGCGCTCGTGAGGGTTTGCTTTGGCTAAGATTGTTGTTCTCCGGGTTTTTCTCGGTGATTGTTTCCTGATGGCTCCATCCGAAACATTGTTTCGCGATATTGCTGTTAGGTTGTTTTTAGAGTATGTGCGATCCAAAACCATTTCCTATGTTTTATTTCCACGTAAGTTTGTTTTTCATTTGTGTTTTTGCCACAGTGTTCCTTTGGAAATGGCTTCAGAGTATGTCCGATCCAACGCCATTGCCTATGTTTGATTGTCCACGTTAATACGACAAGGCTATCCCTCTCAGTTGCGCTCGTGAGGGTTTGCTTTGGCTAAGATTGTTGTTCTCCGGGTTTTTCTCGGTGATTGTTTCCTGATGGCTCCATCCGAAACATTGTTTCGCGATATTGCTGTTAGGTTGTTTTTAGAGCATATTCGATCCAACGCCATTTCCTATGTTTGATTTCCACAATAATTTGCTTTTCATTTGTTATTTGCCACAGTGTTCAGTTGGAACTGGTTTGTACGATAACTTAGGATGTACCGGAGATATGTACTGATGTACACTTGAAGTAAGTTGATGATGTTGGCTGATATTATTCATGTTTCGCAGACGTAGAAAAGAATCGATTTTACATTTGAATTAAAAAGTATTATTAATGTTCAGAGGTATTTTGTTTGACTGAAATATTTTTGAGTGCATCCAGAAAGTAGTGTGAGCTCTTGGTTGTTGTTTTTTTTATGCATAGCCAAAAAACTAGTTGGGGACGTTTTTTATACCGATTGGTACGTTTGGGTAGGGTGGGAAAGGAAAATTAGAAAAGGAGGATGGTAAAAGGGAAGGAGGACAAATACGAACGAAGGTATTAATGTTCATCTTGTTGCGGACTTCAATATACAGTTCGGCACCTGCACTGATGATATGATGTGCTGTCCAGGTAATTGCATTTAATCATCTGATTTGTCCTCCTTTATGAAAAATCGGATTTTGTGACGTGCAAGTTATGCGTATGATTTAGGTTTGAATTCGTATAAGACTATATTTGTATTGACCGTATTTGAACGTTTGAAAACCGTATTGACCGTATTGTATTGATCGTATTTGAATGTTTTAAAATCTAAGTGTATCGCCATAATACCTACAATCAAAAGTTAATAAGAATGTTATATAAAATCACACGTCTAATGCTAAACGTAGAACAGAAATGTTTTATTGGCACGAACCGGTACAAGAGAATGATACTATAATCTGTTTTATGAGTATTTCAACGATTCCAGAAACCCATGCTTCCAAGAAGAATAAGAAAAATAAATAAAAGGTTGAAAGATGAAGCCAAAACCAATTGAATCCTTGGTACACATTTTTGCCTAAATCCCAATGCTCGCTCCGCGTTTGATCAATAACCGATCATTAACCGATAGGTGGGGTTTATTAAATTAGATGTAAAGCAATAGTATAGGAAAACGAACTCTGTTTGTCAAAAACTTAATAATTTTAATTGCAAGAAACAAAATCAAATTTTTAGAATCACAACAGATTCGAGCCATTTCGAAACGTTATTCTCATAGTGAAAAACCAGCAAAAAAATTAATAGAAAAACCTGTTTCAGAAAATATAAAAATTTTATATTATTTATTTTATCATCGGGTCTACAATTAAATCTACAGACCAACTAAAACCTATATTTGTTTTTTGTGAATGTGAACATAAACCGTGCGAAATTGATTCAGAAATTCGAGAGGTTTAATGAATTATACGCTAGTATAGTTGACTGAATGGTCTAAGAGTTTGCTAGTATTTATTCCCCCCAAAGTCGCACTGTAGAATAATTTAAATTAAAAACAATTGATGCAAATTAGGGTAATAAGATTATTAACAAGTTATTAAAAAGCATTTCTGCAGGAATTGACCTCTTTTGAACTAACATAATTGGAAATATGTAGAAACGGAATTACTGATAAGTTGATAAAACTGGTAAATGGATGTATATTGCAAGGAGATATTCCCAAAAGCATTAAAATTAAATTACTATAGATTTAAATAACTTTACGCCAATCTCGCTGACGTCGACAGTCAACAAATTTATTGAAACAATAATCAATGATCAACTCAGTGAATATTGGCATAATACAAATTTGATATCAAAACGTCAGGCTATTTACAGGCACGCAAGCAGCACTATTGCTCGATACACTAACCGAAATGCATCGGCAAATAGATCAAAAAATGTAGCAATAGCATTTTTTTATCTCCAAAAAGCGTTCGATAGTGTGATAAAAATATCCTATACTTAGAATATTGTTTGAGCACAGAGTGAAAGGAAATGAATTCAATTGGTTTCGAAGCTATTTGTCAGACCGAAGATATCAAAACTGAAACTAAGAATAATGTATTTGGGGTTATCCAGTATAGCTGTCTTGGTCCAACCTTATTCTAATCTATATAAGTTAGTCTACTAAACTTTATACAACATAGTAAACTATTCATGTTTGTTGATGACCTCTGGTCATTGTTTATTTAGAATAAAAGCGTCTTGTGAATAACTTGAGAAAGTAATTACTAATAATTGGAAAGCTACTAAAATGCTAGGGGAACGGCGTAGACGAAGCATATACCTACTAGGATTTCAATGTTTAATCATTACTGATTTCTTTATTTCCACACGCTGGGTGGCGCAGTAGGTAGAGCGCCTGCCTTTTAACCGAAAGGTCCCAGGTTCGATTCCCGACGTAGGCAAAAAATGCTTTCTGGATTTTTCGACCTGGTCCAGTACCCTTTATCATTGTATGTGATATTTATTATTGTATGTGATTGTGTATTCCAAATCTCTGTTTAAAAGCAGTTAGGGTGTTCATCCCATAGACTTGGAATTATATAAAAAAAAAAAAAAAAAAAATTTGACAACTGGACAATGCGGTCTTTGAATCAACAAAATTTTAGATGTGATGTGTAGACATTAGTGAAAATGAATATTGGCAAATTGTGAAGCCAATGAAGAAAGCGTAATAACATCTAACTGTTCTAAAATACAAAGTGTCTGGTAACATTCAAACAGAAAATGAAATTAAAAAAAAACAACAAAAACCATTCTTTAACATCTTCCATGTGCCCAGACATTCTGGCTAATTTTTTTTTTTATTAAATTTTTTATTATTCTTATTTTGTCTCCTATTTTGTTGTAAATATTATTCTGTTGTCGGTTACGCTTCCGAATATTTTACGCTTGAATATTTTATTTTTCTTATTTTTTTATTTTTGTTCTTTACCAAAAGACTGAAATTTATTTCTTTTGGTTGGTTTTGTTTCCTTTTTTTTAAATTTTTTTCTTTGGGTTTTGTTTTTTTTTTTTTTTAGATTGTGGCACGAGACCAATGCCCTTTAATGAACTTCTTTTTTTTTTTATTTTAATATTCTGTTCTTTTTGTATATATATCTATACATTTTGTTGTTGTTTCAGTTTATTTTCATCATATCTTTTCCTGATTAAATGGAACATCTACAAACGTACAAAGGTAAAATGGTCTCAAATAATTAATCTACTTTACAGCTACACTACAACACAAGAATAACAACAACAACAAGAGTAAATAAGAAAATAATGTTGAATATTATTTTCGTATCTTATTTGACCCAGGATGACCTTTTAATACAATATTTTGAGTAAAATAGAACCTAAGAAGCCTAAACAACAAAACAAAACCAAAAAAAAAAAAAAACAAGGTTCACAAAATGAAATTAAAATTCTCTTCCATTCCAAAAAAAAAAGGTAAAGAAGAGAAAATCGAAGAGGTATAAATGGAATGATAGTGAATTAGAAAAAACAATAAAAAAAAAGGTCATCACATCATAGTAGTGATCACAACGAAATTGATAATATCAAAAACAACAAACAATAATAAACAAAAAGACCAACAGTTTAGTTTGGATTTCGTTTAAAGTTGTTAGGAGCCTAGAAACAAATTAAAAAACTGACCGTCTGGTATATTTTGAGTGGATAATTTATTTTTTAGATTTAAAATGAAAAGTTTTAAGGATAATCATAAAAAAAAATAATGCAATCTGACTACTGTTGCATCAAATGTTTGTTTTTGCTTATGATTGGATAAATTTTAAGAAGTCATTTAATATAAAATATGATATTTGGTGGTCAATATGCGACTTTAATATAAAATTCTCAATATGGTTTCCTTTTTTAATGAAAACCTACCGAATTAATTTTTAATTCAATACCCAGCTAATTTATGTACATGATGAATGAATCGTAAGAAGGATACCAATAATATGTGTATTGTATTGGAGGCGCAACATATTGTCCAGATGGTTTATTTAAAATTAAATTGTGAATGTGAGGAGCTTCTTAAAAGTAACATGAGTGTTTCATAGTTTTTTTTTTTTGTTATTTTGATTGTTGTTTTTATTTTTGTTGGTTATTTTTTTACCATTTCAAATTACAATGGAAAGGATAATGAATTGGTAAAAAAATTAATCAATAGTAATAAAAGAAATATGATTTAAGAAATAATGTATTGTTGCGGTTCAGTATAGCGGATGTGTCTTAAGAATAAAAAAATAAAAAATTGCAATGAAATCGTTTTTTATAATATTGTTAGTTTTCAATAAATGAGATAATTATGAAGTCGTATTAAATGAAATGTAGCTTCTTGTTTGCCTGAATTTAATTGGGTTTGAAATAATATGAAATGTTAATTGACGTTAGTAAGCATGATGAGCTAGTAGAGTAGGCAACAAGGACTTGTAATAACAATAATTAGTTATGTGTGAAATAACATATATATATATATATATAGAAGAGAATATGAAGAAATAACGAAAACAGTGAAAAGAGCAGCAAGAAGAGATAAAAGGAAATTTCTGCAAAATTTAGCCGGAGAAGCAGAAAGAGCAGCACAGCAACATAACCTGAGAGAATTGCATCGCATAGTCAAGAACTTAACAAACCAGTCGGAACAACAAAAAAAATCAATTAAAAATAAAAATGGTGCGCTCCTCACAAACTTAGAGGACCAATTACAGAGACGTAGAGAACATTTCCAAGAACTGAGCAACGAAGAAAGTACAAATAATGAAGCAGACATAAGAAACAGATACGATGCAAATATCTACCCAACTGAGGGACTGCCAATATCTACTCAAGCTTTAAGTATAGAAGAAATCAAAGCTACAATCAATATCCTGAAACACAACAAAGCAACAGGTGAAGATGGAATTCCAGCAGAAATAGTCAAACTGGACCCCAACCTATTCGGAAAAACAATTGAACCCCACATCAGAAAAGCATGGATAGAAGAGAATATACAATCATCATGGAAGAAAGGAATGATTGTCAATATACCTAAGAAAGGAGACTTGGCAAATTGCAGCAACTGGAGAGGAATTACGGTTCTAAATACTATTCATAAGATAATAGCAATTATTATAAAGAAAATATTAGAAGAAGTACTAGAACCAATACCGCTGTGTTGACCAGTCAAATACTTTACGGGTCATAGTTGAACAATCAGTAGAATGGAATGCCTCACTATATCTACTATTCATAGATTTTAAGAATGCATTCGACACAGTCAAGAGATGCGCAATATGGAGAACACTTACAAGAAAGGGAGTTCCTGAAAAAACCATCAACATCATCAAAGCGATGTATAAAGATGCAGAGACAACAGTTCAACACAGAGGTAACATCAGTGATCCATTCTACACCAATATAGGAGTTAGACAAGGATATCCACTATCTCCACTTCTCTTCAACACAATATACTAGACGACATTCTAAGAAAAGTTTGCACTGGAATAAACGGTATAGAATGGGATCTCTTCGGCAACTTAGAAGACTTAGATTACAGGAAGAAGCAAAGAAATCGGGACTGGAATTGAATATCGATAAAACCAAGGCAATGAGGACAAACAACAGTGATAGTGAGCCAATAACAGTGAGTGGACAACAGATAGAATACGTAGAAGAATTCAACTACCTGGGGAGCATCATAACATCAAAAGGAGGTACAACAGAAGATGTCAACAGCCGTATAAATAAGGCAGGAAGAACATTTGGGAGCAACCAAATATCGTGAACAACAAAGTTAACAATATTCAGAGCATGTGTAAAGCCAACATTAATATATGGCAGTAAAACATGGCTCAGTTCGGTCAAAATCAAACAGAAGCTACAAATATTCATCAACAAGTGCTTGAGAATTATATGCAAAATATTCTGGCCCGTAACAATTAGCAACGAGGATTTATGGATGATAACTAGAGAAGAACCGATCAACAGGCTGATAAAAGGGAAAAAAATGGAAATGGATAGGTCATACACTAAGGAAATCAGAAAGTGATATAGCAAGAAGAGCTCTAGAGTGGAATCCATAAGGACAAAGGAGACCCGGCAGACCATACAACACATGGAGACGCACAATTGATCGAGAATTAACAATCAACAATTATACCTGGGACGATATTAAGGAAGTAGTACTCAACAGAGAGGAATGTCAGTTCACTATCGAAGCCCTATGCTGCCACGCGGAATAATAGGAGAAAAAAATATATATATATATATATATAAATATAATATATAATACATATATAATATATATGTAATATATAACGCAGCTCTATTTGAAAAAATGAAATAAATAAATAAATGTCTAAAATTTTAATATTAATCTCTTGTACGTCACAACTCCCAATAATTATAATAGCACATTGCTTACTAACACTAAATTAAATTTTTAGGTCAATTAAAAAGTAGAATGCGTATTATAGAACCATTTTTAATCCACTATGCCAAGGAGATAAGACGTGGGAAGAGATCCCACTCTCTTTCGACAAAGGATCATTATAATGGTATATTGATGGCTTTAAGAAAACGAACAGAGTAGAATCGGGAGTATATGAAAAAAGCCTCAGAGCATATTATATGCAGTTTTCTATGCTTAGGTACATGCTATTGAATTTTGTGTGCTAGTTTATTTAAGAAGAAATTACGACAGCTATTTATAATTCATATGCCATCACATCAGAACTAATATGGGATTACTTAAAACCGTAGTCAAAACAAATGAAGTCACAATAATGGGAGAAATCTGACATAGAAGTGAAAATGATCATGAATGAAATCTGACATAGAAATCTGAAAATGAAGCTGCAGATTTTGAAGTAGGAAAAGCATCGGATATACGCGTATCGGGTTTTATTTTAGAAAGTTTGAATGTCTGAAATTGATGTTTCGAGTAAAATCAAATTTAACACGTTGGTTACCAGTAACTTTATCACTGATGAACACCAAACATTTTTTCAACCACAACGCAATCAGTGAGGCAACGGTGATACACATTACTTATTTTTCTTCATAGCCTGACACTGTTTGTTTGTTTTGGCTAATTTTAGGGAAAAAGTAATTACGACAAAAACATTTTTAGGTTACATTTACATCATAAGCGATTATGCTGTACCTAGCAAATATGTGACTTATTACTGTCAGAACCAAACAAAACTTTGGCCGGAAAATACTTTCGGGAATTCTGAATATGGTGGTTATTTGATTTTTTCTTATGTTGACAAAACTAGCTATGATTTGTACTTTAATATGCCCACTCTCAAATTTTTATACAAATTAATCTTAAGTCTTGCTTTGATGCTTTATTTTATTAAGCACAACTTCCAATCGAATTTACTTATTATTTCATAATTATTTGAAACTATAAATTAATCTGAATTAAAAGTTAGGCCAAAATCGTAATAGGCAGACATAGTTCAAGACAATTATTGCCCAAAAATTAGAATAAACTCATGTAGGACTTTTGTCTAAGCCAGATCAGAATAAGGGAAGATTTTTAAAGAGATTAAGACTCATTCCGAACTATAACACCTATAACTATAATAGTAATGATGATGAATATTATGGCCTGGTATTTAACAAAGTTAATAATTAACTTTTTTTTTCCAATTTTTCTATCACATTTTCAAATTTCATGAATTTATTATTATTAAAAATTTAAAATTTTATTTTAGTATCACCCTTATTTCTTACAAAACATAATCTTCTCCTTTAATGTTTGTTTTTATTTTGTTTTTGAATATACAAACAAAAAATAAAAACAAAAATAATACAACAATATTTTGAAAGGACTTTAAAATTACATTTTTAAATCCTGATCACAAAAATAAATAAATCTAAGATTCATTTTATAGATTAAAAAAATATTGATGATGATTATATGTTGGTGATGATGATGATGATGATGATGATACTCTAAAGTTGATTATAACAATAATAATGATAGTATTAGTTAATCGTAAAATCAAATATTTTCTCTGTCACTTTTTACTATATAAAAACAAACAAAAAACAAAAATAACAGCAAATTAAAAAAGCAAAAAAAAAATAACTGTTGTTTTGCGATACACGATAAATCATTCACTTTAATACTTTGCTCACTAAACAATGAGAAAAAGATTTAAATGACAGCGAAGAGAGCATTTTTTTTTTATCTTTTTTTATTTTTAATGCCTATGAATATTTTATTTTTCTGTCAACACATACGTATATGTATATGTAGGTATATTTTTGATTGAACTAAAAAAGGATCACGTGCATCTAGTTAGCTGCTCTAACAAAAAAAAATGTAGAAGAAAAATACAACACGTACAAACGGTATTCATTTAGATCGCTTATAAATGATAATCACTATTATGATAATCAAGAGCGTAGGCTTTTAAATGTAGTGCACAGCTTGTTAAAAAAGTGGACGAATATTTTTATATTTTTAGTTGTTGTTTTGGTTTAGGGTGAGCCGAATGTTAAAATGGAATTTAGAAAAATTACTGTGACTGTTCGAAATTATGAAGCAATCAAAGTGAAATGGAATCAAATCTGAATTTTAGATCTAATTAATTTAATAAAATTCGATAGTTAAGTGAGCAGACTATAATTAAGTTGGGAGCAATATAAAAATTTGCTCCATGGCTTATAATTTACATCGATTGTAAATTATTTATTTAATTGTTAGTACACTTAAGACAATGAGCTCTCTAAAGTGTGTGTTGGTGTACAAGTGAAAATGATTATAAGCTATTGAAATCTAGTATAATTCATTAAAGTTCGATTTCTACGTTAGTTTGTTAATACACTTAAGACAATGAGTTCTCTAAAGTGTGTGTGTGTACAAGTGAAATTGATTATAAGCTATGAAAACCTAGTATAATTCATTAAAGTTCGATTTCTAGACCACAATTGATTAATAACCATCCAATCGAAATGAACGATTAATGTAATAAGAAAAAGCCTCAGATGACGATCCAATTTACTGGTAATAACTTTTGGCTCAAAAATAATGTATTGTGTGATCATGGACGAGCCATAGAAAATATAAAGATGATACAAGGGCATTCTAGAATAAAATTATTCCAAACACACACTGTAATTTAGTTAAAATTATTTACATTGTTTCTAACTAAAATTATTAACATTGTTTGTATAAGCTAATAAATATTTTCCGTCACAACTGATCAATCATTAAATATGATATCTGTGCATAATTTAACAATCAATTTACTTTTTATTTAACAATCAATTTAATTTAATTTTTGTTTGTTGATTGTCCCTATGTGACTGCTTACTTTAACATAATTTTTCTGTTCTTTGTTTTGAACATAATCATCTCATAGCACTAATTGGGTTTTTATAACAATAAAAAATGTTTAGGCGATTGTCGCGATGGATATCAACAGGCTCAAGATGTAAATTCAATTTACTGACAATAACACTTTAGGTTCGAAAATATTACATTTTATGATCAGGGACGAGCCACAGAAAATATAAAGATGATACATGTACATTCCAGAATAAAAATTATTCCAACACACACACTGTAATTTAATTAAAACTATTTAGGTTGTTCCCAGTATAAGATTATAAATATTTTCCGTTACAACTGATCAATCATTTAAAATGATCTCTGTGCATACTTTAACAATCAATTTACTAATTTAATTTTTGTTTTGTTTGTTGGGAACATTCCCGATGTTACTGCTTATTTTAACATAATTTTTCTGTTCTTTGTTTTGAACATATTCATCTCATAGCACTAATTGTGTTTTTATAACAATAAAAAATGTTTAGGCGATTGTCACGATGGATATCAACAGGCTCAAGATGTAAATTCAATTTACTAACAATAACTTTTTAGGATCGAAAGAAATGCTTTTTATGGTCAGGGACGAGCAACAGAAAAATGAAGATGACCCAAGGACATTCTAGAATAAAAATTATTTCTAACAGATACTCTAATTTCGTTAAAATTATTTCTAGTATAACCTAATTAATATTTTGCTTAACAACACTGATGAGTTAAATAAATTTTCTAAAGCAGGCTTTGACTCTGAATTCAATTATTTTATTTTTTGTTTTGTTTGTTCGGAACATAATGGTTGGCAGAAACATCCGCTGATATTTCTGCTCCCGATGTTTCTTTGAACATAATCGTCTTATAGCACTAATTTTTTTTTTTTTTATATATATATTCAGATTTTACAAACCAAAAAAACTAACAAAAATTGATTTTATTTTAAACAATTCAAAATTAACATAAAACTATTCGTTTTCTTATTAATTTTATTTTTATATATTTTAGTTACTCTAGTTATTTCTCTTATAGCACTATATTTAGTTATTATGACAATACAATATTTAGGCGGTTGCCTCGAAGTATATAAACGGGCTCAATTGAGGGTTTATTATAGTAAAGAAATCAAAACCATTAAATTAAATTTATTTTATTTCATACTAATCAATTTATATCAAATATAACATACTAATAATTATATCTTTGTACAAAATTCATTCGCAAAGCAAATTTCGCTAATTTTTTTAAAGACTACACATTTTGTGAACACCATGTACTTTATATATTTTACAATAAAAAATTCAGTTAATCTTTTGCAACATCATAAATTTTAAAATAAAAATATAATGTTTTTTACATAACCAACTACAACTACAACAGATAACATATTTTATTTATAGACTCATACATATTATTATTATATCGGTTCGAAAATGTCACTGTCAACAATGAACAGAGTTAGAAAAAAATTTGTTTGAAAAAAAAACATTACAAAAATACAAAATTACCAAAAATCTATTCAAATTCATTACCGTAAATTTATACGAGACATAATGAAACAAAACATTACAATAAATAATTAATATGACGTATAATGAATGAATGTCCTTTTTTTTTACAATTTTCGATCCTTGAATATTATTTTGAAGTTGATGATTTCGGAAAATTTTATATCTTGGGAAAAATTAAAGGAAAACAAAATTATTTTATAAAAATTATAAATTATACAATTTATGTATTACCACCATCATTATTTTTCATTGTGCACACTCTGTTTTGAATAAAACAAAAACAAAAAAAAAAAAACAAAACGAAGAAAACAAAACCAACTGTTTTATTTGAGATGAAACGATCAGGATTAGATCTGTGGTTGTTTTTTTGTGTTTTGTTTGTGGTTTATTTCAATATGATAAATTGATTTTCATTTTTCTTAATATTGTTTTGCAAATGTTCAAATTTCATTTATTAAAATTGTGTGTTGCATATACCCACCCACCTACCCTGAATTGGGGAGTGGGTGGGCATACTGAACGGTTTTCTCTTATTTGAATCCTTAAGGAATAAATTTAGTTCTGGTTATTTTTTTGATTATTTTACAAATATTTTACCATTTTGAAAATCAATTTTTAAGAACATAAGTGAATATTTTGTTTTGTGTTTTGCTGGACATTATTTTAAGCAGTGGTTGTCAACATTTTTAATATGTACCAAAGATAGTTTTTGATGAGATAGAAAAAAAAATATATTTATTTTACTCAGAAAGCTTATGAATATTACTAATGAATATGACGTTGATATGTTCGCCTTAAATTTACACAATGTAGCGATTTACACTAGTAGCGATTTATACTAATATAATAGAAGAAGCTAGAAATTTTCAACTGGTCAAAATAATTTAAAACTAAATTGAATGAAGCTAAATCGAATAATGTAAATTTTACATTATAACAAAATATTAACCCCTTTCTTAGTCAAAAATATGTACAATGTAGTTATTATCGACGAGAATAACTCTAAATAATACCCTGACATGAATTTGGATGCTGCAAGCTGAATAGTGAAAAATGCATGTTAAAATTTAAAAAAAACTTAGAACACCATAATAAAGAGTTCTATATCAAAGAACTATATTGGATGAAATTTTATGGTCTCAAGCTATCTATATTTTTTTATATAATCAAATATTGAATCTAATTTCGGGGTCACGTTATCCGAATATGGGGATGTACTAAACAATCCAATACTCATAGCCCACAAGCGTTTAAAAATAAAGAACTGGTATGTTCGCAATGCCTATATTCATCGAGATTTATAGATCTAATCTATTGAAATACGGAAACAGAAACCGAAACAGTAAAAGCAGAAGCCATTTATAGAGAAATAAATACATGCAAATATAAAATAGAACACGAATATACAAAATCTTTATTCGCCCTATACTAATGTATGTTATTAAGACAATTCTGTGTGGATACATTTCAATCAAAACAAACATTGTGAACAAATATAGAAATCCCAATTTTGCGGCAAATATAGGATACACGTTGAAGGGCAAAAAACGTAGCAACAAAATAAGAATGGATTCGACATGCAAATAGAATGGCAGATGATCGACTGGCGAAAGTAGTATTGAATGCCCAAATTAAACGTCAACCAGAATGACCTTAAAAATAATATGGGATAAATGCTGGACGTCGTCATCACAAAATAAAAGATAAAATTTAATAAAGAAGAAGAAGAAGAATTTATTAAAGTTGAAATATAGAAATGAGCTACGCATCACCGTTTGAACTTATCTGATTCAATATCTTCATGACAATATCGAAATTTCCAGCTTTAATTGACAATCAACACTTTGTTTAGCGATTAAAATGCACCAAAGACTGTTTGAGTTATATTAAAGCATTTTACGTCGTCCGGACAATTACTTGCCGTATATGCAATTTCATAAATTTGTGAAATAACTAGATTATAGATTTCAGACTCAGATTATTCATCTTTTAAATATAAATCGACTAGTTTAGTTAAAATTTTATTTCCCAAAACTCATTTTAATAAGAAAACAATTTCGGCGTGTGCGGCAAGTAATTACACGAATGAAGTTTTTTCTATCAAAACGTTTTTGGACTTTTGGATTTTAGTATCGTCATTGTCCTGTAACCTATCCGTAAGACATAGAACGGAAATAAAATGTTTCCACCGGCTCCTATCTGCGTCTAACCTCCTCAATTGTGCTCACGTTCTTTGCTCGGTACTGGCTTTGGCTAAAACTGTTGTTCTTAATGTTTTTCTCCGCCTTCCGACGCGCGATGTGTGCGCTTCAATTCGAAACATTGTTTCGCGATAATGCTGTCATATTTCCTTAGAGCATGCCGATGATCCAACACTATTTCCTCCAGTATTTATTTTTGCTTCATTTTTTGCCCCTGCGTTCTATTGGAATTGGTTTGTTACCAACAAATGTTTTGGATGCGCCGCAGACATCTACTAATGTACGCTTGTAATTTTCTGGTGATGCTTACTGAAACTTTTCATGAGATATGTTGTTTGCATGCTATATTTTTGAAATTTCCCGAAAGCAAGATTATTTAGTATATCAAAGATTAATCTGGTAAGAGTAGTTTTAATGTTGCGAGGATGATATAAGGTTTTATATACTTAAAGTTACATTTTAAGGTTTTAATTTTTGTTTTTAAGTTGAAGTACAACTTATTTCGTGAATTACAGTTAGTGAATGCCAGCCGTAGAATCTGAGAGGAGGAAAAAGATTTAGAGTCGCACGATTCAACAAAACAGCAGGTCTAAAGCAATTACTGCATAAAAGATCGCAGTTGTTTAACTCACTGCCGAATAAGATAAAATGTATCAGGAACATCAATCGATTCAATAAGACTATTTCAAAGTATGTTATAGTAAATTTTTAGAATATTAGTTTTAAAGCTATTTTGTTTTTAATTTGCTGATAAAATTTAATTGGTAATTATTTTTTTTCTTTGTTGATTTTTAGAAGTGATATTATTTGATTATTTGATGTATTGAATTAATTGTTGCGTTCCATCTACACAATCAATAACATAAACGATAAAATTGCGTTCTTTAATAATCTAGTTCTGAAGCTTTTCGACCAGCATGTTCCCCTACGTTCTTTTACTACACGTGCTGATTTTGTTCCGTATTTCTGTCCAGATATTGTAAAAATGGCGAATGATAAAGTCATGGCTTATGAAATTTGGAAGAGAACAAGAAATTCGAATGACAGAAATTCATTTAAGAGGCTTAGGAACGTGGTAAACTTGAAGATTAAACAAGCTAAAAAACATTACTATTCTAAGATACTCGATTCTCGGCTGCCTTCAAAATCTTTCTGGTCTAATACCGCTAAGCTTGGAATCAGTAAAAAAAACAAAATGGATAATATGAATAGCTTTGATGTAAACGAATTAAACAATAAATTTATAACTCCATCTTTTAACTTTACTTCATTACTATCCAATATTGAAAACGTTGATTCGTCTAGTACTTTCTCTTTTGGAAATGTCTCAAATGATGAAGTCTATGATGCTATTTTTAAGGTTAAATCCAATGCTATAGGACCAGATTTAATTCCTTTGAAATTTATTAAACTGATTATCCCTTCTGTGCTACCTTATATTACACACATATTTAATTTCATCTTGACTACTGGTCAATACCCTCTTATTTGGAAATGTGCCAAAGTTGTTCCCGTTCCTAAAAAAAAATAATCCAACGATTGATAACCTTAGACCCATTAGCGTACTGTCCGGTATTTCGAAATCTTTTGAACGGTTATTGCATGCACAAATGAGTCAGTACGTAAGTGCTAATAATCTCTTATACGAATTCCAATCAGGTTTCAGAAAGCAGCACAGTACTACCTCAGCACTCCTAGAATTAGAACAGATAACATATACTGTGAAATCGATAAGAAACATGTTGTATTATTGCTTCTTCTTGATTTCACAAAAGCTTGTCTGATTGTGTGTTAATCTTAACTTATTATGTTTAAAATTTAGCGCAGCTTTTAATTTTGAATCTTCTGCTACTACTCTCATTCAAAGTTACTTAGATAATAGAAGTCAATTTGTGTTTCTAAATGGTATTAAGTCTAATGATCTACCTGTTGAATGTGGGGTACCCCAAGGATCCATATTGGGTCCCTTACTCGTTAGTCTATTTATTAATGACTTACCCCGTTGTTTGTCTGAATCTCATTGCCGGTTGTATGCAGACGATGCTCAACTCTACATCAGTGGTCCTATAGATGATATTAACCGCTCCATTGCTAAATTGAATGATGATCTTGATGCTGCTGCTTTCTGATCTCTAAACAATGGTCTTCGATTAAATCCGTCAAAATCCCAGGTTATGTTAATTTATGTTCGTAATATTGATACAACTAATCTCCCTAATATCAAATTAAATAAAAATTCTGTGGTAAAATTTGTAAGTAAAGCTAAAAACTTGGATGTTGTACTCAATAAAACTCTAACCTGGAATGATCACATTAACTTTATTTCTAGAAATGTTTTTTGTAAGTTACGAAAACTCTGGAAGTTCTCTTACAATATTAACGAGTGGGTAAAAAAGAAATTAGTTATATATCTTTAATCTTTCCACATTTCACTTATTGTGAAGTAGTTTATGCTGGGATGAGTATGGGCGAGTTTTCCAGGCTTAAGGTTATTTTCAATGGTTGCACTCGATTTGTAACTAACCGTCGTAGATTCGATAGCATCAGAGATGTTTCTAAAGTTTTGCTTGACTGTACTTTCGAAAACTATCTAAATTATAAGTACATCTGTTTTATGAAAAAAAATCCTATCTAAAATACGCCGGTATATCTTCTTAAGAAAATAACCCCTGGACGATCATTAAGAAGTGCAAATTTAAATATTCCTAGACACTCTGGTAGATTAAGACATCTATCCTTTTTTGTAAGGACTGCCGGGTTGTGGAATTCTTTGCCGCGAACGTAGTCAGGTGTGAGTTCTATATTTCTAAATTCCTTGAGCTTTGTTGGGTATATTTTAAGGAAAAAGTGTAGTCATTAATTAAGAAGAATAAAAATTTTGTAGAATAATGCTTGTTAGGTGTGAGACGTCTGAAAGATAGTTTTGTTTGGAGGAGAGATTTTTTTTTTTTTTTTTTTTTTGTTTTTGGACTTTTGTTATTTTATTACTTTATCTCCGTATTTTATAGTTTTAAGTTTAATTTGTTCTTGTTTTTTCTCTTTTTTATTTTATTTTTTTTATTTTATTTTTTTTTTTTTTATTTTTTTTTAAATTTTCTTTTATAAATTTCTTTTCTTCGGAAACCAAAACGGATCTTAATAATAAAAGTCAAGAGCTAAAGAGAGAAATAAAGAAATTAAATGATAAATCTCTGAATTATTACCTAGAAAATTTAACAGCTACTAAAGAAACAAATTATTCTTTATGGAAAGCTACGAGTAAAATGAAGAAGTCTATTGTGCATTCTGCACCACTGAGGCAAAATGATGGCTCATGGGCAAGGAGCGATAAAGAAAAAGCTGACACTTTTGCAGATCATCTCGCTGAAATTTTTAAGCCCAATGAAATGAACACTGTTATTGATCTAACTGAAATATATAACCATGAAGATATAAATATTCCCTTAATAAGTCGAAAAGAAGTAATTAAGGAAATAAAAAACCTAAAATTAAATAAAGCCCCAGGTTTTGATTTAATAACTTCAAATGTGCTAAAAAATATACCCAACAAAGTTCTCACACTCTTGGTATATATAATGAATGCCTGTATTAAGCTTAAACACGTACCTAGTATATGGAAAGTTGCCGAGATAATAATGATCTAAAAACCAGGAAAGCCTGCTAACGGCACCAAATCCTACAGGCCGATATCTTTGCTCCCTACAATATCGAAGTTGTTTGAAAAGTTACTATTGAGAAGGATTCAACCCCTCATAGAAAACAGGAATATAATACCTAATCACCAATTTGGGTTTAGGCAAAAACACTCAACAATAGATCAAGTACATCGAATAACAGACATTATAGAAAGGGCACTGGAAAATAAACAAATTTGTTCTTCAGTATTTCTAGATGTAGCCCAAGCTTTTGATAAAGTTTGGCATGAAGGACTCATCAAAAAGCTAAGTTGTTTGCTCCCTAAAAATTATGTTCAATTATTTTCATCATATCTCTCAAATAGAGTTTTTCGAGTTAAAAATGAGAATGAATACTCCTCTCTAAGAGATATAAAAGCTGGAGTACCGCAAGGTAGTATACTGGGTCCAATTTTATATTTGTTATACACCTGTGATATACCCGATGTAGAAAATATAAAAATAGCAACCTTTGCAGATGACACAGCGTTGATGACAGTTGGTTCTACTATAGAAGAAGCTACAAACAAACTGCAAAAAGCTAATGACGAAATTTCCAACTGATGCAAAAAATGGAAAATTAAATTAAATGAAGCCAAATCTAGTCATGTAAACTTCACCTATAAAAACATAGTAACTCCTCTCTCAGTTAAAATTAATGATGTCGTGATTCCACACGAGAATAAAGCTAAATATCTTGGCATGACCTTGGATGCAAAACTGAAATGGAAAGAGCATGTAAAAATCAAAAAACAAGAACTCCAGTTCAAATATAGAGAAATATACTGGCTGATTGGGCGGAATTCTACGGTCTCGACCTATAACAAAGTTTTGATGTATAATCAAATATTGAAGCCAGTCTGAGCATACGGTATTCAAATATGGGGATGTGCTAAACAAATCCATATTCAAACTATCCAAACGTTCCAAAATAAGGTACTGCGCAACATAGTCAATGCTCCATGGTATTTAACCTATTACCGGGTAAGGCCTTAATAGTAATAAAACCGGTAATAGGCGGAATTCTACGGTCTCGACCTATAACAAAGTTTTGATGTATAATCAAATATTGAAGCCAGTCTGAGCATACGGTATTCAAATATGGGGATGTGCTAAACAAATCCATATTCAAACTATCCAAACGTTCCAAAATAAGGTACTGCGCAACATAGTCAATGCTTCATGGTATGTTCGCAATGCCGATATTCATCGAGATCTGAAGATCTCATCTATAAAAGACGAAATAATTAAATTCGCTGCACGGCATAAAACTCGTCTGATCCAACATGTCAATACCGAAGCTTCTAGCTTAATTGACAATCAAAACTTTGTGAAGCGACTAAAACGAACAAGACCACTTGAGTTAGGTTAAAACCTTTTATCTATTAAAACCTTTGGATTTAATTTTGGATTGGATTTTGGTAGATCAAAGGTATGTTTCTTTGAGTTAAATGTAAATTAATGGGTTAGTCTAAAAGACTAGTTTTAATGTTGCAATAATGATAGGAGTTTTTAGTGGGTTAAAGTCCCACAGTCCTTCAAACTGCCTTCCCCGGTAATAGGTAGTCCCTGAAGCCTCTTTCGATGATTTACTACTATCTGGAAAAAAAAAATTTCTTTTCTTTATAAATTATTTTCATTATTGTTAATTTCTTTAGGTTAAGGTTTAATTTAATTTAATTTAATTTAATTTAAGAATTATGAATTTGCTACACATTATACTTTATATACTCCTATAGAGACTTACCGTCTCATGTATATGTACGAAATAAAATGAATAAATAAAAAATAAAATAATTGAATTGAATTTACTTAAATTAGTATTAAATTATTGTTAATGTTAATTATATAAAGTTTTATACAAAACTAAAAAAAAAAAAAAAAAAAAAAAGTCCGAACGTTCTTCCAACTAAGTAATAATATGTTAAGTAAATAATTCCCAACAGTTTGAGAGGCGCTGTCTTATAATTATTGTATACTACTTTTACTAAAACAATAAAGTTGAATGGACTTTCTATCTTGCTATTAAAGAAATCTCTGGAAGTTATATGGAACTAAATAAGGGTCTTAGAATATAGTTTATTTTTTTTTTTTCTAATTCAGTAAAATAATGAATAATTTCTGTTAATACTAATATGCTTAAGGGGTCCATTCATTTTGCTCTGTTAAATTTCTTAACTATATTTCTGGTTATTTACAATTTCTTTTAATCATTTTAAATAATTTCGTTTTGGTTAAAAAAATCATTTTTCAAAAATTAAATACCATGCATTCATCGTCGTCGTCGTCGTCATCATCCTCAGACTCATATACAAATTCAATTGTATTATTTCATATCACTCCACCACACCCCAATCCAAAAATGTAATGATTAAAAGATGTAAGATAGGTAGGTTTGTAATGTTTTTAGTAGTAAAATTTGAATTCGATTCAAAAACAAACCAAACCACAAAATGGCACGTGTCAAAAAATATCTGTTTGTTTTCTTTTTTTCTTAATATCTCGATTTTAAACGCTTTGTTAAAATACATTTTTTTTTTGTTATTTTTAACATACTGTGGAGATTATAATGGTGATGTGGCGTGTGCACTTTGGTTTTGGTAATTTTTTGTATTACATAATAAATATTATATAAAAGGTATTTTACTGAAAAATGACCGTGAAATTTTTTAAATAAATTTTCCAAAGTAGGTACATAGTCTTGCTTAAGTATACAATAATGTCAAAAGTTTGTTTCAAAATAATAACAATTATTGTTAAAGAAATTAATTTTGAGTAATGTTGGGTATTTAAGTGTGACCATATATTATTCTAAATTTACTGAATTGATTTTAATAATTTTTATGTTTATTTAAAATTTGATTGCACTCGGAAAATTCAATTTTGGACATCACTACTCTATTGTATTGACATGAATTGTTTATATAAAATTTAAATCTTAAACATCAATATTCTGTCAATTTTGTATAGTTTTTACAATTAATAGGAAAACATTTAAAATTTTTAAAAGTAAGTATAAACACGTAGCTATACGCAAGGGTGTAAATAAAAATGTTCTCAAGGATATATACGTCATATCCGCCTATACCTTAACCTACCGTAATATTATAATTTATTTATTTTTCCAAGGTAATTATTTTAAAATTCTCTAGAAATAAATGAAGACGACGAAACAACAAAAATAAAAAAGAAAAATAAAAAATGTTTTACTCTTAAAATAAGAAAAGGGATTTTCATTATTTTCCAAAAAGTGACAGGAGCATTTCAATCACGTTTGTTAAATGCATCAATTTTCAAATAAAATAAAAGATAGGGCGAAATTATTTTTTTGAGTATAAGAAAGTGTGCTGCCTGTCATTAACTAATGTTGTCGCAGTTAAACAGAAGAGTAAAAATAAAAATATAACATAAACTTGTGATAGCTAGGTATTATAATACTTGTGTGTATAAGTAAATAATAAATGACAGGACATCATTTTTGATTTATATATGTATGTAAGTGTTGAAAGACATTTTATTGTTTCTTATTATTATTATTGTTTTTTTTTGCTGTAACAAATCTTTTTCGAACAACAACTCTTATAAATTTTGAACAATCTGCTCATTACAAAGCACTTTTAACCCCATTTCTGATCATTTTTCTTTTCTTTTCTTTAAAAATTGAGGTCCTTAATAAGAAGATAAAATTTTTGGTATTATTTTACAATAAATTTTATTTATTTTTTTTTTCTATTTTTCGTTGTTGTTTAAACTCTTGCAAATTGAAAATAATAAAAAGTTTTTGTTTTTTTTAAACGATTTGTGAAAAAAACGAGTTTTTTTTTTTGGTTTAAATGGAGTAATTTTTTTTTTTTTTAAATTGAATGAATGATAAGCAAGAAAAAAATAGTATACAAACTCTACAAACGCAAACAAACAAATGGAAAACAAAATATTGCTACAATTTAGTTTTTAGGATGAAAATGTGTTTGGTAGTCTATTAAATGTTTATTAAAGCTGTATTAGAATTTATATTTAAAATAAAAATTTTGGAGAATTTTTTTGGAGAATTTTTTTTTGGAGACTTTTTTTTACTGATGGTAGAAATATGAATTGAAATATTCATTACATATGTGTTTTTATAAATCTTTGGAATCCGATTTGGTTGTTTTTACGAAAGAGAAGTTTATATGTAGCAAACGTTTGTATTGGATTGCAACTGTTTAAATTGGAGAGTTTTTAATGATAAAACATGACAGCCAAATAAATGTACATTGTGTTTGTAGTTTGTATTGTACTATGACAACATATATTTTTAATTTTTAAACGGTTTTAAATTTTAGGTGCTAATATTGAAACTGATACACAAGTGTCAAGTAATTTTAAGTTGGAGAGTTTTTAACTGTTTAAATTGGAGTGTTTTTAATGCATACAAAATAATGAAAAGTGAAAAATAGTTTAAATTAAAGAGTTTTTAGCTTTGAAAAATTGATGAGTGAAAAATTGTTTTAGTTGGAGAGTTTTTAACTGTTTAAATTTGGAAGTTGGGAATCTGTTTAAATTGTAGAGGTTTTGATGTATAAAATTTGAAAGTTATAAACACTGTTTAAATATCACAGTATTTAAGCTGTTTGTTTAAGTTTTAAAGAGTGTTTTTAACTGTATAAATTTCGAAGTTGGAAAACTGTGTAAAATAAAGCGTTTTTCATGCATGAAATTAAAAAATATTATAAACACTGTTTAAATTGGAGAGTTTTTTTAACTGCTTAAAATTGAAAATTAAAAAAAACTTTTTAAATAGAGTTTTGAGTGTTTTGAAAACAACAAAACAAAAAATTATTAAAATTGCAAAACTTTGAGTACTATTTAAAGTGGAAAGTAAAAAAAATTATTTAAATTAATGAGTTAATTCAAACAACACTTTCTGGAGATATTTGGAGATATTTTAATAATAATTTAAATTTTTAATTTACAGA
This sequence comes from Argyra leucocephala, assembly GCA_963942445.1. Lineage (NCBI taxonomy): Eukaryota > Metazoa > Arthropoda > Insecta > Diptera > Dolichopodidae > Argyra > Argyra leucocephala. The sequence goes on along the minus strand of OZ012679.1, from coordinate 16,387,998 downwards.
TTCAACTGGGAATACAGTTTGGTAATTATTTTATGCAAAAGATTTATAAACAAAGTAAATCCAATAACAGATTTCTCTAAGGAGATATCTTGATACAAAAATCATTATTAAATATTATTAAACCAACAGGGATGTACCAAATTGAATACATAGAAATTTCAAGAGTGTATTGTGTGAGAAGAACTTCTCGGTAAAAATGGAAATGTATCTACAAAAATGATTATATTCATTACACTATCGAAAAAATGCTGTAAATATGAGCAAATATTTAACGGCAAGAAAATACAAATCACCAAATGAGTGAATTGTTAAATAATGAACTAAATTAATGAATAAATGTGAAAACAACTGACAGAATGTGTGAATTAATAATTAACTAATTTATAATGATCTATGTGATTAATAACTAATTGATAATAATTAATGATCAAGTGAATTTGAAAACATTATGACAAAATTAGTGGATTATAAAATAACTGACTGATTGGATGAGTGAATTTGAAAATAAGCAAACGAATGAGTGAATTAATAAGTAATTAATTGAATGAATCAGTGATAATAAAACGAATGAATGAATGCATTAACGAGTGACTGTGAAAATAAATGACAAATTGAGTGAATCATTAAACAGCTGACTAACTGAATGAGTGAATATCAAAAACTAAAATGACAAAATAATTGAATCAATAAGTAGGTAACAGAATGGATCAGTAATGACTCAATGAACGAATGAATGAACTTATGAACGAATGAATATGAAAATCAATGATAAAAAGAGAGAATTATAAAATAACTGACTGATTGAATGAATAAATATGAAAAAAATTACAAAATGAGTAAATCACAAGTAAATAACATAATAACTCAACGGTTGAATTAATGAATGAATTATAGTTAATGTGTTGATGAACATAACAAAAATAGTGTCTAAATGAATAAATGAAAAAGTGAATAAATAAATAAATACCTAAATGAGCCGTTAATCATAACTGAGTAACTAAATGAGTGAATAATCATTGAATCAACGAATTGATGAATAAATACAAAAATATTTCAACCGATTGCTAATTGAATTTGTGAGTTATAACTGATTAGTTATTAGATGAGATAATTAACAATAATAATAAAATGAAACATTAATGATTGAATTATAGTGAATGAGTGAATTATATGAATGAAGTAATGTCTCACAACAAATGAATGAATGAATGAATTACTGAATGTGTTAATTAAAAAAAAAAGAAAAAAAATAGTATCTGTATCAATAAACAAAAAAGTGAATAAGTTAATTGATACCTAATTGAGTAGTTACTAGTAACTGAGTAACTAAATGAATGCATCATGATTAAATCAGCGAATTAATGAATAAATACAAAAATATTTCAACCGATAACTAATTCAATTTGTGAGTTAACGAATAACTGATTAGTTATTAGATAAGGTAATTAACTATAATAATAAAATGATTAATGTTTCATTTTATTATTATAGTTAATTACCTTATATTTAGATTGAATTATAGTGAGTGAGTGAATTATCTGAATGAGGTATTGTCTCACAACAAATGAATGAATGAATGAATTAGAAAATGTGCTAATAAATAGATAACAAAAATAGTATCTGTATCAAAAAACAAATAAGTGAATAAGTTAATTAATATCTAAATCAGTTGTTAATTGTAACTGAGAACTAAATGAATGAATATGTAATGAATTAATTAGCGAATTATTGAATAAATAACAAAATATTTCAATCGATAAACAATTAGCAAGTTAACGAATAACTGACTAATTGAATGAGGTATCTAATAAATAACTGTGTAACAAAATAAATGATAATTAAATCAATAAATTAATGATGGATTAATCATTGAATAATAATAATGAGTAAATGAATGATATGAACATAGTGAGTAAATTAATAAATATTTAAATTAATTAGTGAATTAAACAAAAATGTAAAACAAAAACATTAAATATAATATTTCAGTTGTGTAGATGTAAGTTCATCTGAACTCTGTATATAAATATAATAAAACTCAAATGTAAATGTAAAAATTAAATTGAATAAAATTGAATTGAATTGAAATTGATATATTTAAATTACTGAATTAGTTTACTTATCCTGTAAATTAGTCTGAATTATTGATTTATTAAATCAGTAAATAATTAGTACATTCGTGAATGAATTAAAATGTGAATAATAGAATAATAAAATATGAGTAAATTCGTAAATGAGTGAATAAGTGCATGAAGAGTAAGGAAAATAATTATAATAGATGACTTTATTTAGTGACTGATTAAACGAATAAAAATTGAATAATAGTAATATATTTATTCAATTCTGAAATGGAGCGTAATCGCTCATATAGAGTGTATTATTACATGATGATTTACAATTTTAAAGTAAATTAAATTAAGGCAACACATTATTAACAAATTAACAAATTATTGAAGAATATAAGGAATACTGATAATAATAATAAAAGCAAGATACACGTAGAAAAATAATTAAAATGTTTAAAGTGGGATAATATTGTGAGTGAATCAATTTTTATTCAATATATTCACAAAATTTGTTTTAGCTGGTAAATTAATCAAATTGGGTACGATCAAACAGAACTTAAAAGTATATAAATAAATTTATTTTCTAACATCAAAAGGTCCTAATTAGACGCTGTTGCATATTTAAGTTGATAAAAAAAATTCAGACGCGCAACACTGTCTAATTAGGGGCCATACAGATGAGTTGACACTCATAAAAATTAGCAAAACCCATTACGACATCGCGTTGATTCAATATATTTTACTTATAAGTTTTTATTATTTTTTGCTGTTGTTCCGCTATATTTCTTTGGACGCTATATCCTTTTTTATTTTATTATTTATTATTTTTTTTGCTTATAATTTTGTAATGTATTAAGATGCGCGTGGCATAACATATGCTATACCAACACATTTTGTGTCCTTAAAAAATATGCTCTTTAATTCATGTGTAACTGAACTGAAGTTATATTATTTGGTTTTGGTTGTTGTTGATGTTGTTGCTGTAGTTGATGTTGCGATATGCTTTCATTGAATTTTTTTTTTATTTTTAATTCTTGGATCCGTTCTGGTCTTGAGTTTAAAAAAAAAAAAAAAAAAAAATTTCATTATATTTTTGAATTCAAATATAATATTTTCAATTGAGATCTCGTTTTTAAACTGTATATAACTATAATTGTAATCCGTATGTGTTAGATATTGTCCCAGGGTCAATAGTCAATTTTTAACTATCGTGTTCTTTTTTTTATGTTTTTTGTTTTTGTTTTTTTTGTTTTTTTTCAATAGAGAAAACTAAAGTTATGGTCATAATAGAAAAAAATAAATTTCTTTTTTATTGTGGGGATATTTTAAAAATTTGTTAAAAAAATTATTTTTTTTTCTTTTTTGGTTTTTTTTTTTATTTTTTTTTTTTTTGTTTTTTTTTGTTTTTTTTTTTTTATTTTAAAATTGTCCACATCACATATTATGAAAGCAAAAAAAAAACAAAAATAAAAATAAAAATTGACATGTTCTGATGTGTGTGTAGGTATATGTAGTTTTCAACATTTCTTTCTATCTCATTCTCTCTGTTATGTCGAGGTCTAAATTGAAATTTTTAGAGACTCTTTGCTAGCAATATGTAGTTTATGATGAATTATTATCTCCTTTTTTTCTACTCCTCAATTTTGATGCAGCTGTCTCGGAAATCCTGACTGCTGAATGATGAAAATATCCTTAAAATATATATATATATATAATATTAAAAACAAATATGAAAGGCAAATAAATGAGGACCAACAAAAAAAAAAATAGAAAAAAATAAATAAAATAAGTGAAATTGGTTTGAAATATGGCAAGACAATTTTTTAATTTACTTTTTTTTTTTGTCTTTTTTTTTTTTTTGTGGAGTAAATCCTTATTATGATGACCATATGGGGTCAAAATAAAAATTGAAATTGGTTTGCATTTTTATTAATATAAATATGAAAAAAAAAGTTTCTATTTTTTTAAAAATATTTTTTGATTTTTGTTTTTTTTTTCGTTTTGTATGATGGGGAGATACCATAAATATTGACTTGTTGAATGAATATTGAGGCGAATAAATTCAGATGATGTCCTTGCTTTTTTGTATTATTAAAAAAAAAAAAAATATGTACTGATTTTATTTAATTTTAATATTTTTTTTGACTAATTCTGTTGTTATAGAAATTTTGACAAACAAGGACTCTTTAAAATTGTACATAGTAAAAATTGAAATCGATCTATTAATGAAATCAGACTGTATAAATAGAAATATATAGCTATGTTTGAATATTTTCAAGGATATTGGCTGAGATTTGCTATTTTTTTTATTTTTGTTTAAATAAATTATAAGTTGACCTTGTATAGATTATAAATGTGAATATTTGCTAATTAACTATAAATTGACTATAAATATTATTAATTAGCTATTAATTCACTTCATTTGAAATGTTCACATTATTAAATTGTTTCCAAATTAGTGGGAGAAAGCATAATTTGTAATCTGATCATCCATCTCAATCGCATAAATTATTATTTAGTAACTTGGGAGAGTTGTAATGGAATATAGTGATTTTCAACAAAAAATATGTCATTAAAATCGTGATACCAGAGAGTCACAATTAAGTGCTGGTTGATTTTACAGAAGCAACTGGAATGGTGACTTCTATCTGTCTACCTATTTACCTACTGCAAACTTAGATCAACTTTGATTAATTAGATTTAGATTAATTTATCTAACTGTACCATAATACAACTGAATTAGCGTTGGATTTATTTCAAAATACTCTGTATATGTTGCTTGGAGTATAATAATATTTATTGTAACCAATGTTTGAATACCTCTGAAATACTCTAACAATTCTATACATCGTAAGACAAAATAAAAAAATGTATCTCAAGTTATTTGATATAATTTTAACTAATATGTCAGTAATTAATAATCAACCTAGTCGGTTAAATTCTAATGTAGTAGTATAGATATAGATAACAATTGCAATTATATACAATTTCCATATAATAAAATATATGGAAAGCATGGGTTCCAATACCCTGTGATATAAAATTAGTTTTTGCTACTAAGACATATTTTTATTATACTACGTTAAAAGCTCCAGAATGGAGTAATTCGACTACTTCAAAAATTATAATTTGAACTACACTGTTTGAAGATAGCTACTATCAAAGATGAACATTCAATGTTATTATTTTCTTAGATATCTGTAATGAGGTAAATGTCCACATTATATTGAACAAAGTTTTTTTTTTATTAACTTAGTTAAATTCAACTGATAAGGCCATACAGATTATGCTGAGGCCTGTATACTTCATATTTCATCCAGTTGGTTTCATAGACTTGCATTCATGATGTCAATATTTATTATGTTTACATTTTAAATAAGGTAACATATTTAAGTTATAAGGTAAATGAGTTTAATAAAAAAAACAGAAATAAATAATTATTGTAGAACATAAAAGTCAGGAGACTTTTTTGTAGACTTTTTAAAAATTGTTTTTGTAGATTTTATTGTATATTATTTTTATTATTAATACTGTTGTATAAATGTGTTTCGATAAAAATTAGAATTTTTAAAGTTTTTTTTTTCTTGTAGAATTACAAAATACTTAATTTTCTTAAATGAGAGATTTTGATGACACATTTTTTCTATACGAATTTTTATATTTGGAATTTTTTAAACTTCAATATTTATTATGTTTACATTTTAAATAAGGTAACGTTGTTAAGTTATAAGGTAAATGAACTTAAAAAAAAAGATAATTATTGGGGAACATAAAAGTCTGAAGACTTTTTTGTAGACTTATTTAAAAATATTTTTGTAGATTTTGATGTATATTATTTATATTCTTAATACTGTTGTATAAAAATGTTTCGATAAAAATTTGAATTTTTCAAGTTTTTTTTGTAGACTTACAAAATACTTAATTTTCTTAAATGCGAGATTTTGATGACACATTTTTTCTATACAAAATTTTATATTTGGAATTTTTGTAGACTTCAATATTTATTATGTTTACATTTTAAATAAGGTAACGTTGTTAAGCTATAAGGTAAATGAACTTAAAAAAAAAGATAATTATTGGGGAACATAAAAGTCTGGGGACTTTTTTTGTAGACTTATTTAAAAATATTTTTGTAGATTTTGATGTATATTATTTATATTATTTATACTGTTGTATAAAAATGTTTCGATAAAAATTTGGATTTTTCAAGTTTTTTTTTGTAGACTTACAAAATATTTAATTTTCTTAAATGAGAGAATTTGATGACACATTTTTTCTATACAAAATTTTATATTTGGAATTTTTGTAGACTTCAATATTTATTATGTTTACATTTTGAATAAGGTAACATTGTTAAGTTATAAGGTAAATGAGTTTAATAAAAAAAAAAAACAAAAATAAATAATTATTGTAGAGCATAAAAGTCAGGAGACTTTTTTTCTAGACTTATTTAAAAATATTTTTGTAGATTTTATTGTATATTATTTTTATTATTAATACTGTTGTATAGATGTGTTTCGATAAAAATTTGAATTTTTAAAATTTTTGTTTTTTTGTAGAATTACAAAATATTTAATTTTCTTAAATGAGAGATTTTGATGACACATTTTTTCTATACAAAATTTTATATTTGTAATTTTTGTAGACTTCAATATTTATTATGCTTACATTTTAAATAAGGTAACGTTGTTAAGCTATAAGGTAAATGAACTTAAAAAAAAAGATAATTATTGGGGAACATAAAAGTCTGAAGACTTTTTTGTAGACTTATTTAAAAATATTTTTGTAGATTTTGATGTATATTATTTATATTCTTAATACTGTTGTATAAAAATGTTTCGATAAAAATTTGGATTTTTCAAGTTTTTTTTTGTAGACTTACAAAATACTTAATTTTCTTAAATGAGAGATTTTGATGACATATTTTTTCTATACAAAATTTTATATTTGGAATTTTTGTAGACTTCAATATTCATTATGTTTACATTTTAAATAAGGTAACGTTGTTAAGCTATAAGGTAAATGAACTTAAAAAAAAAGATAATTATTGGGGAACATAAAAGTCTGGGGACTTTTTTTGTAGACTTATTTAAAAATATTTTTGTAGATTTTGATGTATATTATTTATATTATTTATACTGTTGTATAAAAATGTTTCGATAAAAATTTGGATTTTTCAAGTTTTTTTTTGTAGACTTACAAAATACTTAATTTTCTTAAATGAGAGATTTTGATGACACATTTTTTCTATACAAAATTTTATATTTGGAATTTTTGTAGACTTCAATATTTATTATGTTTACATTTTAAATAAGGTAACATTGTTAAGTTATAGGGTAAATGAATTTAATAAAAAAAAACTAATAATAAATTATTGGGGAACATAAAAATCAGGAGACTTTTTTGTAGACTTTTTTAAAAATGGTTTTGTAGATTGCGTATTATTTTTATTCTTAATACTGTTGTATACAAAAAATGTTTCGATAAAATTTTTTTTTTTGTAGAATTACAAAATATTTAATATTCTTAAATGAGAGATTTTGACGACACATTTTTTGTATACAAAATTTTATATTTGGAGGTTTTATAAATAATATTATAAATAATAATATAATTATATTATCTTTTTTCAATTAACACATTTTTGTAGATTTATTTTAGAAATTTTTGTAGACTTCATTCATTGCATGTTATTTTATTCTTAATATTATAGTATAAATAAATTTTCAATCAAAGTTTGGAGACTTTTTATTTAATTGTAGTGTATCAGAACATATTCTTAATACTTGATACTTATTTTTTTTTTTGGTTTTTATTAGTTGTGGTCAAAGTCAAAATAATGGTATAAGCACCCAAATTGCCTTTGCAGAATTTAAGCAATTTAAAAAATTAAAAACAAAGAAGGTTAGTAAAGAAATAATAAACAAAATTATAATGGAATGTAAAAGAAATGGAATAAAATATAATATAATATATATATTTCTGTAATCGAATATATTAATAATTGGTTTTATATATACCTTGAAATTGTTTGTTTCATAGAATATAATATAATAAAAATCAATTTAAAAAATGTGTCACAAGTTATTTGGTAAATTTTAATTAATACCTGTTTTAATATTAATGTTATAAAATTTTAATTATAACCAAATGGCCGGTTTCTTTGAAAGCCGCTAAACATATCAATATTCTTATAAACAAAATTAATTTTTTGATATATTTATTAGTTATATTATTTCCTAAAATTGTATTGATGAGGAAAGACTAATAATCCAGGCTAAGTATGTGAATAAAAAATATCTTCTCCAGGCTAAGTAGCTGATAAGATTGATGAAAATATTATTAGAAATATTGAATGACGAAAAAATATCACTAATAATCAATAACGGTAATATTGTAGAGTAATTAAACCTATTTTATTACTATAAGGAAACCAGAGATTATCTAATATATTATAATACACTATAATAATGTCCATAAAACTATAAACATCGAATTAAAGCAAAAAACAGTGGCATCAGGAACCCAAAAATGTAAATGTGAAGCTTTTACAAAATATGTCACAAAAAATTGCAGATTAAGATATAAAAAATTAAAAAATTATCTTTCAAATAAATTGTTTATAGAAAACATAATATCCAAGTTCTAAACCCATATAGGAAAACTCTATATTTAATCCAGAACCAAACAAGATTATCTGAACAGTAGCAAAATATCATAAAATAAATATAAAAAGTATGTAAATAATATTAAAATATGTAACAAAAACGTTATGCTTATACTGAGCGATTTGATAAGAAAAATTATATTATGTTTAGCGGAAATAGAAAACTTTGTTTTGCGTTAAATATTTAAATTAAGAGAAAATAAATGTTTTTTTTTAATGCTTGACCGACGAATGTTACGCCGACAATAACTAGTATTTGTGTAGCAGTTTCTAAGATTTAAAATGTGCCGGCTGTGCCATGGGATGCGTATCAATTTTGTAAGAAGAAAGGTAGCCATTATATTAAAATTAAAACAAAAAATAATTAACTAAATCGAGTGTGCTCTATCGATTGGTGATATTTTCAACTTCCAGGAAAGACCAGAAATAATTTTTTTATACCGAAAATTCACCGAATTTAGCAAATTCGCATTCTACGGCAAAAATTAAGAAACTTTTGTCTTATTAATTGGTTTTTTTTTTGCCCTGCAACACGCAGTATTTTCTGCTGTAAATGATGTTTAAAAATTGGAATAGGTTTAAGTGTTTAAGTGAGGCTTTGAACATATTTAATAGGTAGAAATAGTAGCAGTTTAGTCTTCTGATGCTGGTGTAATATCCGAAATCGATTAAAGTATTTAATCATAATCAACATCATTGTCCTGCAACCCCATCCGTCAGGCATAGGACAGAAATAAATTCTTTCCATCGGCTCCTATCCGCGGCAAATTCTTCAATTGTGGCCACGTTCTTTGCTGGATACTTGATTTGGCTAGTATTTAATAAATATTGTAAAACATAGCTAGAGCTTAAATATTTATTTTATAGAATAATAGGAAAGCTTCTGTACAAGTTAAACTATTAAAGATCCTGTCATTCATTTACAATTACTAAAACTAGCCAAAGAAAGCTAAGGATGAATTTTTCACAAAACTAGATTATCTTTAACACGTTGAGTGCCGTGATCACCATTTGTACACACATTGTCCTCTTTCTAGGTATAAATATTATATCAGCATAGATATTTTCCATTTTCGTCCAAAGATACGTAAACAAAACGATTTGGTACAAGTACCGTAAACAAAACATCATCAAAACGATTTTAGTATGAAATTACACTAGAATGTTCCGTGAAGTAAATTCTAGCTCTAGTTCTTTAGATCGAAAACTAAGTGTTTTAACTGTTTAAAAACGATTACGTTTTAATTTACGTTCAACTGAGACTGACTAACAACTTCTTTTTAGCTTTGATACTTTCGGTTTAACTTTTGGAAGTCATTTTAATAAATGTATAGTTATTAACATATAGGTATTAACTTATGACTTTGACCCTTCTAATAACAGCATGTATCTGGTTTAGTTTATTTTTAGATTTTTCTAATCAAAGATTGCGGTATTTTACTAACCCTACTAGATGATGAGTTATTGCACAATTAAATGAAGCAAGCCTTCGTCTAGCAATAGATGTCTAATGTGCTTGCTCTAAGCATAAATCTGACAGTAATAAATAAACTAACTGTAATGCTTCACTATTGCCATGTTTAGACAGACTAATTTTATACCATGCATTGTTTTATAACAATGAAAATTAAAGAAAATGAAAATTAAACAAAAATGAAGACAATGCCCTCAAATTGAATAATTTAATTTTTCGTAAAATTAAAAAAAAAAAAATTAATAAAATATTAAATTTCACGACATAAACAATTTCATTTATTACTAGTTAAACTCCTACAAAACATGATATTTCATCCGTTCTACTAATTAATGTTTAATATTTTACAGGATAGGAACATATACCTACAACATTACATTTTACAACAATAAAATATAATTATTAATAATAAAAATGAATCCATAACAAAATTTTGAAAATTTATAACTGGACTTACGATCAATTTACGAATTTCTCTCCAAAACACACCATATGTCTCGTACACCCTTGTTTATTATTGTGATCTGACACAATTTAATCCAGTTTTATTATTTTAGGGATCGATTTAAATTTTTCCGTTTTTTTTTTATTTCCTTTTTTTAAATTTTTTTATTTTTATGTGTGTGTGTGTGTATTAATTCAAGTTTTAATTAAAATCAAATCAAATTAATTTAACTGTTAAAATACAATACACGATCGTATTGTACAGTGTAATCAGAACTTGTGGTTTATTTTTTTTTTACTCCTATGCTAAATGTTATGTGCAGTATAGGTAGTAGGTAGGTATGTAGGTACTTGTGTAAATATAAAAATTTTTAGTTCCTTTTAATAATCGGATATCCTTATATGGTTAGAATTTCACCAGCCATATTCACCGATTTTAATTCAAAGTCGATTAGAATGTATTGAAAATGTAAAGACTGGTAATGGATGACCACTTGGTTGGTATGAAACTTAATTAAGTCCACATATGTGATTTTAGGTACACAAAAAAAAAAATAATGACAAGGAATTTGAACAAACATAGTGCTCCGATTGCATTAATTTAACAAATAAATGAAAGAAGGATTTAAATATGAGTTCAATGTATTCAAAAAGAAAAAAAAAACTTTTAAGGTTTCTGGAAATGAAGATTTTTCAGTTTCCTGTCTATAACATCCGGAATTAATGAATTTGTAAAGCAAAATTATAAAACACTGTTAAAATTTTGATTCGAAAATTGACAAATGACTCACTGATTCGTTCATCAAGTGAAAATTTTAAGGATTTATTTATTAAATATGTATGCATACCCAAGATATACATAGGTAGGTAGTAGGTTTGATTAAAACAGGAAGGGGAAATTAAACAAATTTTTTTATTTCCTTTTTTTTTGTTATTTTATTGGAGACCCACCAAATATGGTCAATATTTTTGCTTGTAATATTTTTATAACAATGAAACGGAAATTAAAAGAATTGAATTTGTATGTTTTTTTGTGTTTGCCTTTTTTTTGTCTTTTTGTTGGATCAAGTTGGGAAAGATTATGGTGATAAAGAATTGTAGATTTAATACTGTAAAACAGCTGGGGCTTAAGTCTCAAGTTTTGATTACAAATTTAGAACATTTTATTAAATTTGAAAAAACGATCTATGCTTTCAACTTCTGGTAAATTTTAAATATTATTTGAATAATTGGTGTTAAAATAGGTACTGATGAGCTGTTGGATTAATTAAGAAGTTAATTTTTCATATCTTTTTCTAGAATTCGGATAGTGAGACAAATTTTTTAATATTATTACAGTCCTAACTTGTACTGAACCGAACTTTATCATCATAATCATAAAAATATAGGTCTAAAAGCCTGTCATTAAATTATAGTTTCAAAAAGCCTAAGCCAGTTTTTTTGATAAGACCAATAACTTAAAACAAATAGTAACACAAAGGCTAAAACCAAATTGTGGCAAAATGAAAAATCATTAAAAAAAACTGTTAAAATTTGTTGGGCGATTTTACATATTTTGTTTGGTTGATTTCGTCATTTGATAATGAAAAATCGTTCAAATTATCTGAAATGAAAAATTACCCGAAAATACAAGACTATCTATTCCAGAAAGAGAGACTATTCGTAAAAATTGGAAGTTCATATTCGGAAAATAGCGTAAAACACGGGAAGAGAAAGCAAATTATAGAGCTTAATAGACTTTTTTTAACTTTCGAATTGTAAATAAGACCTATTTCGCGAAATTTCGAGATTTAGGCTTTATGTATCATTTCAAAATGAAATAAGACCTAAGTATTTTTTTAAAATCGTGGAATTAAAGCCTAGTTGAACATTTTTTATGAAAACAAATATAATACTTTTGAAGGAATGAAGCGTACTGCCCCCGCCTGTATAGTGTGGCTCAAGACTGGCCAAAATTGTTTGGGCTATTTTATTTTTATTTTTAACCTATTTTTTATAATGAAAAACAACCCAAAAATGCTATTTCATTTATCATTTTCAGTTTTCGGACGACTTTTTATACAGCCCAACGCTGAAAATAAAATTTACATATAAAATAATTCAAAAAATCATATCCAAATATTTTTTTCTGTGACAAATCAAGTCATAACCTACTTTCGTTTCAAAAGCATTGACTTCAGATTATGTTCGGCATGCTGAACAACATAATATATTTATTTATAAGAGCAACTTAATACATAAACGTGGTGGATAAGTTATTTAGAAGTTGGTTTTTGGTGGTGAAAAATTTAATTAAAATCAATTTATTTTCTTCATAGCCATTTTTGGCTTTTGGGGCGAAATTACAGAGTTTACTAGTCTCTGATTACAGAGAGTATTGTCGAAAATACAGATTCAAAAATTGATTGATTTCTGAAATTATCACAAAGTATAACATCAGAACCCCTAAAATATAATGTTCCATTGATTTTAGTCTGAAACACAATAAAACCATTGTTGGACCAGTCAAGAAATATTTGGTTCAATACTCAAATAATCTATTACAAAATTGTTTGATATGAAGCCAGTTTCAAGTAGATTTTCTTTACTAGTCAGTGCTTAAATAATAAACATATATTCAAAATATGTGGTAAAGTAGACAACACATTTAACGTCAGTGTGAGTGGTTAGCAAATTAAAGGATGATATCATCATGAAAAACAATTTATCAAACCCGAAGAAAGCCTTTAAAATTCTGATAAGATTTCTAATAACTCAATGAAAGATCCATATTTCAACGAGATGTTTCAAAAAAATATTAAAAGGAGAACCGTTACGGATTTGGTGTAAGTTGGACAAATATTACGATTATTCTCGTAGCCTCGGTAAATTTCAAACTTTACAATCAAACCTCACTGAAAATTTCATCAACATTCATTCTTAGTTTCCTGGTTTTGTGGTTCTATACTCAATATATACTTAGTATAGTATACTTAGGTCTTACTGAATATTTTTTGTACTTTGAATCGTTGAATTTTGCGATTTTGTATTATTTTCGATCTCGTTAATTACCAATCTCTGACGAGTTTTAATGTATAAGATCAGCTTTCATTATTTTTATATTTTTGAAAATATAAAACAACCTATTTTCTTCTTAAATTCTCAACTCAATCCCCATTCTCCCTTATCCAAAACCAACAATCATTTTGTGTAAAGGAATCGTTTTTAACTGTTTGGGTAGTGTGTAAAAGCAAAAATAGTTCAACAGTAGTACAAATTTGTGCAAATCTTATATAATAAAACGTAACAATCCTGCTGCAAACGTGCCGTTGCTACAACAAAACAAAATAACAAGAATAAAATAGTAAAGTGAACAAAGAATTTTTCTTCTCAGCTGCTTCAAAATCGTATCTGTACTTAGTGGGTACTGTGTATGTATAATGAAAAGACTTTCTAATTGTGACATATGTATGTAGATAAGTATATTCTGGAATTGATTTTGAAGTTATGTAGGATACCAATGAAATGAAATAATAATAAAGAATATTCAAGTAGAAGAAATTAATAAAAACGTAAAATCAAAAGAAAAAAAATTCTGTATTTTATTTTTACTTTATATAAAGAAGTTGTTATTGTACATAAAATGTATGTGATATATATTTTATTCTTTTTCAGTTTTCAATTAGCGTCATGTCGAAATATAGGCAATGAATTTTAATATGAATATTGTAAACTATGTTGTTATTATAAATCCTGTATGAAGTTATGAATATTATTTGAATATTATGAATATTAGCTCTAAAAGCTCTAAAATTAAATTTAATAATCGCGGAAGTCCTTGGCATATAGCTATATGTGAAACTGCTACTTATTCTTAGACGTTGACAGTTTCCTATTAAATTAGCATTTTCGATGATCATAAATAATATCGTAAGGTCAAACATTGGGAAAAGAAGAAGTTTATTTATCTGATACAGTAGTTAGATATGGGCAACTGTGTATGCTGCATTTCCAGAGTACGGCGGTCTGGTGATATTCAAATAAAATTTAATGAAGGAAGGGAGCAAGGCAAATTAATTTCACATTCCAATAAACTATATATACAAAAAATGCTATCTTTGTCGGGAAACCACAAAAAAAGCGCACCTTTTTCTTTACTTCTTGGGTGGTGCGGAAAAAAAAATAAATTTTCAATAAAAAAATTGTTGTTTTTTAACTCAATTTGTTTTTGTAAGACACAATTTTTCAATTTATCGAATTATTTTGATCTTTATAGCAAAAAAAAAAAGATTTTTGCACTTAACTTAGCGTAATGCACCTAGTATTTGATTACATTTCTTAGAATTCACTTTTTTGAGCAGTTTCAAAAGAAGCTTATTTTTTCTAATTACAACACCGTCTTGAGACGAGATTTACAACTAGTATTTTAATAACTCCTTAAAAACAAAATAATATACAGAGTACTTTGACGAAAAAACCATCCGGTGTGCGATTTGTAGAAAATTTACGTTTTTCAGAATTATTGTTAGAAGGTAAAAAAATACCCATAATAAAATAAAAATGATTACAAAATACTATTTAAAACTAAATTCAGAAGAAAATCATGAGCAAGGACGATCTACATGCGTATGGTGCTGCTAAGAGCTGTGTAGCTATAATTTTACTTAAAATCCCATTTTTGTTTACATCTGGATAGACTATAATTATACAGTTTATATTCTATAATAAATCTCTATCCAAAAGGCATAACATCTTAAGTCGACTTAAGCAAAAAATTAGATAAAGTGATTTTTGATTCCCTAAAAGTATGTGTCTACTTTCTATCTGGGTCTTTTCCCCATATCTCTTTGCGAACGAATTTTTAAGGGGGTCATATTTCATCTTATGTTCATTCTTAAGTCAAATGCTTTATTATCTTAAGTATATTTAAGATGTTCTTTTAAATTTTTTTTATATTGTTTTTGTACAATTTTTCAAAACGCTATCGCATTTTAAAGGTGGACAAATTTTTTTAACCAATCAAAAAATTTTATTTTAACAACACATACACAAAAAATCCTCTCCGGGCATTTTGTTCATCCAATTTCATAGTTAAAATATTTTTAACTTTTGGCTGAAGGACAAAGTAAAAGAAAAGGATAGATATATAATTATTTGATAAATATTTATTGCTATCTCGATTTATGAATGAACGCATTCACATATAAAATTTCCAATGTTTTTTAAGAAAAACATATGAAATGTATAATTTTTTGTTTTTTAGTATTATATATATATTATTCTGCATTTATCTGGATGTTTGTAAGTTCGACTGAACGCTCCAACACATATACAAATTGCATATGTATACAAATGCATATATATACAAATTGCTTTTAGTGCTTTTTTTAACCCCTGTCTACCATGCTGAATCTTTGCAGGCAAAATTGATTGCATGAACTATATTTTTTTAATTTAATGTTAGTCTTCTTCGCAAATAATAAGGAAAAATAAAAAATAATAATAATAATATAAATAAAACAAACAATTTTTTTGATTTATAATAAAAAGGACTAATAGAAATTTTATCAATAGTTTAATATGGTATAATAACCAAAAGGCAAACAGCATTTAACACAAAAAAAACATAATTCACTCAAAGGTTATTCTTATTACTTAAAATTATACATAATAATATACATGTGTATCAGCATATTTGTATTATATAATATTATACATTATACTACTTTATTGCTTCTACCTTTTATTTTTGTCATTATTGTGTGCGTAACTCACTTCACTCAAAAAAAATTATTTTTGTTTTTTTTTTGTTTTTTTTGTTTTTTTTTTATTATTTGCTGTATCTGTATTCTGTATGTTCTGCATGCTCTATTCCAAAAATATTATTTTATTTTCAGTGTTAAGTGTTCACTGTTCACTTCACTGTTCAGGTTCACTGTTCAATCAATAGAACTTGATAGAAGTAGAGTAGGATAATAAACTCTACTTCTACGTCGGATAATAAAGCATTGTTTTTTTTAAATTGAAAATTATTGATGAAAATGTTTTTGTATTTTTTGTAAATTTTACCAATTTAGATACAAAATTTTGAATATTTTTTTTAAAAATAACACAATACCATAATAACAGTTTATTCATATAGCAAAATAAGATCCCTATACAGTATACAAAAGACAAAATTTATATAAAAATAAGATCCCATTTTTAAATTTGCTTTCCCGGAGGCCACAATAACGCTAATACGGTATAATTTATACTAAATGGAATCTAACTAACGAATTATAACTAAATGGAAGTGAGTACGAGTATACCATACAAAAATACAAATATTTTATACAAATTTGTTGGTATGGTACTTCTTTTTCTGTTATATAAAAAAAAAAGATTAGTGTTAGGCCAATATAAACATAAATAAAAATAAATAAAAAGTGATATAAACATAAGTACTGTAATTTCGGAATAAAGAATCTAATGAAAGAAAAAAAGAAACTAGGATTTATTTTGCTTCCGTCTTTTATGACGGGTTACAAAGCTAGTAAGATTATTTTGTTTCTAACATATTATTTATATTTTAAGATAAAAGCAAAGTGCTATATTTAAATTTTTTTCGAATATTAAAATATTATTATCCATTTTTACTCTTAACAAAATTTTGAATTTTTTTTAATAAAAATAAAATCCGCGTATGTAAACAATTTTTTAAACGTCAAGACATAACAAATGTCAGTCCTTCGCGCATTGAGAGGAAATCATAAAATTTTCTTTAATGGTATTTGTGCTTCAATTATAGTGTAAAATAAAATTGTCCGGACGTTCGTTCATGAAGAGGAAATCCACCATAAGTACATATAAGATATTTTAAACCGTGCAAAGCTATTTATTTGTTTACACATAAGAGCAGTTGGCCCGTGCAAATTGTTACAATTTAACTATAATGCCATATCTACATAAGATGATTTGCACTTGATTTAAATCAGTCAATGTATTAATTTTGGAGTAAAAAGTAGCTAAATTTTAGAAAAAAAAAAATGAATTTAAAAGAGAAAAAAATTATTTCTTTTTCAAAGAACTTAGCTTTAAACATGGTTAAGCACATGTTTTTTCTAATGATTTTTTATTTATTTTATCTAAACTCTAAGCTCTACATAAATATTGTAAAGTTTTCAATATGGTAATAATAATTAATAAATAAATGCTAAAAATGTAGCTGCCTGTAAATAGGTACTAGAAATATCTGTATCTAATTGTATATATTAAACGCTGGGTGGCGCAGTAGGTAGAGTGTCTGCCTTTCAACCGAAAGGTCCCAGGTTCGATTCCCGATGAAGCAAAACCAAAAAAAATGCTTTATGGATTTTTCGACCTGGTCCAGTACCCTTTGTCATTGGGATATAATAAATGGCAAAAAATAATTGAAAGTATAATCTGGTAACAAATTAAATAAAAATGAAACTATTCTATTTAAGAAGGCTTAGTTACTGACAATAGCAGTAGTTTTCCACATTTAATGAGTTGATAAGCCAGTAATTTGTTAAATAAATACTCGAAATATTGTAGATTGTAGTGTAAAATTGCAGTACCGTACTTAATTAAGCACGAAAAGGTGATTCTACCTAAGTTACTGTAGAGTGTAAAAAAAAAAAAAAAAAAAAAAAATATGAAAATGAATTAAATTCACCAAAGAATTGAGAGAGATTTCTTTGTATTTTATTAAGAACTGATTAATAGAATAAATTTTATGAACATTAACTATAAAAAGACAAAATTAAGAAAAAATCAATATATAGTTATGTATACTTTTATTTTTATATATGTATATTTTTATAAAGGTCTGCCAACAAATATATGATATTCATCCCGATCTTGTATATGTAGATTCATCCGATGAAGAAGAATAAAAAAGTTTGTTTTTTTTTTCTCTAATTTTTATCAAAAATGTACCTAGCCCTTTCGTACGATTTGCACATTGTAATGTGCACAAATTAAAACCTTTATATTTTTACTATGTATTGACGAATTTTGAATGAAATTCCTTTTAAATTTTTTTTAATTTAAATACTAGCGGAGTTACCGGCGTTGCCCGAGAAAATTTAAAGTTCCTAGAATTTTTTCTTCGTTTTAATTTTGAAAAGGGAAGTATTATGTGATGTTTGTCTGTTAGTAAACTAACTCTTAAATGTTTTTATATGTAATTGTTTTTTTTTTTTAAAACCAATACAAAGAATACACGCCCGTAGTAATAGTGTGGGATCCACCCCAAACTAAAACGACTGCAAGTTTTTAAAAAAATTTAATAAAAAGCTAATTCATGAAAATTTTAGGCTTCAAGAACTTTCTTGTGAGTCATGGTACATTCATCCCATACGATAATTTTGCATGTCTGGAGCACTTGCGCCCGACCATTTGTTTTACTAATGTTGCAGGGAGGATTTTCCTGTGCGGAGATGTCTAGTGGCAACTTAAGTGCAGAATGGGCTGTTCTTCCTCCTTCCATTAATGTTGTCGCGATTCCTGAAGGTGCAATGACAAGGGCGACTTCTCCTCGAGCCCTGATTTCGGCTAGAATTAGGTTGGTTAAAAATGTTTTACCTGTGGCCCCGAAGCATCAAGAAAAATGATACCACCTTTTTGTTTCTCTACCTGATTCATGATAATTTTGTATGCTTTTTTCTGATCTTGATTTAGAAGTGGTATTTGTTCCGCGACATATGCTTTCAGCTCTTCGACGTTTTAGTTCTTTTCTCATATGTAATCTGTATAAAGTTCGTTTTGTTGGTTTCGTGCTGGTGAAGAGAGGCTGAGTTGCAGTAATGTTTTACCGATCATAGCCACACATTTATCTTCAAGAATAATTAATACGTTGTTGAATATGTCCAGATCAAACGTGATTTCGAGCATCGAATGCCGGACTTTGGCAGAACAGTATATACTCGACTCAAGGCGTCACTCTTGACCACATCATATCCGGGAGGGCTGTCCGACTTTTCTTCTGCAGAAAACTTTCCTTGATGCATTTCATGTATAATATTGAGGTATCTCAGGATTCAACAAAGTCCTTGCAAAAGGATCCTGCTCACACAGTTTAGAAAATGCTGTTAAGGTCATATTTGGTGGCTGATCTATCACTCTTAATGCACTATTTGATGTGAAATAAACTCTAAATTAGAAATAAATTTTCTGAGATGAACAACAGTAGGGTGTCTTTATATAATGTTATGTATTCAAGCAAAAATAATAAAATATTGCCTGGTACCTATATACATATTATGTACATAAAAATAAAAAAATTGATTTAAAAGTTTAAATCAAAAATTTTCAATTTACATTTATTATTATTGTACATCTAATAAATGCTGTTTCTTCTACTGCAAATGTACATATACTATATACTATTTATTTTTTAATGAGTGAAGTAGATTTATGTAGATACGTAATTTCATAAAAGTAAAAAAAAAATAATTTTGGTCAAAATTGTAGCTATATATAAATATGTATGGATTATGTATGAATGTAATTCTGAAACAGATTAAGCTCACAATTCTTCAAGAGAATTAATAGAATTTGGGTCTATATTTTCATTAACCAAAACCGTTTATTTATAAATTAAGAATATTTTTGGTAAATTGAAAAAATAATATAAAGTTAAAATGCTTGTCAATTATAATTATAGATAGCTACTTTGACTCTATTATGTAAAGATGAAATTGCCCGTCATATGAATTTTTTTTGTTTTTGTATTTTTTTTTTGTTTTTGTTTTTTTATATTTTTGTTTGTTTTTGTTTTTTATTTTAATAAGAACTCACGAATAATGTATTTGGTGAATAATAAAACCATATGATTAAAAAATTTTCAACTGTGTGAGCATTATTGTTTTATATACAACTACTATATATTAGAAGTTCAATAAGGATATTTATATATACTCTAACTCTACTATATAAAAATGAATTTGCTAGTCATATGAACAATTCAATTGATTTTTTTTGTTTTTGCTTTTTTATATTTTTTATTTGAAATGAATTTATTTCTTTGTTTTTATTTGGCATATGTACATAGATTCATTCGCAAGTTCATAATATAAAATATAATAACTGATTTGTTTACTTTTGTTTATTATTTTCATAATATCTCACTTATGCATAATGTATTTGCTGAATAATAAAATTATATGGTTACAAAATTTTCAACTGTGTGCGCATTTATGTGTTATATACAACTTATTTATATATTAGGAGTTCATTAAGGAGTAGGAGAATTTAAATAAAATAAAAAGGTGTCTACTGCGCAGGACCTTAAATGCTTGTCAATTATAATTATAGATATTAAACTCCAAATATTCAAAAAATTATTTAACTTGCTTCACAAGTCTACTAAAATATGAAATATGATAAGTACCTATATTTACAATAATCTTGCTTCCTTTAAAATGTTTATAAACATTGATTTGTTCACCTTCTCAAATTACAAAAACATAAAAAAAAAAAAACAAAAAAATATACAAAAATCTGAAATAACAGTATGATTATACAATATTATACAAACATTTTAAAGTATTAATAATCTCCGAAAAAAAATCAAACAACAACAAAACAAAAACAACAGCCAAAAAAAATGTATAAATCTGCAAAACACCGGTCATTGACACCGGTGCACATCAATATTCGATCGTTTACTTTTTTTTCGTATATCAACAGCAATATTTTTTTTTATTTTGTTTGGTTTTGGTTGATATTAATTTTTTTTTTTTTTTTTTTGTTCTTTTTTGCAGGGTTTAAAAAACTACAGCAGAAATAGTAAAAGCACTTAAATTATTGCTGTTGCTGACTATCACAGCATTTCAAATTAAAAAAAAAAACTATTACTGCGCTTTGCTGTTACAACTTAACCGAAGTAAAGTAATAGTTTTATGCTTTTTACACATACAAATACTACGCATGTGCTTTTGCTTTTCAAAACATAATAGCAATAGTAGAATTTTGCTGAATGCTTTTTAATATTTTAAGTCAAAGTAAAAAAAAAGCTATTTGCTGTGCTGATTTTGCTGTGAAGACATTGCTGTGCATTTAGAAAGAAATTTTATTTCGAAGAAAAAAGTGAAGTAAAAGAAAAAAAAATATGTCCAAAAGGTTTGTTCAATATGCAAATTAATATTGAATAGAGTAGAGCCAATGTGTATGTATTCAACGGGACCTTGTCATATGATACTACATCTTCTAGGTGGTGACTGGTGGAAAGAGCCAAGTTCAAGAAATTGAGCAGCCTCTAGCAAAAATAGGTCAGGGTCCCACCTCACAAAGCCCTCGAAAATTTTTTTTTTTTTTTTTCAACTTGTCTTTAGTAAAATCGCTCCTAGGCACGATGCAAACAAGCGGTCCCAAGAGTCGGGACCGAAGACCTCAAAATTTTTTTTTTTTTTTTTAATTTTTTTTTTGTCATCAGTACAATGACCCTTAAATGTGATGAAGACAATAGGTCCGAGGTCCTAGGAATTGGGGCCAAAACTCTATTTCACCAGCTTAAATTTTATATTTCTGGGAAAAGGTTATTAATAATTATTATAAATAATTTCTAAAAAATTTTCAGATTGTTCCGCGGTTCAGAAGTCGGGACCGTAGACCTTGAACAAAAAAATTGTCCAAAAACCAAAATGTCAATAATGTTCATTACGTATCAAGATAAGTATAAAAAAAAAAAGTTTTTTTTTTTTTTTGTTCAAGGTTCTTTGGTTCCGACTTCCGGACTGTCGGACCAATCTGAAATTTTTTTAAAAATTATTTATAATAATTATTAATAAACTTTTCTCAGAAAAATAAAATTTAAACTGGTG
The DNA here is from genome assembly GCA_963942445.1 of Argyra leucocephala. Taxonomy (NCBI): domain Eukaryota; kingdom Metazoa; phylum Arthropoda; class Insecta; order Diptera; family Dolichopodidae; genus Argyra; species Argyra leucocephala. Next base: position 16,365,540 of record OZ012679.1, on the reverse strand, counting down.
AAATAGAGTTTCGGCCCCAATTCCTGGGACCTCGGACCTATTGTCTTCATCACATTTAAGGGTCATTGTACTGATGACAAAAAAAATTAAAAAAAAAAAAAAAAATTTTGAGGTCTTCGGTCCCGACTCTTGGGACCGCTTGTTTGCATCGTGCCTAGGAGCGATTTTACTAAAGACAAGTTGAAAAAAAAAATTTCGAGGGCTTTGTGAGGTGGGACCCTGACCTATTTTTGCTAGAGGCTGCTCAATTTCTTGAACTTGGCTCTTTCCACCAGTCACCACCTCGAAGATTTCTTAACTTTTTTCATGTCCACTTATAAATTTAAAATAAAATACTTACCATTTTTTTGTAAATCCATTTTTTAAATTTTAAACAACAAAAGTTTTCAAACAAACATAAGCCGTCACAAGCAACAAAAAATCACAGTAACTCTAAGTAAAACAAAAGTGTATTATAAAGTGCTGTAAATGCTGAATAGTAATTCAAAGCAACAGCAAATGCTGTTTAGCTGTATTCAACTCATTTTGCTGTAGCTATTTAAAAAAATAATGAAAAAGCTTTTTTTTGCATATTACTTTTTGAAATAAAAATGCGCAGCAAAGCGGAAGCAAAACAACTACAAAAAAAATGCTTTTGCTATGCCTTTGCTGAATTGATGTTAGAAAGCAATAGTAAAAAAATAGTAAAAGCTTGAAATAACTACGAAGTTTTTTAAACCCTGCTTTTTTGTTATAAGATTCATCACCAGCTTGCATTTTTTTTTGTCAAGTTAAGAAATACAAAAAAAAAAACAAAAACAAAAATGTAATAAACCATAAAAGGAAGAGAGGAACAAGAAAAAAATTGATGCAGGTCAGAATATCCTGATGCGATCGATCCGATCTTGTTACAATAGTATCGATACATTTTTGTTTTTTTTTTTTTTTTTTTTTTTTTTTTTCTTGGAGATACAACAGTGAAACGTAACAAAAGTTTTGGATCAAAAAAACTATATATTGCCATGAAATACAATACGTCATTTCCAATTACTGAAACATCCTGGCAGGCAGGCATATTGTTGAAAACATTCACAAAGAAAGAAAAAACAAATTTGTAAGTTGAAGAGAAGAAGAGAGAAAAAAAGTAAAAAAGAGAGTGAAGAGAATTATTGCAAAAAAAAAATGAAATTGATTGGGTTTGAAATTTTTAAGAGATAGTAGATTTAAGTAAATTGCTTGTTGCGTTCAGGTTCCACATTTTTTAGGTTTAATTTTTTTTTTTGTTTATTATAAAGGTTACAAATTATTATAGCGATGCATATTTGAGCGCGTGCTTCTTTTTAAAATTCAATTCAAGATACATCAATGGGTTTTTTTTTTTTAAATAAATAAAAAATATCCAGGTGCAAACAAAAAATTTTTTTTATTTTTTTTTGCTAAATTTAAAATAATTGGCATTATACGAGTATATTGAATAAAGAAGAACACAGCAGCCTATATATACAAATACAATATCCGATCATATTATGATGATTTCCGAATTCAGATTATAATAATAATAATAATGGTAGAAGAGAAAGAAGAAAAAAAAAACGAGAATATCAGAGGGGAGTCATCTGTGCATTGAATTAAAATAATATATATATATACAATACACATATATTATATATGTCGACCTATCCAAAGCAAAGTATAACAACTCAGAAAAGTCAATTTTACAGGAGGAGCAATTTAAAATTTTGTCAAATTTGGAATCTATTTTAAAAGTATTAACTGATGAGTAATATGATCCAAATTTTTGTCATCATATTATTTTAAGGTCTATTATTAATTTTTGCACTAGGTTTAATTTCAAAATTAGTTAAGTTCGAGATATTTGAATTGTACTAGTTCTATTTTTACCTTTGTTTTTTATTAACATAATAACATCTTGAGATGTAATATTTTAACATGGAAGAATTGGAAAACTAAAGTTCGATAAAGCGTAGATGTCATAGTCGGGCTGGGAAAAATATTTTCGTACTATGTTATATCTCTCAAAGTAGTAGAGTTACATGGATAATTATAAGGGATTTTTATTACATCTTTTAATATAATAATTCTAGCTACCTGTTTTTACATTAACCCTTTCACACACATCGGCATACATATTGCCACCACAAAAAATTATCTACTACGTTGTTAATTTCTCTTTTTTGTTTTATCTAATAAAGTAGAGATGTCGTCAATTAAAAACTATCAAATATAACAACCAAACGGTAATTTTAAATTTAAAAATAAGACGTTTTATTAAACATTGAAATTTTGAAAAAGGGAATTTCTTTCCTTTTTTTTTCCACTTGCTTTTTTCTATCGTAAAATTTATTATTTTATTCAGTGTAGTAATACGATTTGAAGAGGAACATTTTATGTATTCGAATTGTATGGTAAGAAGTTTTAAAAGTGAAGGTAGTGTGAATATTTCAATATTTAATAGGTGGCAACATATTTGCCGCTGTGTTTCAAGTAATAAGGTAGCTGGCAATATAATTGCCGTTGCTCTTTTTAGATTTTATTTTTGTTATTTTTATTTAGATATAAAATCAAAACCCATGAACGAAAAAGAAATACAACTTATGCTTGCTGATTTTCTTGAAGAATCGGAAGATGGTTTGGAGAGTGAGGACGAGGATCAGCAAGTTTTAGATGAAGAAGTTTTGAAAAAATACCAAAATGAACCATCAACTTTGTCCTGTTACCAACAATTAGAAAAGGAATACGTGGCTGATGAGGATGAAGGTTTGGGGGACGAAAATGGTTCAGACTGTGACGAAGATGATTGGAAAATGATTGATTCGGAGCCATCAGATATTCCAAATTTTGATGTAGTTGAGATCGAGCCTGCTACCGGCTTTGGATTCTCAAGTAGAAGTAAGTCGATTGATTATTTCACTAAATTTTTCAATGACAATATTATGGTGTTAATTGTTTCTGAAACAAACCGCTATGCCGAGCAAAAGATATCAAAAAACTGGCAACCTGTTACAGAAGACGAAATATATTGTTTTATTGGTATTCTTATTTACATGGGGCTTCATCCATTACCTGTTTTAAATTTATATTGGTCAACCGATCCTTTATATCATGTTGAAGCAATCGCATCTGTCATGTCACTAAACAGATTCAAAAAAATATTGGAAAATTTGCATCTAAATGATAACACTAAATTACCGAATTATGGAGTGGATAATTATGATAAATTATATAAAGTACGCCCCCTAGTTGACGAAACTAATAAATTATTCAGCAACATGGCAAAGGATTCCTCATCGCAGATGAATGCATGATATTGTTTAAAGGTCGATCAAGCTTGAAACAATATATGCCGATGAAACCAGTAAAGCAAGGATATAAAGTTTGGTCACGATGCGATTCTAAAACAGGATATTTATATCAATATGATATCTATACCGGAAAATCAGCAAAGGTTTTAGAGGGAGGTCTAGGTGCTTCAGTAGTTAAAAATTTATGTAATGCATTGAAAAATAAAGATTGGCCAATTCATGTCGCATTCGATAATTTCTTTTCTTCCACTGAATTGTTGGAAGACCTACTAAAAGATAAGATATATTCAACTGGAACTGTAAGGATAAATAAAAAAGATCTCCCAATAATTGCAAAACAAAAAAAACCTAAAATGGAAACAGGAAACTACATATGGAGAGTCAAAAAAAATGTTGGCTTTGTGCAATGGATGGATACAAAAGAGGTCAACTTGATCTCGACAGCTTTTCATCCAAAAAATAAAACAACTGTTTCGCGAACACAAAAATGGAGCTAAAGCTGATATACAATGTCCAGAAATGGTGAAAGAGTATACAAAGCGAATGGGTGGTGTTGACCGATTTGATCAAAAACGAGCCACTTATTCTATTGGTCGGCGAAGTTATCGCTGGTGGATCCGTATTTTCTATTTTATTTTGGATGCTACGATTACTAATGCACATATATTACACTCCTGTTTAACTATAGAAAAAATTAACAACTTAAACTTTAGAAATTCGCTTGCAAGACAGTTAATTTTAAAATTTTCAAAAAAATCACAAACTATTGCTAAGTCACTCTATAAGAGAAAAAAAACTGGTGCACGATTGACAAAGAATTTTGGAGTTCCAGATGAAATCCGCCTGAACAACGTTGGAGTTCACATGCCAAAAGAAGAAGCGAATTATCGTCGTTGTCGGCTTTGTAGTACAAAAACCAACAATAAGCGCTCAAAAATTTCATGTACAATGTGTCAGGTACCACTTTGTATTGCTCCATGTTTTGCAGATTTTCACTACTTGTAAAAACTTAACTTTTTGTATTAACTTTTTCATGAATAATTTTTGTTTATAATTTTTTGCTAACGAATTGTTATAATTTTTTTTTCTTGTGAAGTTTTTATATTTTATTCCAGTTATTATAATAATCATTAATCATTAGTAAAATAATGACAGAAAATTTTAAAAATCTTTAATTTTTTTCCCTTCCGTAAAAGACAACGGCACATATATTGCCTCCATTAAAATTCTTAGGCGACTAACGGCAAGTATTACGCCACCCCAAAATTTTCCACTTTAACAAAAAATTTTTTTTTTTTTTTTATATTTTTTTTCAATAAGTGTAAATTAAAAAAAGGCCCCATAAATTTTTTTTAGATAAGTTATCGGATTTCTCAGGTATGTGAAAGGGTTAATACTTCAACAAAATGCTATAAAATAATTTTAAATTGTTGTGTTATTTTTAAGTCAGTACAAAAAAGTTTAGGTACATTTTAAGAAAAATAAATTTTATTATATTAGCAAAAAAATGACATTAAATTAACAGAAATCCATTTCTTGGAAAAACAAAACTAAAAATATCTATTTCAATCTTACTTAAAGTTTGCATACTTTTACACTAACTTTGATTTGGTTTATCACATGCTTCATTTTAATTTTGGTCACATATAGGTAGTTAATTTTAATTTTATGTTACATACAATAGATCCCATTATTAACTTTGATCCAAATTTTATTTTCATCAATTTAATTTTAAAATCTGAAAATTTCATCTATAAAAGACGAAATAATGAAATGCGCTGCATGGCATAAAACTCGTCTGATCCAACATGTCAATACCGAAGCTTCTAACTTGATTGACAATCAAAACTTTGTGAAGCGACTAAAACGAACAAGACCACTTGAGTTAAGTTAAAACCTTTTATCTATTAAAACCTTATTGGATTTTGGTAGATCAAAGGTATCTTAGTTTCTTTGAGTTATATAAGACTAGTTTTAATGTTGCAATAATGATAGGAGTTTTTAGTGGGTTAAAGTCCCACAGTTCTTCAAACTGCCTTCCCCGGTAATAGGTAGTTCCTGAAGCCTGATTTCGATGATTTACTACTATCTGGAAAAAAAAAAAAATCAATTCAATTTTCACATTTTAATTTTCCTTTTCTATTTCTGAAACATGTGTGTCCTCGAATTTAACTTTACTAATTGGTAAAACTGATGTAGCTGTATATAATTTTTCCATTACAAATGTTTTCTTTTTTTTTGGCTCGTTTTTTATTGTTTAAATTTATAGCGTTGTATTCATTTTTTCAATCATATTTGCTTACTTGGCTCCATAAAACTTTTTCTGAATTGATGTCCTTATCTAAATGTAAACATTGAGTTAAATCCTTAAAATTATAAATTTCGTCTTGGACCATTTCTATAACCATGTATGGTTTTCCAGTTTTTTTTTTAAACATTGTATTAACATAAACCATTGACTAGGTACGTGTTATAATTGCTTCCCTTTTTTTCTCTTTCTATATTGGCATGAGCATTATCGGCTTCGTTTTATGTATGGCTTTGCTCTAAAAAACGTTGTGTTATATTTATATTATACGGTTTTGCAATCTCATTGGCCACATTTACAGTTCTTTTATGTCTTCCTCTTGAATCAGGTAATAAAATTTCAAAATGATTCTCAAGTTTCTTGAAAGCTGTTGTTATCCACTGCTTACACTGAAAAAAATTTTCCTAGTAAGATTGACAAAATAGTTTTGTAAACTGTTAACAAAAATTTTTTATACGTACAACAATTTTTTTTCTATTTTATCAAAACTGTTTGTTTGCTCAACAATTTTTTGTTAATTTGTGAATATTTTTTTAAAATTTTACCAAAATTTATAATTTGTAAAATGAAAAATTAAGTTTGTAAAATTGACAAAACAAAATAATAATTTTTATCCAAGTGAATAAAATTTTGTTATCCTGACAAAGAACCGTTTTAAATCAATATTTGTATATTTGACAAAATTTATCTGAATTTGACAAAAGTTTTTACTATGCAAGTTCATTGCAATTAATAATTTTTTGTTAATTTTACAAAATCTATTTTGTCAATAAGAAAATTATTATTATAATATTAGATGTTGTCATAGTCAGATTAACAAAAGAATTTTGTAAACAGTTGACAAACAATTTTTATTCATATAACCATTTTTTTTTCTATTTTAGTTGAAAATATAGAAGTAAAGGTGCGATTTTATGTGAAGTTGTGTTTTTGAATTTGCTTATTAAAGAGTTCAATTAAGAAGAAGTTAAGAGTTAAATAAAAAAAGTATTTGAAAAATTAAATTAAAAAAAGATATTAGAATTAAGTTAAAATAATAAATAATATGAAATATTTAAAGCTAAAGTTTATTTACTTATGTATTTTAAATAGAATTAGTGAATTATTTGCGTTGTTAATAAATTTGTTTAGTTTTATTTGAATCTTGCAACTACAGCATTTATTAAAAATTAGCTTTGTAACCCGTCATAAATGACGGAAGCAAAATAAATCCTAGTTTATTTTTTTCTTTCATTAGAGTCTTTATTCCGAAATTACAGTACTTATGTTTATATCACTTTTTATTTATTTTTATTTATGTTCATTTTGGCCTAACACTAATCTTTTTTTTTTTTATATAACAGAAAAAGAAGTACCATACCAACAAATTTGTATAAAATGTTTGTATTTTTGTATGATATACTCGTACTCACTTCCATTTAGTTATAATTCGTTAGTTGGGTTCCATTTAGTATAAATTATACCGTATTAGCGTTAATGTGGCCTCTGGGAGAGCAAATTTAAAAATGGGATCTTATTTTCATATAAATTTTGTCTTTTGTATAATGTATAGGGATCTTTTTTTGCTATATGAATAAACTGTTATTATGGTATTGTGTTATTTTTAAAAAAATATTCAAAATTTTGTATCTAAATTGGTAAAATTTACAAAAAATACAAAAACATTTTCATCAAAATTTTCAATTTAAAAAAAACAATGTTTTATTATCCGGCGTAGAAGTAGAGTTAATTATCCTACTCTACTTCTATCAAGTTCTATTGATTGAACAATGAACCTGAACAGTGAAATGAAAAGTGAACACTTAACACTGAAAATAAAATAATATTTTTGGAATGGAGCATATAGAACATACAGAATACAGATACAGGAAATAATAAAAAAAAAACAAAAAAAACAAAAATAATTTTTTTTGAGTGAAGTGAATTACGCACACAATAATGACAAAAATAAAAGGTAGAAGCAATAAAGTAGTATAATGTATAATATTATACAATACAAATATGCTGATACACATGTATATTTTTGTGTATAATTTTAAGTAATAAGAATAACCTTTGAGTGAATTATGTTTTTTTTTTGTGTTAAATGCTGTTTGCCTTTTGGTTATTATACCATATTAAACTATTGATTAAAATTCTATTAGTCCTTATTATTATAAATCAAAAAAATTGTTTGTTTTATTTATATTATTATTATTATTTATTATTTTTCCTTATTATTTGCGAAGAACACTAACATTAAATTAAAAAAATATAATTCATGCAATCAATTTTTCCTGCAAAGGTTCAGCATGGTAGACAGGGGTTGAAAAAAAGCACCAAAGCAATTTGTATATATATGCATTTGTATACATATGCAATTTGTATATGCGTTGGAGCGTTCCGTCGAACTTACAAACATCCAGATAAATGCAGAATAATATATATATATATAATAGTAAATAATTTGAAGAAGGAAAAAAAATTAATTTTACTATTTTATTAAATAAATAATTTGAAGAAACAGTATGAACCAAAGAGTTGGAACAATCAAAAGCTAAAGTCTGAACATTTTTAAAATATTTTGAACTTTATTTGTATAATTTTGAAAATGTAATGTAATAAAATTTTTTTTTATTTTTTTAACTTCATTTTAAGTTTTTTTAAATGTAATAATATATTTAATTTTTTTTTTTGTTTTCAATGCTATAAAATAAATTAATTGTTGATTATCCAGACTTTTGTTGTTTTATTTCTAATTGTAATAATATCATGCATTTATTTTTCAAACGCACATATTATACATTAACATATATAATATGTTATATAGTGTTTATAAGGGCTGCCTTGTTTTGCTAATATAAAATATGGTTCCACATTTAACTTGTAGGATAACTTACAGATTAGTTTATCATTAAAATATTATGTTAAAACAAAAATAGGAGGTAGTCGGTATAACCCTTTTTTGAAATGTAGTTTTAAGTTACAACTGCATTTTTGCAAATACAACACTGAAAAAAAATGGTTAATAAATTTTCCTATTTTTATAAGAAGTGATTTTTTTGTAAATTTTACAATTTTTTTGAGTCAAGTTCTTATTATTTTTAGATTATTGTCTTTTTTTTTTAGTAAGGTTTACAAAGTCATTAATAATTTAATCGCTTGGTAATTTTCCTTAAATCTGTTGGATATTTAACTAGAAAAATAGCAAATTTTGTTATTGTATATTGTACTAATTCCAGTTTAAATAATAAATTTTACAAAAAAAATAATACCAAATTAATAGGAAAATTTACAATAATTTTGTTATAAAAATAATGGTAGTGGTAATTTATATAGGATTCTATACGTTTTTTTATTGTGATATCTCCAATTTAATTTAGATAACTTATTAATTTAATGAGATATTTTCAAAATATTAAACACAAATATGTGAGATAAATTCCTAACAAATTATAGGAATTTTTACAAAATAAATAGCAATATCTCATTTTTTTATGAAAATGTAAAAGCAATTATAAAAACTATTATATTTTATATGAGAAAATCTACTACAAACTATTTGTAGAATATTTGAGCTAAATTGATATTTTTTCTCAAAATATTAAGAGAAGTTAATTATCATAATAAGGAAAATTTTTCTCTCAAAGTAAAATTTCTGATAAATATTGTAATAGGTCTTATATTTTGGACAAATAATGTTAAAAATATAATAAATAAGAAATTTGTTGCCGGAAATTTAGTTTCACGTAACCTTATAGGCTGGGCGTTATTTTATTTGTGAAGTACATTTTATAGTGATATATTTGTCATTACGTAAGTGATTTTTTTTTAAATTAATTGAGTGGAACATGATCGAACTTGTGGATGATTTCCAAGGTAAGCAATTTAAAAAAATTTTATTCATAGGTTTCTAAACTTTAATCAGTAAATCTCTGCAATATTAACACAGGGTTATAAGAAATTTTATTTTAAATTTTATCCACTTTATTATTCTATAGGTTGAATCAACTTATTCGGATCAAAGAAATATTTTTTTGTCCATACTTGTATTTGTATATAAGATTATAAGAAGGACCACTTGCGGGTTTTGCTATTCTTCCCTTTTTATTAGCTTCATCGGTATACAAAACTGTACAGGAAAAGCCAGGAAGTGCGAAGAGAAATTTTTATAAATTAAGCAAAACCGAAGTCCATCAATCATTTTTTATGTTCATTAATGTAAGTATAAACATTGATTAATAATACTATAGTATAATGGTATAAATAAACTAGATGCTTAAAAAATATAATTTTATAATTTAAATAATTATAGCTTGACTATCTTGTGGATATAATAAATAACTAGATGTAAAAAAAATTAAATAAAAATATTTGAAAGTTACATCAACATCTTAGAAGTGAAAAGAAGAATTATGTTAAAGAATAAATTAAAGAAAAAATTATAAATAATTATAAAAATCTTGAATCATTTATATTATTAGTTCATTAGTATATTTAAATAAATAAAAATTAAATAACTAAAAAAATCATAAAATAAATTTTTTTTCTTGAAAATAATATTTTTTGTGTTTTTATTTAGTACGTTCTTATTGAAAAGTTCCTATAAATATGAAAGCAATAATGGCTTAAAGTATAGTAAAGCTTCCTGAAATTATAGGATTGTTTTCAGTCAATATTCCAATTTTGTAGGAAACATGGCTATAATTATAGTAACGTTTCCCATGTTTATGATCAGTTTTTCTCATTTTTTTCACTCAATTTTCCTATTTTTTAGGAAACATTACTATAACTTTAGTACCGTTTCTCTTATTTGTGATCAGTTTTTCTCATTTTTTAAAACAATATTCGTAATTTTGTAAGAAACATTCTACAACTAAAACAATAACTATTATTTTATTAATATATTTTCAATATTTTTTAACAATTTTTGGGAACTATTCTAAATTTTCTGGGTCTAATTCCTACATTTTTTATACGTTTTCCAATAAAGTCGTATAAAAAAAAATATAGTTATTGTTCTAAAAACGGGTGGTAATTTACAAAAAAAATATAGGAATAATTGTTAAAAATGTCCACTATACCGCTTGTTGTTATAAAAATAGGAAAAATTGTATATAAAAAGCGACAACCATTCCTATTTCTTTTTTCAGTGAATAGCTATAATTTGTTAATAGTAACAAATATTATAATAAAATATGAAACAAGTTATTTTTAAGTTAGAATGCTCTATAAAGTAGCTCCTATTTTGGTTTAAACATTTTTTGATGATATATTAATAATATGTAAGTTATTTATTTGTATATGCATACAATAACCTATTAAAAAAATAATTCTGTTAATTCAACAAAAAAATAGATGTTATTTTGACAAAAAATTATTGTTGATCTGATACTAACCACATATCCTATTGACAAAATTATTCTGTTAATTCGACAACTGAATAGAGGTTATTTTGACAAAACAAAATTGTTGATTTAACAAAAACTTCATTTAAATTGACATCTTTTTTCTCTAATCAACAAAATATTCTTTTCATTTCAACATAATATTATTTTATTACATTGACAAATTTTTTTACCAAAATGAAAATTCATTTCGTCATATTAAGAAATATAGTTTTGTCATTTCTACAGATTTAAATTGTTATAAAAGACAACTGTTTGTCATATTTACAGAATGAAAAAAAAATTGTATTTTTTTGTCATATTGACTCATCATTTTTGTTGACGCTATATTTACCTAGCTTTGTCATTTTAACCCAGAGTTTTGTCAATATTACCTAGTGTTTTTCTTTCAGTGTATTAGTATTCAAAGTATTCATAAACATTAACTGGCAAACCCGAATCTCCTCTATGTTTTCATTGTTTCTGTTTTCATTTTCTATTTATCTTTGGATTTAGTGTGCCGGTCTTTTTGTCAAATGTTTTTGTACGCTCTAAAATAAATTGCCACTGCATCATGTTACTACCTAATTTCCAAAAACTATTAAAAATCTTAAGACATTCATCCAATTCAAATTTTTTATAACACTTCAATTGGCAAGTACAGCTGCTATCTTTTAACAGTCGAGCAGCTCTAATTTTTCCTTCAGTTCCTTTATATTCAAAACCAAAATTTAACGCTTTTCTAGACTTATTTCTTTCTCATCTGATCTGGATCTGGATCTGGAAAAGTTTTATTTACTTATGAGAATTGTTTATGATAAATAACAATTCGCGCCTAAAAATCCATGTAAGAAAGAGACAACCCAAATTTGACGTAAAATAAAATTTCTCCATAATCAGTAAAAAAAATACAAACGGTAAATGTAATAGATGAATTGAAACATACGTAAATTACCTTAAAGTATTACATATCGCCTTATCTGATTGTTTTTTATGTTTAATTTAACGAGAACTAATACAACTGGACTTAGACTTACTTTTGCTCGGAATATTTTTCAGTTTTTAGTTTTTGTTAAAATATGTTTATGAGCATAACTTCCTTAATTTTAGGGTGATCACTCTGAAATTTTGACAGGTTATAGATTGGAATATAGGCAATCAGATGTATACCATAACTCAATTTGCAGATAAGTCGAGTTGTCATACTTTACTTTGGATAGGTATATATATATATATATATTATATGTGTACGAAAACACAGTGTGGAAGGATATTTTTATATAAATTGTGAATAAAAGAAGTGAATTATTGTTATTTTTGTTATTTTTTTTCCTTTTTTGTCCTCCTATATCCTTTATTTGAGTTTCCAATTTATTTATAGTAACAATTTTGAATTGGGACAATTTTTTTTTTGTTATATTTTTTTTTTTTGTTACAACTTTCAATACAAGAGAATTGATTTATTTCGATTTATTGATTGGTACCTACATACATTGGTAAATAATATATATTTTAAAAATCGAAAGGTGCTAATATTTACAACAATTGTTGAATAAAAGAAAAATTATAATTTTCTATTTGATAAAATAATGATCTTGGTTTATGCCAACCGACTAAAATCCTTTTTGTTTTTTTGTTTTGTTTTTGTATTTGAATGACACCTTACCCATAAATGACACTATATAAAAATTTTTTTGTATTGAATTATGCCATTCAATTTGAAAATAATTCTGATGGCTTATTTCCAAAAGAAAGGATTAAAATATTTATTTTGCAAATATCAAAGAAGCCATTTGGATATTCCAATGAACATAATTGTGATTATATTAATTTTATTGCAATATGGCTTCAAAGGTTGGGTTAAATGAATCAAACAAAAACAAAATTAGATATGAAATAGTATACGCAATTTTGGTAAAGTCAATGAAACGAATATAATTTTATTGAATGCTAAGACGATCGTTTTGAAAGAATGTCAATATCCTTTGTATTATAATACTCATACCATCTTGTGTTGATGATCAAATATATTAACAGTGGGGAATAATCACGGTCTTTTAAAGTCAAACATTGTCTCTTCATGTCTGAAAGTCCGGACATAATTATTTGTATATTATTATAATCTATTCACAACTGCATAAACATTTTTTGTATGATTTCCTCTTTTTTTTTTTTTTTGTTCTTTATTAATCTGTGTTCACTTACAATTTTATTATATTTTATAATATTAATAAAATTGCAAAACAATTTTAAAGTTGTAATTTTGACACACATTGTACATAAGAGTTTTATGACCGTAGCCGAAGCTGTCTGGTCTTATAATTTATTAATAATATAAAAATTCAATTGTTTAACAATAGTTTTTTTTTTTTTTTTTTTTTTTTAATATAAAGTAAATACAATGAGTTAGAAATTCATTAAAAATTTACATTAATTCAAATATATTTATAAATTGCACATTTAAGCATTGCGAAACTAGCTTTGTAACCCGTCATAAAAGACGGAAGCAAAATAAATCCTAGTTTCTTTTTTTCTTTCATTAGATTCTTTATTCCGAAATTACAGTACTTATGTTTATATCACTTTTTATTTATTTTTATTTATGTTTATATTGGCCTAACACTAATCTTTTTTTTTTATATAACAGAAAAAGAAGTACCAACAAATTTGTATAAAATGTTTGTATTTTTGTATGGTATACTCGTACTCACTTCCATTTAGTTATAATTCGTTAGTTGGGTTCTATTTAGTATAAATTATACCGTATTAGCGTTATTGTGGCCTCTGGGAGAGCAAATTTAAAAATGGGATCTTATTTTCATATAAATTTTGTCTTTTGTATACTGTATAGGGATCTTATTTTGCTATATGAATAAACTGTTATTATGGTATTGTGTTATTTTTAAAAAAAATATTCAAAATTTTGTATCTAAATTGGTAAAATTTACAAAAAATACAAAAACATTTTCATGAATAATTTTCAATTTAAAAAAAAAGCAATGCTTTATTATCCGACGTAGAAGTAGAGTTTATTATCCTACTATACTTCTATCAAGTTCTATTGATTGAACAGTGAACCTGAACAGTGAAGTGAAAAGTGAACACTTAACACTGAAAATAAAATAATATTTTTGGAATGGAGCATACAGAACATACAGAATACAGATACAGCAAATAATAAAAAATAATTTTTTTTTGAGTGAAGTGAGTTACGCACACAATAATGACAAAAATTAAAGGTATAAGCAATAAAGTATTATAATGTATGATATTATACAATACAAATATGCTGATACACATGTATATTATTTGTTATTGTAATTTTAAGTAATAAGAATAACCTTTGAGTGAATTATGTTTTTTTTTGTGTTAAATGCTGTTTGCCTTTTGGTTATTATACCATATTAAACTATTGATTAAATTTCTATTAGTCCTTATTATTATAAATCAAAAAAATTGTTTGTTTTATTTATATTATTATTATTTTTTATTTTTCCTTATTATTTGCGAAGAACACTAACATTAAATTAAAAAAATATAATTCATGCAATCAATTTTTCCTGCAAAGGTTCAGCATGGTAGACAGGGGTTAAAAAGAAGCACCAAAGCAATTTATATATATATGCATTTGTATACATATGCAATTTGTATATGTGTTGGAGCGTTCCGTCGAACTTACAAACATCCAGATAAATGCAGAATAATATATATATATATAATTGCACATTTAAACAATAAGAAGTTCGACGATTACTTTTTTGGTATTTACGGAAATTATCAATTGACTTAATATTACCAGGTAGATCATTAAAAATTTTTAAACAATTGTAGAGACAGTTTGTCTTTTGACGTTTTGTTTTGAACAGTGATAGATAAAAATTGCATTTGTTTTGGGTGTTATAATTATGCACATCTACATATCTTTGCAAAATGAAATAATGCTTAATTTGATTATTTATAATGTTAAAGCCCAGAATGTACAATTCACGCTTACATATATTATCAAAGCTAAGGTACTTATCAGAATAAATCGTACTCGTTGGGTGCAATATTGGGTAATTATGAATAATTTTTAATAGATTTTTTCATTAGTATTTCCATTTTTTTTTTAAATTAATTTTTGCCGCTCCACTGCATATAGGGTTGACATAAACAATATTTGACAAAATATATGACAAGTATATAATAAAAAGCGTTTTTTTTATCGAGAAATTTTTTTAGTGTGCGTAGAATAAAAACATAAGGAGAAATTTTTTTGCAAACAAGATCAATATGATCTTCCCATTTAATTTTGAAATCTACTACGAGACCTAGATAGTTATGACTTTTTACAACACATCAATACGTGAGTTATTGTGTAGAAATGTTGAATCAGAAAATAATTTATTTTCAAATAACAGGATTTTTGTTTTCTTGATGTTTAATAATAGTCTATTTTTAGAAATAAAGTGTTCGATTAATATCAGGTCTTCTAACATCGCAATCTTCAAATCACATTCACTGCTTAAAGAGTACTTTATAACTGCATCATCTGCAAAAAAGCGAAGCAGAGCCATTGAAATTAAGCCGCAAAAGATCGTCAATGTATATTTTAAAGAGGTCAGGACCTAGTATAAAGCCTTGTGGTACACCTTTCTTTATTGTTGCTGTTTCACTTAAGCAATTAGCAATGCGGACTTATTGTGATCTTTCTGTTAAATATGTTTTAAAAAAGTTAATTTGATCGTTTGTAAACTTTAAGCAGGATAGTTTATGTAAAACGACATCATGATCAACACAATCGAATGCTTTTTGTAAATCTATAAAAATACAACCAGTATATTTACCACTATCCGTACTGATTTAAAGATAGGCATGCGGACGTTGTACCTGAATTATATTACATTTTAAAAAAAAAGTCAGTCTTTCTTTTATGATTTTCTCAAATATTTTGGAAAATGCACACAACATCGATATTGGTCTATAATTAGAAGCATTTGTAGCGTCTCCAGATTTATAAATAGGTGTTAGGAAAACAATAAGTTTCGAAACTTTTATTGATACATTTGACAAAGATCGGTGTCAACCTGTCTATAAATACTTTAATTAGTTTCGTCAAAATGCCACCATCATGCCCGGTGGAAACCGATGATTTTAGCGAGTTAATCGCCGCCTTAACCTCATCTAGGTTTGTTTGGTTTTAGATCAAAGTTTGTATGTACATTGCGACAAAAACTACTAAGATATAGGTAATCTAAATTATCAGTTGGTATACCCAGACTATCTGTTATCGTTCTAAATGTTTCATTCATGATTTCTGATATTTGTCGTGGAAATGAAACTGCATGGTTGTCATGGTTGATAACTTTGATACCACTATTAGGGTTTTGATAAGATTTATTTAGCATTATTGATTTGTAGGTAGCCCACAATTTTTTTGGATTTCCGGGATCTTTCATAAGTTGTTCTGAGCAGTAATTTGATTTTGTTGCTATAATTAAACTTTTTACTTTACAATTGTATAATTTAAACAAGTCTACAATATGAGGATTTTGCAGATATTTTTTTTTTATATTATCCAAAGGAGTCACGGATCTTTATCATTTGTAAAATTTCCTCATTCATCCACTCATGTTTCGGTTTGAAGGTTTTGCTTGGGAGAACACGGCTGTACTTTTGAACTGATTCACTTAATACTTGAACCACTTCTTGAAAAGTTTCGTATGAGCTCAGACTATTCCATACTTGGTCTTTAGTCAAGTCTTCATAGCTTAGAACTGTTTTAGTATTTAATGGAGTTTCTTTTATTGGATTGAAATTAACACTAACAAATAACATTTGATGATCAGAAGGACTACTGAGAACTGACATTTGATATTTGACATTAGAAGAAGCTTATTTTGTGTACGTATTAGTAAAATATGAAATTCTGATTGGTTAAGAAAATTGTCCGCACATTCAGACATGCGAAAGTTTTGTTTTAGGTAGCCGCCGTTGACTTGGAATTGTCTTTCTTTTTCCAAATTTCGGAAGAAGAAAGCCACGAAGATATCGCGAAAATTTTTTTTTTATGTACCACCGCCGTTGGATTGGAATTGTCTTCTTTTTCCAGATTTCGGAAGAATAATCGTTTTTGATAGTCGGTAATGGATAACAAAAAAAGGGTATATCTCTGTTAAAGACTTTGTTTTCGGTGGGTGATTTTGCCTTTAGGGATCTTGGGATGGGAATTTTTTATAATGGGCCATTGTTTTTGTCAGGACATACGATATGTTCATTAAAGTCCAATTCAATAAATGCGACAAAAATTTGACCAATTACTTTACTTTACATTCCAATTAAAATTTAGTAATTTCTTAAAATTATATAAAAAATTAATGACAATAGAAAATTCTTGAAAATTAAAAAAAATACGTAGTAAATTTATTATTAAAGCCTTTTTCACAAAAAAAAAAAAATAATAATAACAAAAAAATAAATAAATCCATTTTAAGAATCGCAATTTATACCAATACCAAAAATGAGAACAACGAAAGAATTTTTCATGAATCTTTAACCTTACTGGTAACAAAATAAAAGAAAGAAAGAAAAAAATAAAAAAAAAAAATAAAAAAAACTATAGTCTAAATTATGTACGACAGGAATATCCTTTTCTATGATGCAGTATATATATATATATATATGTATCATTGAATGTATATATTGCTTATTAAAAATCACACCATTTCCTTTGTATTTTTCTTCCGAATCTTGAATGCAATTTCACTATGTATAGGTACTCTAGAGGTCCTTAAATGAATACCCAATATTTTATGGATATTTCTTAATGGATTTTAGGAATAAATTTGTTTTCTTGATTTTGTTTTTATTATTTTGTTTTTGTTTTTATTTTTTTTCTCTCTAGTTTAGTTTCACGATTTGTGATAGCAGTCAGTAGCAATGTTGGTTAATGCGATTGAAATATGCGATTGTAAGCGATTTATTTCAAGCTTTATTCTTTATTCTGAATAATATACCAACACCATTATAATAATATAATGTAGTATTAGTTAGTTATATATTAGTTAGTTATATATTAGTATTATTTATATTCGTTTTTAAATCACTTACGACAAAAATTTCCTGTATTTTAAATTTTGAGTCAAAAAAATATTGTGTTGTTCTTTTTTTGTTTTGTTATTTTAAAAATAAGTAAGAAAGATTTGGTTAGATAATATTAATTTTTCGTTACATTATACTGATATATATATATAATATATATATATATATATATGTATATATTATTAATATTATTATAAAGTTGAATATTCTAGTATTACTAACAACTGCGAGTTTCAATATTTAAATTTGGGATTTAATTATATCAATTTTTTTACTGTAAATCCCTTTAGAATTTGCTAACGGAACAAATTATTACTAATGTTGCAGAAACTGATCGATAAAAAAATCGATAACTAATATTGGTAAAGGCGATATCAGCATACCGTTACAAATAGAAAAATTAAAAAAAATTATATTGAAGCTTAGAGAAGGTGGTGGATTCAGATCGAGAAATCGTTCATCACCTATCAATAATCAATGGTTTAAGTTGCGGTTGGATAAGCTATCAAATATTTATTCTAACCCGACCATATATGAATAGAAAATTCAATTGAGTTTTATTGGAACACTATGAGTTATAATTTTTACACTTTCTAAAGATTAAAAACAATATTATGGAACTTATTTGAACGAAATTCACCTATTTGAAGGTAAAATAATTAAATTTATTCAATTAGGAGTTTTCGGTAAGCAGAAAACAAAAAAAAAACGATTATAATTTTGTAGTAGAGTCTGTTAATAAATATTGAAATTTTTTTCAGAGCAATCTTCTTCTTCTTGTTGTGTAGATTAGATTATATTATGTAATTTTTGGAGGGGATCTGTCCCTTATAATATCACCGCAGCCGCAAATGGGTTCATTGTGATTACCCGTATTTTTTGATGCTACTTTGACCTCTGAGTCCTTAAGAATACCTAATTTTGTGATCACCTTTCAGGATATTCTTCAATAGAATGCTGGATGGTTCCCAAGAAATACGTTATGTATGGCTTTACCGTTTAGTTATAGTTTTACAACTGAGATTTAGTCTTTTAATAAATTAGTAGCATAAATAATCAATATAAAAATTTTTATTAAGTCTCTGAGTCCTTAAGAATACCTAATTTTGTGATCACCTTTCAGGATATTCTTCAATAGAATGCTGAATAGCTTCCATTGTTCGGGGAACACTGTTTCCAAGTGATGAAGTCTGCCACGAGTTAGTCCTTCGCATTCCCAGTTGATAGATTCTTCTATTTCACATATTCTACATAAGTTGATTTAGTTGAGGCTCATTTTATAAAGATGCTTAGCTATATTAAGCAGTGGACTGTAATTATCCCTGCCAAGATACGCACCGGTTTACTATCTAAGCTAAAAAAAATTTTAATTTTCTTGAGTGACCGTTTTGTCATGAGCATTTTTAGCTTAGAGATTTGCAGGAGCGGTGACCCAAAGAGCCAAGTCAGCTTTTCACACCACTCAAGCTTTTAGTTGTGCAAATAGTACGGACTTGGCTTTATGCAGGGATACCCCTAATGCCAGAATACCCTCCTGGTACGCAAAATATTGTGACTTTTTTGTTTTTGCTGGTTTTGAGTATTTCTAAACCATCCCCATACTAGCTTTGATATGATGGTTTATGAATTAAGAGCTAGGATGGCTGTTTTACTATCCAAGATGTGAATATAGATTTTACTTTTTCTGTAATTTCTTTTTAAATTCTCTAATGCACGCAAAGTTGTACTTTGGCTTGGAAAACTGTGTTTATAGAGTCTAAGTTTGAATAAATGTGAGCTCTGAGGCTTTTCCGTACACTCCCGATGCTGCTCCATCTATTTGCTTAGAGCAGCCAATACACAATACTAATCATTTTTTGTTGAAGGTGGGTGGGCAGATTCGCACGTCTCTGTGCTTGGCTCATGTTTAGGTATCTTGAGATTCAACGGCATAATTATTCTTCCAACATATATTATTTAATCGAAATTTTGTGTTAAATCGTTAGATATTTAGCTTGAAAAAGGATTTAGACTATGTAAGTTCTTGGAAAATATCCCATATGTTTTGTGTTTTTGTAGTTGTTAGTTTCGAAACAATTCTTTGTAGGCAGTCGTTTGAATGACCAATACTTGGCTCTGTTCCTAAGACTTGAACTTTCGTTCCTGTTTTTGCAAGAAAATATCCTTCTTCATTACCTTGTATTTCTTCATCATTCCCAGTAGTCCACATAAAAGTAACTCTGTTTCCCTCCGCAAGTTTTGTTATGCTTTATTAAGCTTTGATTTGCATTGTTATTATTATCATATATATATATATATATATATTATACACACAGACTATAGTGTATTATTACGGACATAGATAGTTAGCATACCCTATCCATTAAAAATACCACCTCTTTATTACTAAAAGTAAGTGAATATAACCTAAAACAAACAATGCTGTAAAAAGAGGACTATATTTTGTTTTATTTAACTTTTACTAACTTGAATATCATAATATTATTTTACCGTTATTTATCTCTCAATTGATTAATTACCTAATTCGATTCCTATTTTTAATTATTTAATTTAACTGCATAAAATTTTACATTATCATTATTTTTCTCTATAACAAAACTACTAAGTGTTATTTCTGGTATATTTAAAGTATTATAACAGTATTAAAACAGCTCAGCTCAGTAATTAACTTCTTTATAAATAAAAACATTTTAAACTTTAATTCCATATTATAACTATAATTAATGTATATGTATAGAAATAAGTATAAAACGGTAAAACTTTTACTTTTTCATTATCATTTATAATACAGTTTTACCGTTTTAACCGTTAATGACCTTTTCATTGCTATCAATAAAGTTCAATCATCAGAAAAAAAAAACAAAAAAAAAAAAAAAATGAAAACAAAAAACAAATCGAAGATAATGGAATATTGAACAAAATGTTATGTCAAAGTTACAGTTATTATTACAGTAGCTAGTGTTAATCCGTTATAGTTTTTATCGTTCACTAAATAAACTTTTGTTTTTTTTTTGGGTTCTGCACCTTATTTTTTTCCTCTTAATTTTTTTTTTTTTTGTTTTCTTCAATTTCAAAACTTTAATATTAAGCAATTTTAATGAAGAAGTATAAATTTTCAGTGGAAAAACTTTATATTAAATAATACTCGTATAGTGTTTGTGATGAACAAATCACTTTTTAATAATATTGAATACATAGTGTTTGAAAAATTATTGACAAATATCATGATATTACAACATGAATCTTACTCCTTTCGGACCCACCGTTTTTATTATTTATCTTATTGTCAGCATCTTAGGTAGGATACATACTGCAAATTGTGCTATGCAGTACTGTAATGCTGCTATGCTATATTGTTACTATCTTATGCCATTTGAGTGATTGTGAGACGTAATGAAATGCTTCTATATTTCGTAATAACTTATATTTCGATTTAGTACCCCAACAGATTTATAGCTTTTCGTGGTTTGGTTGTGTAAAGAAAATTATTAAAGCGTATCAGTTCCAATTTAAATTGGTTGTATAAAACCGAATAAAATATGTTTTTGGGTCTGAAAGGGTTAATACATCCACTAAAAACTAGATGGTTGTACTAATAAATTCAAGTTAGAAGTTTATAAACTGCATTCCACACTCTGAACTGTAAAAATATTTTCATAAACGTCACATGACATGACAATTGCATTATGTACTATTTTCCGCCATATGTCCAACGGATTGGGTTACAGGACAGTGTTGATCGTTGAATTTACTTTGACTTGTATGATCGCAATACTGAGTATATATTGACGTTCATGAACACATTTCTGCAATAATTATTGTATACTTTTGTAACTACTAATAATTTATGTTTTTTGTGTTTATAATGGCTTGAAAATTGTTGATGGTTCGTTGTCGGAATCGTTTATTAAAATTCTGCATGAAATGCATCGCAACTTGCATTCCGAATTTATATCCGTTTATACTATTTCAGGTTTGAGATGTTTGACAAAGTAAATTCTAATCTCTCCTATGATTTAATTTAATCTAGAAGTGGCGGTGCAACCTGATCTCTGATGCATGGATATTTTGTAGAGAAAAGGAAAAGTTAAACAACAGTGGAGATTTATATCTGAATTTCTAGGTTGTGAAATAAATAGCAAAATTTACAATATGATCTGAATCTGAATTGGATTTACGATGTACACAGGTCGTATTGAAATCTAACACCAATAATGTGCTTGTTGTAGCCTACAAGAATATAAAAGTATAATATACCAATTGATTGTAACATTGTTAAAATAATATAACTTTACGGGTAGAGTCCAGTAATGGGTAGGTAGGGAATCCCCCCAGGGTGTCCCCCTACCATCGCACCCACAATTTGTTTTATTGTAATAACAGTTATTGTTAAAATACCAATTTTAAGGAATTTCACGGCTTATTTAAAACAAATTGTACACTTTAGCGCAGCTTTAAACAAAGACCAAATCCGCAGGCACAAAATCAACAAATACAAAATCCATAGAAATAAAATTCCAAAAAACGCAATTCCCTACTTCGCAATACCTATTTTAGTTTCTTAAGCCGTTTGTATTTCTAACTCAAAACCGACAGAAATCTCCAAAGACAAAGTCCACAATAACAAAATTCCAAAATATAAAATCTCCTATGTATGAAAATTTATTTTGCTTTTGGTGGTTTTGTATTTTAGGATTTGATCTTTTGAAGATTTTGTCTTACTGGTGATTTTGTCTGTTAGTGATTATTGGCTTGACTGATTTTAACGCTGGTATTTTTTTCACAGATGAATTCTACTATCTATGAAAAATTGTTTTCCTACTAATTATTGTGTATTTGCAGATTTTGTGACGTTTTTGTCCAATTAGCGAGTTTGTCTCTTTGCAGGTTTTGTCTGGTAGTGGTTAATGGCTTGACTGATCTTATCGCTGGAAATTTTTTTAAAGATGAATAATTCTACTATGTATGAAAAATAATTTTCCTATTGATTATTTTGAATTTGCAGATTTTGTCTGTTGATGTTTTTGTCCTATTAACGATTTTGTCTCGAGATCTTGTATGTTAGTGGTTAATGGCTTGACTGATCTTATCGCTGGAAATTTTTTTAAAGATGAATAATTCTACTATGTATAAAAAATAATTTTCCTGCTGATTATTTTGAATTTGCAGATTTTGTCTGTTGACGTTTTTGTCCCATTAGCGATTTTGTCTCGAGATCTTGTATGTTAGTGGTTAATGGCTTGACTGATCTTATCGCTGGCAATTTTTTTCAAAGATGAATTTTACTATCTATGAAAAATTGTTTTCCTACTGATTATTGTGTATTTGCAGATTTTGTGACGTTTTTGTCCAATTAGCGAGCTTGTCTCTTTGCAGGTTTTGTCTGGTAGTGGATATGGCTTGAATGATCTTATCGCTGGAAATTTTTTTAAAGATGAATTCTACTATGTATTAAAACAGATTTTCCTACTGATTATTTTGTATTTTGTGACTTTGTCTCCCTGGTGATTTTGGCTCACTGGTCATTTTGTCTCGCTGGTGATTTTGGCTCACTGGAGATTTTGGCTCACTGGTGATTTATTCTCACTGGAGATTTTGGCTCACTGGTGATTTATTCTCACTGGTGATTTTGTCTCTCTGGTGATTTTGTCTCACCGGTGATTTTGTCTCACTGGTGATATTGTCTTACTGGTGATTTTGTCTCACTGGTGATTTTGTCTCACTGGTGATTTTGTCTCACTGGTGACTTTGTCTCACTGGTGATATTGTCTCACTGGTGATTTTGTCTCACTGGTGATATTGGCTCACTGGTGATTTTATCTCACTGGTGATTTTGGCTCACTGGTGATTTTGGCTCACTGGTGGTTTTATCTCACTGGTGATTTTGTCTCACTGGTGATTTTGTCTCACTGCTGATTTTGTCTCACTGGTGACTTTGTCTCACTGGTGATTTTGTCTTACTAGTGATTTTGTCTCACTGGTGCTTTTGTCTCACTGGTGATTTTGTCTCTCAATTTTTAATACATTCTGTACTTATGTATTGACAATAATTACTAAATGAGTGAATCTGATGAATCATTGATTATTTACAACTCACTATAGAAAAACAAAAAAAAAAAACCCCAAAAAACCAAACTATTCTAAATCTATATTAGAATGCGTGTTAATGAACAATATACACACCAATATATACAAATATATCGTGACATTTATCAATACATATAGCCTTAAAAATAGTAAATTGAAAGATTTTAATATAAAAAAAAAATGTAGCTGTGTTTTTTGGTTGTTGCGTCTTAAAGTAACTAAAGTAAAAAAAAACCAATGTGAGGTGGGGTGTAATATCTGATGAGTGAGTGAGTGATTTGATGAATATTAGTTACGTTAAACGCGCATTCATTTTTAGTGATAATAGTGTTAGTGTATAGGGATGTAATTTTTAATATAAAAATATATTTTAGTATTCTTCCTGGTAAGTATTTTTAAGGGTTTAACTTCTTTTACGAGAAGGTAATTTTGTTTTACTTATTTTAGTTTTTCTTTTTTGTTGTTTGATTTTTTTTTTGTTTTTTTTTTTTTGGGAATGGTTGTCATCGATGAATGGACTGATAACATGAATGATATAATAATGTCATGATAATGATAATAATAATAAAAAAAATAATAATAATGATAAGAATGATGATGATGACAACATGTTGAAATAAAAAGCAACAATGTATTTTCTATATACTTCTGTTATGTATAACATATTAGTAAGAGAGAGTAAATGAGTAAGTTTATATCAAAATAGTTGAATGAATAATCTAAATTCAATAATACATTGTTCTATAAATTTTCTTTTATTGTTTTTTTTTTGTTGTATTTAATAGATTAATGGCTTTACTATCCTGTCTAAGTAAGCACCATCAAGTTATATACAAAAAAAAAGGAAAAAAAATTATAAAATAAAATAAAAATTTATAATGAAAAAACCATTAAGGAGTGGTTCGATTTCCTTTTTAAATATTAAGTAAAAATTAAAAAACAACAAACATAAAAACCAAAAAAACTGATTTCCTTATTTGGATTTTCATTGTTGCTCCTCCTGTTCATTTTTTGCGCCTCTTGTAGAAATAGAAAAGAAAAATAAAATAACAAATAGTAGTCGTGAGCTCGTAAGTAAATCTTATTCATATCGTTTTGTATCGTACATCAGTCAGGATGACGGCTTTTGCTCAAATAACGCGTTTTTTGTCCTTCCACTTTACAACAACTAAACCTATCAACATACACACATACCTATATTCATAAATATACAATCACACAAATATAATATATATATATACATATATTATTGTTATCTTTAAAGAAAATTACAGTTATAAATTATCTTTATGAGTCAGTTCAGTCAGTAGTGGAAATGATAATGGAGATTTTATTAATCAACATTAATTGAAAAGAACACAAAAAAAAACAAAAAACAAAAACAAAATCTAATGTGAATGATAAAATTGTTGATTGGTGATTGGTGAGTGAAAGAGAAGAAATGAAAGTTCTTTAAATTTAATAATATAGGTTTGTAGGTATAATGAGTTTAGAAATGACAGGTTTGAAAATTAATGGAAATTCATTTTATTCAAACATTTCATTTTAATTTAAATTTCATCAATCGATAATTCAACAATTAATTAAAAAAAAAAAAAAAATCGTTTCGTCGTAAAAAAGTTCAATTTAAATTATTATTGTATATTTGTGTGTGTGTGAGTTTTTATTTATTTCAAAGGTAACTTGATATTTTGTGGCATTTTCAAGTGATTTGTGTATTCATTCTAAAATTTTAGGTGTGGAAATTTTAGGATTTTTGTATATATTTTTTTTTTTGATTTTGGACTTTAATGGAAGTCATTTAGTTTTAGGTGTGATTTAATTGCGATTTTAAAAAAATATAAAAAAAAATTGAATTTACCTTTTTTGCTCTTTAATTATTTAATATTTTTTTTTTATATTTTTACTTTATATTTAATTTAGATTAGCTATTTATCCTGCCTATGTGATCGGCGGACGCAGAAAAGTAGCTTAGTAGGGATGTTGGACATACACTAGTCGAACATCTCATGCTCACGCACGGTGTAATCATTTAAATAAATTTTATCACAAAATTATATTTTAACTTGTCTAAACCAACACTAGAATTATCATAGAGAACAAAAAGATAATAGATCGAACGATAATTGAATGGGTTCACATTAAATTGCAATTGTAGTTAACAAAATCTGATGTAAAAGCCAGCGCTAAGTGTTTATGTTATAAATTGCAATTGCATCTTCATATTATGTATTTTTAAATGTTATCATTCGAATTTTTTCATCGGTTCATCATCGGTTTGCTTTGAACTCTGTGCACTTAGAGCGTCAAAAACAAAATAAATATATTTAATGAAATACAAAAAGAAAAAAAATTTTCTATTTTGACAATTTAAAAAATTTGTTTTCGTAAATCATTGCTACATAATGTGTATTTATATAATATAGACATTTTGATAATTTTATGAATTTTGAAAAAAACTGTTCATTGTTTTATTTAATCCTGAATTCTTGCATTTATTTAAATTCAGTTATTTACCCTCCAATTAAATATCATTACATTATAAATTTAATAAATGACAAAATGTCTAATGATTTTGTTATTTTGCTTTGTACAGTTTGCCCAGTTGTTTTGGCCCAGCCGATCTGCCGATTTGATATTTTTTCTTAAATTTTCATAAATATGAGAATAATTTTGTCTGTAACATAAAAAAATGTTCTGACCTGTTCAAACATTTTATGACTGTTTTAATTTAGTGAGTGAGATGAGCTACAATTGGTGAGAAAGCTAAATTTTAGTTAAAAACTTCAAAATCGCAACAATTTTGGATGTTCATTAGAAAAAAACAAAATTAAATTAAGTACTGAAGTAAAGTAAATTACAAAAAAAAAACCATACACATATTATGATTCGTACCTACCTACTCCATGATGTTATCATTCGAATTTTTTCATCGGTTCATCATCGGTTTATCATATAGCTTTGAGCTCTGTGCACTTAGAGCGTCAAAAACAAAATAAATATATTTAAAGAAATACAAAAAGAAAAAAAATTTTCTATTTTGACAATTTAAAAAATTTATTTTCGTGATTTTTTGTTTTTTTTTTATGAATAAAATAAAAACTCGTGTATAGAAAATTAATATGAAAACAAAAAAATTTACAAGAAAAAAACAGAAAGTGTGGGAAGAAAATAGTTCATAACTGTTGAAGCACTGATCGCTGTATAGTCTTTCGCGAATTTTTTTTGAAGGAAATTAAACTTTCGCTATTGAATTATAAATTTAAAAATAAATTAGAAATAGTAGTAAATCATTATTTTTTTTTTAATTGTGTGAACTGGTTTACTTCTTTTCCGCTGTTCTTCTGTTAGTTTTGTTTTTCATGAATCAACAACACAATCTCAAACTATCTATTTGTATAATATAATATAGATGCCCTGTATGCTGTGTGTATATTAAAATATACAACTACGTTTTCATTATTGAATCATATTATGAATCATAGTATCTACCACCAAAATATTACTCTATACATTCTTTTTGGGGTGGCGAAAGGCTTCAGTTTAGTCCTCAAGGTAGAAGAAATATTAGAAGACCATAAAGTAGTTAAATTAGAATCGTTAGGTCGTATAAATATCGTTCTAAGTACATAAAGAACGGTATTATGTTGAGTTAGATTATTTACGTTGGTTTGGGCTGATATAAATAGTGTAGGCACTGACTCGCAAGTTGTGTAACAGTTTAATTTATATTTAAGTTTTTGTTTAAAATTCTTGTGACAGTCCAAATTAAATAAATTAATAAAATAATATAAATTAATTAAATAATCATTTATTGTCTAAGGTTAGAAATGCAAATGGAAGTAGAATATAAAGTAAATAAACAATTCTAATTATAAAGGAAACAACAGAAAATAATAACAGAACAGAGCCTAACAGAAAATCATAAAGTAGTAAAAGAAAAATAAAAATCGTATATAAATACAAGGGTTTAGTGTAAAATTCTCATCCCAAAATTTTCAAGAAAAAATCCTCAAAGAAAAAATTGATAATTATAACTAATGAGTAACAATACCCAACGCATACAGTACGCAAAAAGACCTATTTGATGATATAAAGTTCATTAGTTGTTCTGCAGGAATTAATTTATTTCCCTTCTACCAAGTTAAAAGATAATCATTACAAACTCTCTATTAATCACCAACATAAACATTATGACAGTATAGAAATCTAAGAATGCTCTTGGTTTGTGGTAAATTTAGTTATTACCATAGAGTAATCATATAAGTAGAGTATTCACGTAGAACAAAATTTGCTAGTCACTTTTTCAAATATCAAAATTCTGTGTTCACTCAAAATAATATTACTCAATTTTTAACTGCTTATAAGTTGAGCGCAATGTATTTTGTACTCATAAATAAAAAAACTTTGTGTACCTTACCTACTACCTATGAACCAGTAGCGTGCGGTGGATTTTGTCATAAGGTGTGCAACAAAATTAAAAGACATGTATTCGGAAAACAAATATACATATATAATTTAATTCACATATGTAATCGAGAAAAACATTAACTTCAAAACTAAAACATAAATAAAAACAGAAAAAGCTTATATACTATAATTAAATAACATAATTAAATATACTTAGTTACTTATAAATAAAATCCATCCGTCTATCTGTCTTAATAACAAAATCATCAATTACATTTTCATAAAAATCTACCTTTGACTGCAAATAAATTAGCAGTTCTTTTTCAATCGCAATCAAAGATAAATTACTTAATCTATTTTGCCCCATTGTATTACGAGAATACGATTTTATTCTTACAAGATTAAATAGACCATTCGCCGATCGATCGGCACTTACATCCCTAAAATATAAAAAGCGCTCTACAGGTACTCCAGCAAAATTAAGGTGTCTTAAAACAACTAATAATTGTGATTTATGTGAAATATATGAAGTTTCATCTAACATGATAGAACAAATGGAGTGTTAACGACTTCTTTTTTAATTTCTAATAACATAATATTTGATATAGATTCAATAATATCGTTTTGTATTCTATTGCTAGTTCCTGCAAAAACAGTTGAATCATTAAGGTGGGTTGACAAAAGATCATCATATTTGCTGATTAAATTTAATAATTCTATGTAGTTTTCACGGTTCAAAGAAGTAGAATTCTCATTATGTCCACGAAATGCATTTTCTTGTTTTCCCAAATAACAAACAACATCAATTAATCTTTTCACCTTTTCAGAATATTTCGATTTCTAGTTACTTTTTCG
This sequence comes from Argyra leucocephala, assembly GCA_963942445.1. Taxonomy (NCBI): domain Eukaryota; kingdom Metazoa; phylum Arthropoda; class Insecta; order Diptera; family Dolichopodidae; genus Argyra; species Argyra leucocephala. The sequence goes on along the minus strand of OZ012679.1, from coordinate 16,336,132 downwards.
TTATGTTTCACAATATTTATTTTTGTTGATCTAACATTAAGTCTATTCTCACCGTGCCGAAGGTTTTTGAGGACACAACTGAAAATATATGAGATTGTGTTTTCTCATGTTTTTTTCCAGCTCCGTGCAAATGATTTAAATCAAAATATCCTTGTACAGTCCATATATTTTTGTCTTTCCCAAACAGCAGACACGGCCAACAATATAATCTATTTTCTTCACAACAACCACATATCCACTTGAATTTTTCATAAATTGATTTCTGAAAATGTCGTTCACATTGTTTGTCTTTTATTTTTATAGCTTGCGTTATATTTAAATCTGGTGTAGGTCTTGATTGCATTATTTTCTTTTTAAATTCAATATCCCGGTTCGAAAAAGGATTTTTCAATAAATCTTGAATACGAGATTTTGCTTTCATTTCTTTTTTTAATAAAATAAATAAAACAGTTTGTTAAATATGAAATGAAACTACTTATGTATGCAAATGCATGTAATCTTTGCTTTGCAGATATTATGTATCAACAAAATGTCAAAAGCCAGAATATAAAAAATAAACTTACCATACACTGTTAATATTAATCAAAATGTCTTACTTGAAAATTAATAGGCACTTGTTTTTAAGCGAAAACAAATTAATGTATAACAAGAATTTTAGAATATTAATTTATTATTCTAACTTTATTTTCTCGTCTTACTTATTTATTCACTTGTCATTGTCACATTTATTTTTTGTTTTTGTTTTGTATATCATTAGCTAATTCTATTTCACCACGTGCAATTTCAAGCCTGCACACCCGAGTAGTATAATTTTTTTAACTTAACCTGAAATTTAAGTATAAAATAATAGAGACAGATTGATATCTAAATATATGAATTAACGTGCACAAAATATACTGCACGTTGTCATATTAGAATTCACCTTTTCTTCCGCCTGAATATATGCACAAAAGTGGTTCTAAAACAAAATGAATAAACGTGCAATAGAATATACTGCACGTAGTCATTAATTCCACCATATTTTTTAGTTTTAATTTTTTTTTTCACGTTTGCCTGAATATATGCTAAAAAAATTGGTGTAAAAAACATTTCAAATTTCAATCTAATAATTTTTAGTGAGGACGATCATTTTAAGTTATGGTTTGCTTTTTTTTAATTATTATTAATAAAATATAATTATTTACAGTATGAATTGATTATTTATAGGGTGTGCAGTGCACACCTTGCACTCTATGACCGCACGCGACTGCTATGAACATATTTATTTGTTATTATGCTGCCAACAGTGTCAACGATATAAAAGTTGTATGTATAGGTACTCAAAAATGTATATATGCGAATGTGTATGCTATAGTATATACATACTTCTTTATTTCGCTGCTCGCATTTATGATTTCAAACTTTATTGAAGAAAGGGACAAAAAGTTAATGTTGGTTTTGTAAAATTAAAAATAATTCAAATTGATTTCTATTGAAAAGTAGGTACCTACATGTATTTTTAAATTTTCAGCAATTGTGGTTTTGTTAATTTTGTCTGTTTCTTACCGTAGATAATAATATGAATAGTATATATATATGAATACATAATATAATTATGAATACAAACAAACAAACAAGCTATCAAAATTTAAAAAAGTAAGTAAAAAAAATAAAACTGGACATTTTATTCTTTATATGGATTGTTGGCTGTTTATATTTCTTCAAAAATTATTTCATCTGAAATAGAAATACGATTTTTAACCTTCTGAGAAAAGAAAACAAAACGGTATTCAAAGTGCATGATTTCTAATCCATTACTAATAAATTTTTTCTTTTATTAGCATTATTTTTAAAAAAAATTTCTGGATTATGTGATACTATCATTGACCTATTATTGTGACCTATTCATTCATTATCTTCGCGATTAATTGTGTTATTTTGTTTACATTTTTCTATATATATATATATTGCTTATATATTGAATTAGATATGTAAATGTATGGTGAACACATGTACGATATTACGATATACACTCTTCATATAAATCAAAAGTACATACGTATGTAAATACTTTTCAAATTATCAAACAATGCCTCTATACTCCTAGCCTAGTCACTGGGAGAGCAAAACTTTATACACAAGACTTAAACAAAACTTAAAACGAAATCGTAATTCGATAAAATTCCGAAAAAATCATTCTGTGAATAGGCTAGAAGTATAGGGGCATTGTATGAAATATTCTCCTCTATAAATAAAAAATTTTGAGTAAAAATAATTGAGTTTCGAAAATTATATTTGAGTGTTTTGGGGTATTGAGTGAAAATGGGACGGCATTTTCGTGTTTTGAGTAAAAATGGGACGGCATTTTTAGAAGAAAATGATTAACAAATATTGTTCTACGTGAATACTCTACTTATATGATTACTCTATGTTATTACCAATTAAACGAGTTATCCAATATACGCGACGCGTACAGTACTGATTAAGATAACTAGGCTTGCTTCTCGGTAATTAATTTATTTCCCTCTTACAAAACTATACGAAAACTCCCCTATTCGCCACCACAGATTTTACCATTTACAAATTCCAACTTCCACCGAAAATATATAAAGTTAAACAAAGTATTCCGAAACAAAAATATTCCCATCAAATTTTGTTTTTTTCTTTAAACCACAAACAAAAATTAATCTTTCCTAATACTCTTCTTGCAGGATAATTATGTAAGTACCAGATTTTTAGTCAAAAAAATTATTTCTATTTTTTTTTAAAAATATTTTTAATATTTAAACACAATTTTTGGCAAAAGCCAGCAAAACAAAAAATCAAATTTACCTTCAGGTCACTGCACAATTTACATATTAAAAAATAAATTTAAATTTTTCCGCTCGATAAATATTTTCCCATCCGTTTGCAAAACGTACGACCTAACTATCAAAACTATATCCCCCTTCTACATTCCAACAAATTAAAAAAAAAAACAATAAAAAAAACATTACATTAGTACATTATCAGTTACTTATCGTATTTATGTCAGGATAATATTATATATTTTATTAAATATTATTTTTTATTTTTGCAAGAAAAAACAAAAATAAAACAAACAAAAAAAAAATAATAATCTCTTTAAATAAAACCGCCGATCTCAAATATAATCTTGACAGGATATCAAACCAAAATAAAAAACGTAACAAAATAAAAAACGTAAATACAAAACGAAAAAAAATAATTTCATTATTTTAAATATAACACGCACGTTAACAAATATAATAAAAAAAATAAATAAAATAAAACAAAAAATAATAATAAAAAAAATTACCAAAATTACAAATCTGACAAAGGACATTTTGAGAAGATAAAAAATAATAATACGAAAATATAAAAATAAAAAATTAAATCAGAATTTTCATATTTAATTTTAACAGTGTTCTAAAAAATAAATAATGAAAATGGTTAAAAATTAATTGTATAATCCGTTCAAAAAATTTATTTTTTATATACGAGAAAGGAAAATTACCCTGATTTTCTATGTTTATAAGTTTCAATTTTTCATCTAGTATCATCCTTTCACATGCATGTTCATATATCCTTTTTTTTTGGTTTTTTGTTGGTCGTATTACATTGCTATCACACATAAAACTATTAAGTTGGAAAAAAAAAATGTATTTTTCTATTGTTTACTTTTAAAACAAAACAGTGTTCAGTTAAGAACTGGCTAATGTAAAATTTCGTAAAACATAAAGAAGCACGCCATAAAAATCATTCATACACACATATACAAACACTTTTATTCAACATTAATTTGCATTATGAATAATTTTGGTTCAAATCCAATTCATATAGAATTTAGCCTACACCCATCATAATAATTTTTGTTATTTATTTATTTACATTTAAGAATTTCGCATGTCACATATAAATAGTAGATATATATATATATATAGTTAAGGTCCTGTGTGTCATCAAAACAATTAATAATCCTTGAATTGAAATAAATAATGAAAAAACTGGTATCATACATAAAACATGTTTCATATACGAATCAAAATGTATGAATGACATTACCACACATTTAAATATTGTCCTCCTATTTTGTGTTGTTGTTGGCAGTTTTTTCTTTTTATTTTTTTTTTTTTGGCTTTTTTGAAATTACAAATCATCATCGTGTTTCATATCATAAGGAACATTTTTCATTCATGCAACAATAGAAAAATAGGAAAACTAAAATAAACCAGAAAATTATTGTTTATCCTTAAAATATTGTCCTTTATTAATTTTTTACTTTGAGAAAAACTATAATTTAGAAATCAGTTATATTATAATATGACGTGTATAAGTGTATGTAAATACTGATTATAGTAATGGAATCTATAATAGTCTCTAAACCACAGCAGTTTAACATATCATATATTATTTTTATTCAGGTAATATCCAAGTGTAGGTAGGTGGTCGTGTATGTACGAAATAGATAGAACCGTTAAGAATTTGTTGTTTTTATATGTAGTGTTGTGCCATTGTGAAATTACTTGTTGACATTTATTCTAGCATTAAATCACAATAAAGCAAGTTAGCTTTGTTGATTCTGTTCACAATCTTTGATTTTTTGCAGTCAATTTTTTTTTTTACGTTCTTGACAGTAACTTAGGTAGAATCACCTTTTCGTGCTTCATTAAGTACGGTACTGCAATTTTACACTACGATATCTTTATCATTTATTATATCCCAATGACAAAGGGTAGTAGACTAGGTCGAAAAACCAATAAAGCATTTTTTTGCTTCATCCGGAATCAAACCTGGGATCCTTCGGTTGAAAGGCAGGTGCTCTACCTCCTACGCCACTCAGCGTGTAAAATATGTTAGTATATTGTACAATAAGTAACAATGGTGTCTGTACAAGAATATAAATTATACAAAACTATAATATAATGTTATTTTGTTAACTTTTTTCCAGCCTGTGTGGGAACAAAAAAAATATCCAAGATGGAATGGAAGGGAGGAGTTATTGTTAAAATACCAAAGAAAGGTAACGTAAATCAATGCAATGACTGGCGAGGTATCATCACTCTACTGTCAGTTTTCTGAAAATTAATGGCTAGACTAATAATGGAAAGGATTAAAGGCAGAATAGAAGCTACACTCAAAAGACAACAAGTGGATCATTTGTGTGTGGATCACATCAAAACATTACGAATAATTCTTGAACAATCCATTGTGAATTTAAAGCACCGCCAAATCGCATGTTTGTAAATTTTGAGAAGGTCTTTGATAGAGTAAACCGCGAGTAAATTTAGGGATCACATTGTAGTAGTGGCAATGCAGAAAAAATTATAGACATAATTAAAGCATCGTACAAAGATGAAAAACACGTCTTATATCGACGACAGCTGACAAGTTGCTTCGAGGTATGTCACGGATTAAAGCAGGACTATATTTTATCGCTCATATTGTTTTTAGTGGTAATGGATGACATAAATAAACTATAAGTGTAAACGAAGTACACTGTAAATGCACTGTAAGTGTAAACGAAGGCAACGGTATCCAGTAGCATCCTCTCATACGTATCAGACACATAGATTACGCCAACGATGTATGTTTGTTGTTCCATACGACTGGAGGTTTAAATGATATGCGCTACAAGCTGTATAACATGATCCTAAAAGTCAATACAGTTAAAACCAAAATCATGTACACAACTCACACATCACAGCATCTAATCATCCATGCAGAAACGCGAATCGAAAAGGTGAGTACGCTCAATTATCTGGGCATGATCGTGTCATCAGATGGAGGTGCCGATTTGGATATTGAAGATCGCATCAGCAAAGTCGTACTGCTTTCGGGATGCTTCGGACGAATTTTCTGTTTTAGCTTTTTCATATCATACACTAACACACACACAAATGATATGTATTGATAAATTACAACTGATCAGCAAAGCCCGTACTGCTTTCGGGATGCTTCGGACGAATTTTCTGTTTTAGCTTTTCCATATCATACACTAACACACACACAAATGATATGTATTGAGAAATTACAACTGATCAGCAAAGCCCGTACTGCTTTCGGAATGCTTCAGACGAATTTTTTGTTTTAGCTTTTTCATATCATACACTAACACACACGTATATATCATTTGTATTGAGAAATTACAACTAATTTTTTGATCTTTTTTGGTTCTAACATTAACGGCATAACTAATGATTGTAAATTTGTTCGTAGTTTGAATTGTTTTATTTTCTTTCTTGCAATATTTCAATAATTTTGCAATCGTTCTTGTCAATGAAATCAAACCTTTTAATGCAACAAGAACAAAAAAAATCTTACAGAACAAAATAACAAAACAAAAAATGTGATTATTTGTGGTTGGAATGAAACTTTTTGTGTCTTACAACAATTATGATAATGGAAATCACATTAAATTTATTAATAATAGATGACATGTATTAAAGGGGGCAGTTCAAGTACAGCTATACAAAAAATTAAAATAAAACTAAAATTAGAAAATTTGAAATAAGAATAAAAAACCGGAAAGAGGAGGATGACAATATTTTAGAAAAACTACACAAAAAAAGTATTCGCAGTTTGTTTGAAGAACACAATAAAACGACACACTTTGGGTGAATAGTGAGTATATATGATGCTCTAACGTACAATCATTATTATTCTGAGAGGTGTTGTTTTGTGTCACTTTGATGGTTTGGTGACATATTTTTTTTTTTTTTTGCATTTCAATAAATTTATTACTTTTTTTAAATTAGCCTGGATCTCTTTTCAATTCAATTAAAAAGAAAACTATTATTAACGTTAATATAAATGTGAAATAAATTAACATACGCTGCCCCACCTTCAACATGGCACATTGTTTACAATACAAAAATTATGAATATGTGACTGTATAATTTCAGTTTTTCATCAGACTAAAATTTTTAATAATAGGTATAGAGTTGGCATGAGAGATGTTTTTGAACAAACTATTTTAGGGTTGATTTGTTTTTTTTAAATTTGAAATTAAAAAAAAAAAATAAAATAAAAAATAACCGGTCCATTATATTGTGGGAGTTAAGTTGTTATTGATTTTCTTTTTAATAACGGGTTATTATAATAATTATACTGTCAAATATTTTTCTAACTAAAATAATAATTGTTGCTTGGCTTTTCACAAAAATTTGGATTATAATGGGAAAAAATGTTGATGTAAGCGCTGATTAAAACTACAAACTTATGGTAATTTGAAACTAATCATTTATAATAACATACATTAATAGTTAAAGAGAATAGAAATTAATATTTAATCGGTTTATCAAAATATTATTATAAGTCAATTTTAAAACGGCTAAAATGCACCCTATAGTTTAAATACTTAACATAAATAAAATTGAATATCAAAAAGCGTTATTCAAATAACCATTCTGAAAATTGGCATATATGGATTTTATTCAAAAGTACCGTTATATAATATATATTATACTTTATCGAAGCTTATAACCAAATATAATTTTGTAACCCAATTAGTCAATCTCATGAGGTTATATAATCTACTTCCCATTATTATTTAAGATGTATTTAACGATTCGGAACCAGTAAAATGAACAGATATATTTTATTGTTATTACCGTGGTTTTTGTGTAAATACATAAAAATATTACAAATAATTAAAATATATTAATGTTAAATTAGTTCAACATTCATGCCATCTCTTGGGCGGGTCTGGCAGCAAATTTACACGATCGATTGTTTTCTTTGTACAAATTTTCTTACTGTTTTCCTATTATTCTGGTAATATGAATGTTTTAGTCCTTTTCATCTTATTTTGGTCTATTTTTATTATTATATTACATATTATATTTATATCGCATAACAGCAATACTGCACAATGACTAGATACAGGATAAGATGGCATTCATGATTTTAGGATATAGTAGAAGAGGCTGTATCCTAATAATCACGTTAAAAGTCTGTTGCACGCTAATGGATCCCATAAAGGACCTGGGAAGATCTTCACAGCTGACATAGACTTAAAATTTAATTTAAAATTTAGTACAGGAGCAATGGTAACCCTTTTTATTAAATGTCTATAGTCTACTGCATATTGATATGCAATTTGTAATCAGGTATTATTTTGGTTAATGTCCAAAAAGCAAATGGCTTTTAAATAAAAAATTATTAAAATTACATAAGTTATCACTTTTATATTTGCGAGTTTAAAACCGACATTTCAGGCTATATTTTGTACTATAAATATAATATTACTTATATGAAGTGCTTTCACTTATCCCAAGTGTTTGCTGTAAGCCGCCAATTCACATCTATTTATCTAACATTGACATCTAGAAATCTTTACAAGTATTTTGTATCGAGATAGAGCTTGTTTAGGATGCATATTTAAATGTATAGTAAATGATAACAAACATTTTGTTTTTGTAACAGATATTTCCATGTTTTATTTTACTGCTAATTTTTTTTAAATGTAAGTAGTATTAGTTTGTTGTAGGTTATTTTCTCTCTTTGGTATGAATAACAAACTACTTATTGATACATTGAAGTTGATGGTACTAAATCTTCAAAAACGAAATATTTATTAAATAATTTCTTGAACAGATTAAATTTAATACCAACGTTATTTAAAAGCTATTATTAGAAACATGTTAAACAACATTTTGTCAGTTAATCTTTGTTATTTCCAAATATTTAATGACGTTGACATAATTTCCTCTTAATGACATACATTTTTATTACAAAATATATATATATTATATAATATTAATATAAAATAAAAAATTCCTATTTGCACATTAGAATTTATATTTTGTCCTTTTTATTATAATTTCACCACAAGTAATAACCAGTAAGGATAATAAAAAAAATTCAATACAAAACATTATAATACGATTCCCATAATATTTATTGTTCATATATATGTATGTATATATATATATATATATATATATATTATATTATATATTATTATTTATATATATATACATTATTACATACTATATAATATATAATTAATCCTTTCAGAATTAGAGAATTGCCTTTCAACAAACCAAAAATACAAAAAAAAAAAAAAAACAAAAAAATACAATTGAAAAGATCAAAAATAGTAAAAACAGGATCTGGCATACACCAAATTATTGCTAAAGGCCATTAAATTTTAAAATGCATTGAAAATAATAAAAAAAAAATGATTTAATTTTTATTTTTTTGTATTTACAATGCATTTTTAAATGTTAAATATGTTTTTTTGTTGTTTTAGAAAAAAAATTAAAGTCACATTTGAAGTTTTTATTTTTGATTTGAATAATCAACATTTTGAAATACTATAATGACATAATATTAAGAATATGTCAATATTTAACCCATAAATGCATAATTTTTGTATATCGTTGAAATTTTTGAACATGCAGGTACTGAATTGATAACAAAACAGTTTATTACAACTAGTCATAACCAAACGTCAAATGAAAATTCTGTATTTATTTTATTTATTTATTTAAGAATTCTCAAATGAGCACAATTGCTCGTACAGAGTGTATAATATAATCTAATAAAATAGAATTTAACTAATTGCGGTAACCACTGACAACTATAATAATAGTACCCAGTTAATTTTTTATTAAGACCAAATACCATTGAAAGATCAGTCTTTTATGATGGATGATCTACCATTCTGTTCTAGTATCAAAATAAAAATTTTGTGAGGGTCCAGGATTCAATTCACTATACTCAAAATAATCAAATAGCAAAAAATCTTTATTTGCAATAATTTTATTCGAACTTTAATAATTTTCGATTAAGTTATCTGTCAAATTTAGACTTCTAAAATGTTTTTATATTTCTTAATAGTAAGTTAGTTTTAAAACTGGCAGCTAGAGCAATTTGTTGCTACCACTGCACTATACTACGCGTAGACCCATAGTGAACGCCCTTTACCAAAGCATAATATGAACTGAATTTATTTATTTTATTAGTTCATCTCAATTGAGCTTATAAGTTCTTATAGAGTATATAGGTTTTTACATATTCTCTGAGTAAACCGATAGTTGTGACAAATCAGTGAGTATTTTGAAAACTTACATTTGAAATCTCTGTCAGCTTATCAAAATATTTCTTAATAACACTTGGATATATTATTTGATCCATTCTGGAATTCATAAAATTAAGCCTTTATAGATCTGTTCTAACTACCCATTTTTTTTTTATTAAAACGGAGGTGGCACTATTACTTACCTATTACTTACCTATTACCTACTTACTTACTTACCTGAACATTTACATAGACTATAATCTAGTCAGTCTTATATAAAACATTTTGATATAAATTCAATTTTTTGTTTATTAGTATTATGTTAATGAGGGCTTTATAACTTTTTTGATTCTTGGAAACAATTTTCTTTAAATTTTACTAACTATGCTTATCCCCATATAAATAAAAGCATATTGTCTATCACCTACAGACTTCTTCAGAGCTTCATATTCAAATTTTCTTATTCTGATTCTTGTCAATTATACCATTTGCATTACATTTTATAAATATTTATACCAGACTTTTTTTTTTATACTCTACATAACTTAGGTAGAATCACCTTTTCATGCTTAATTAAGTACGGTACTGCAATTAATCTACCATATTTCAAGTATTCATTTAACAACTTACTGGCTTATCAATTATTTATATTTTATATACTCATTTATTATATCCTAATGAAAAAAGGTACTGGACCAGGTCGAAAAATCCATAAAGCATTTTTTTTTCTTTATTTTGCTTCATGGGGAATCGAACCTGGGATCTTTCGGTTGAAGGACAGGCGATCTACCTACTGCGTCACCCAGCGTGTAGATTTCTGATGTTATTTTCGATTAAATAATCATAAAGACTGTTCTATAACTAATATTATCAAAAATTTCAAAATAAAGTCTTGTGCAACATAGAAAATTCCCCTTGGTATGTTCACAGCAGTGACTTGCACAGAGATCTAAAAATTCTGTATATTAAATGAAATGAAAAGATATGCAGCAAAGCATTTGGCTCGTCTGGAGGGTTAACATGGCCCTCAACTGCTGTAAAACAAAATGTTACCAAAAGCCTTAAAAGACGTGGGACTAGTTTTAAAAAGAGGGGTGTGATTTAGTCAATAAAAATCTGACACGCAATGAAGCTACGGAGCTAATTGTGTCTATGAAGATTGAAAATTCAACACAATTACAACTTTTATTACTTCTTAAGCTGAATTCCGGATGGCAGCTTCCAATAGGTCTGTAAAATAATGCATAAAGAAAATAATTCTAATTTTGAAAGCTCATCCACCAACATATTTTTTATGTACGAGCCGTAATAAATAGATATCGTTCGTTAGGTACATTAGTTTCACCAAAGGGTTGTGAAGAACATATTATTCAAGCTTGCATGTCTTCGGAGCTATAGTAGATGATTGTGAAATGTTATTTTTATAATCCTGTTTTCTTTAATCCCTTTGTAGCCTAGGTTAAATTTAAATAAAATTTGAAATTACATTTTTTTTTAACAATGAACTATTATAAATCTGACAGCCCGAGCTGCTACAGCTTCAAAATTAAATTATTTAGAGTTTCAATTGCAAAAATAATGTTAAGTAATTAAATAAAAAATGTATGCTAAAAAGTATGAAATAATAGCTTAATACAGACTTATAACCCCTCATTCAAATTTTTAACAATGAATTATCATAAAGCCGATAGCCCAATCAGCTACAGCTTAAAAAAAAAATTATTAGAATTTCAATTGCAACAATAATAATAAATAAATAAATAAAAAATTAACTAAAAAGTATAAAATAATGGTCTCATACAGATTTATAGCCCCCCATACAAATTGTCCTGCTAATTTGTGATTCTGAATTTTTAGTAATTATGAAAATACTTGTAAGATATAAAACGAAAGATTTTGCGAGGCTGCAATAGATAATTGATGCATAAATAGTTCACCAAAGCCAGTAATAATTATTAATTGATTGTATTGGAAATGATATGAATTATTTTCTGAGGTTTCTCAACGACAGCTACTCCCTACTCCCTCTATTCTACATAATTTTTATATCTACAATCCTTTACCATTTCATCTATTTCATGGACTCCCACGTTTATCATTTTATGTCTTACAATTATTTGCATAGCTATTAAAAATTTACAGTCAGAAACTGTTTGAACAATCTGTATGGGGTCAGGAGACTATATGGCATTGTAAGTCTCTTTGGGAGTAGATAATTTTTTCCAAAGTTGTTGTAATCAAAATGTGTTGTAATAGATAAGCTGTTTAAGCCAGTCTAAGTTAGTCTAAGATCTATATTACTGTTTACTATGTTACTTAACGAATATTCAGGTTGGACTAGACTACTCTATATAATCTATAATAAATATAATGTACTAAGATTGGCCCAGATTACCTTGTATAACCTATTAAAAATATAATGTACTAAGTATTTCAATACAATTCAGAGAACATTGTACAATGACCGGTTAATATAATATAAGCTATATTTTTTGTTTTGTTATTATTTTAAATAATTTTCTAAATTATAACAAAAATCACTAATATTAAAATATCCTGTGAATTTATTTTGATTATTACAATAAACAGAATTTTCAGGATTTCCCATAGTTAAATTTTTTTTTTTTTATAATACTAATTGAAAACATTGTCATGATAATTTTAAAGTCTATCTAATTTAGAACCCTATTTAAAAAAAAACGAAATTGTGTTCTTTTTTTTTTGTTTTCTTTGTTTAATTTTTCATACAAATATCCTTTTTATATAAATATACACATACATATTTTATTTACATTATTGTATAATATAATAAATTAGGTCAATACGTGAAATATTTTTTTTTTTTTTATATAATATTTTTATTGAATTTTTATTGCAACCATTTCAAATTATTGAAATCAAAACTTTATGATTAACGTCAGAGCATTTCAAATTAAATTTAATTACGTCACACATATACAATATAGTTCCCATCACAAAATATAGAAGATTGCGTTAGTATTGTAAATAATAATAAAAATTAAAAAAAAAAATTTGTAGAAAATCACCGTTTAAAATAGTGTTGATAAAAAAAAAAGGATATTTTATACTAATGTTTGATTTACTCTATAGTTTACTTTGAGTCCTTTTTAAAACCAAAAAAAAAAAAAAAAAAAAACTTAAATCAGTTTTCTTACATTTCAAATTTTTTATAATAAAAATAAAATTTTATGTTGTAAGTGTGTAAAATATTTTTATTTATATTTCAAATAAAGCAAAACAGATTTTTAAGTGAAATAATAAACACGTGTCATGTACATAAAAATAATTGGTAATATGGTGTGAAATCGAGTGAAATAAATATACACACGAGTTAAAATAATAAAAATAAAATAAAAATGAAAACAAAAAATACAAAATAGTAATCATATGTTTATAATGCAACTGAACATAGAAACATAGTGTATAGAGTATGATAGTGTAATAAGTACAGTGACGAAAAAATATTTGATAAAATTTGCTTTTATACTAAATTTATAGTTTAGTTTAGAACAAAAGGGGATGACAGTGTTACAGCAATCGATTTTACTGTCACAACACTAAATAATAATATTTAAGCTGATAACGATCCTCTGCAACACCATACTTACTTATTTTGACTCGGTATCTATAACATAAATCTATATAGATATCTGAAATAGCTATGTATCTAAATCCGGATGATATACCTCCCAAAATTGTTCAAATACTGGATAAGAATATAATCTGAATCCGCTGCATGTTTTAGCATTATTATTTTCATTTGTTGAATAGTCACATAAGGTCCAATGTATTGATTATTTTTATATTAGGTATTTGTGTATTGTTTTGGCATTTGTTTTCTTTGGAATACAAAACAAAGGAGTTTATGTGACTATACCAAAAAAATTAAATGGCAACATGGACTGGCTTCAGCTTAAAATTAGCCGGGTAATATACAATAAACTAAATGAATAAGAGTGTTATACACAATCCACCTGAATGTGAAACCGAACCGAACTCGAAACTGAACAAAAACGACATACATAGTAGAATCAGATAAGCTTTTTGTAAAATTCAAGCGCTGGATAATAAATTGATTTTTTTTATGAAATACAACTATGACCGGCAATACAATTATATGATGAAATTAATTTAAAAGCCAAAAATATAATTCACCGTCATAACTTTATTTCCATTAGAAAAACTGGGATTCAACATACATTTGTTACACTGGGTCATCGTCGTATCGTTGAAGCACTAACTCTATTTTATAGATATCTTGTGGGAGTAGGTACATGCTCGGAAGAACTAAAATCACTATTTTCGCCTCTTATACAAATCCGTCGATAAACACGAGTGGCTGTAAATGTCCACACCTACACTGGGAAGTACCTGATGTTCATGAATAGATGGTTCAAGACTAGTTATGGAAATTAGTTTATACCCACACATTTAGAATGTGGAATCGCATTCCAAGCAATGAGGAGCAAGCATTGACTTAATTCAAGCACTGATAATGCACTGTGATGGTGTAAGTTACGACATGCATTTATGCTTCATTTTAGTCTTGTTTGCTTCATCTAAAGTTTAGTAGAATAGACGAATTTTGTGATTCAGGAAATTTGAATACTTGCTTGCTTGTTAGATTACATTTTTCTGCTATCCTAGCAACCCTAGCTATAGAAAGTAAAAATTTTATGTCAAATAATATTTCATAGTTTTGCTAAAGGTGATTCGAGGCCATCCACAAAACAAGAAGTTAATAATTGTATTCGTATAATAGAAAATTTATATTGGCAGAAAACTGTAAAAGCAGATACGAGTGAAAAATAAATTAACAGACGATGTAGAAAATATAAATGCGGTGCGGTGCGACATAAACCTTGACCCATTTTCAGACTTTCACCACTCTTATTTTAATGTAGACTTTGAAATTATGTTTAGTGAATTATTAGAAAATACAATTGATAACTTACAATAAATAACTTACATTAACTTGATGTTGATATATTTCTCATTGCAAATTCATAAGAAGAATTTTAGTCAAATTTAAACTCCATATGTAATTTGCACTCGCCCCAGGTAATTACATTGTTTCATCTATAATTTCTAAGCTTCCACATTGTTTGTATCTTGTCAAAAGTGTGGAGTATGAGGGATGATATTTAATATGATATGGCTATTAATATGGGGTTGAAGTCTGGGCTCTTTTGAAAGCCTTCCTAACAAAATTAAAATATTTTGAAATGTGATGCTACCCGAGAATGCTAAAAATTGGTTGATCGTTAGAGAATAACAAATTAAAAATTATTGTTGCGGATAATGAAGAAAGGCAGTAATTATTATAAACATTATTCAAAAGCAGAAAACCAGCATATTTTCGGAACATAGTTCGACGTGGACAAGATTTGGCAATATTGAAAGAAACTGAGGCCACGGTAGAAGAAAAATAACAAAAATTGAAAAATTTACGTCAATGAAGCCATTAAAATCACAAAATCATTTTCTTTTCCTTTCGCGATCATGGAAGATAACATATTCAATGAATAGAAAACATGAAGATAAAAAAAATAGGTCTATAGAAGTTCACTCCTGAATAAGTGAAATCATTTCATCAAAATTTTATTTTTTCAATATTCATCAGTAATTTTTATTTATCTTCACTCACCTACATTTTTATTCAGCTTAGTTATGAATGTATAACAGTATGGAAAGATTTAGAATGCTAGGACCTTTTATATCGAAATTTTGTGTTATCCTTTAACTTCACTTTGTTAACTTCACTTCGAAATACTTTACTTCGGAAGTGCTTAGATATTATTTGTGTTTTTTTTTCATCCAATTCAAAGTCGTTTAGTATCAATCGTTTAGTATTAACGGCCTGGTGTTATGTAGTAGATACATCGGTTGTCACTGCCCGTAATTTTGAATAAAATTGAAGTATAAAATACAAAACGAGTATGAAAATACAATAACAACTGAGAAATACAAAGCCCATAATATTTATCTTTATGCAGGTCTCAAATATTTACTGATAGGATTTGTCACGATTCGTCATGAGAATGTGTAGTTTTGTAAACTTAAAAAGATTATCCAGAGCAATACACAATGTCGTTCTTTTGAATTTTATAAAACCTAGACCTTGAATCGGATGATAAGTAAATAACTGGAGTGTTATTTTAAGGTTGTCAGTTTTTATTATTACCATTAAAATAGCTTTTTAGTCTACTGCTAATCTACTGTAGTGGTTAGTCTATTGTTAGTTCACTAGGTTTGCCAATTTCCACCCATTAGTTCACTTTACTTAGTGTCGTTTACGTAGTCTATCGTTTAGTAGCAAAGACAAATTTTGTATTGTAGGGAGTTCGAACCCTTATAATTGCTCGCTAGATTAAATTTTTCTGTTATCCTTGCGTTTATTTCATAATTGGGTTGCTAAAGGCATGTTATACACCTTTTCAAGAAGCTGCCAATTGTTAAAAGATATTTTTATTAAATAATTTCATTCATTTATTTTTGTTAACTACTGTACATCATACCATGCTATTATAAAATGTTTGCATTAAGAAACTAATATTTAAGGAATTGGGGATTTAAAATTTTTAGTGATTTTTGGTATTTTAACACAATTAAATTGAGTCAATTAAGATAATATCATGGGATATATTTTTAGATATCATTTAGATTTTCTTCTAATAAAGGTCCTTTAGATTCATTTTATTTTTGTGATTTTCTATATTTTATAAATACTATCATTTGCGTACATCATAGAAATGATAAATTTGTTCATATGATACGATAAAATGCACGTGCAATGTTCTTTCACTTCAACTCATTTAAATAAAGATAATTTTTGGTCTTGATTTTAACTTTTTGACTAAATTTTGTGAATTAAAACAAAAAAATAGAAATACAAAATAATAAGAAGGGATAAATAAAATAAAATTATATGTAATTATTGGATTCTGGAAGAATTTGTTGTGAAGTGATTTTTTTTTTGTTTGTGAACCCTTGCGAATTACTCTGAACAATGTTGCTAAACATTTAAAATATTTTTTTGAAGTTTTAAGAATTCATTTTATTTAATTCTAATTTCAATTTAGATAAGCTCAACATGATGTAAGTATTATTGAACGACTGTAGAATATTATGAGGCGAATTTAACTTCTCGAAGCAAGTCTAGAACTTACTGTCGATTTGTCGAATCTAATTCGAATATTAACGAATATTTGTACTGAGTTCAAGTTTTTCTGATTTATTTTTTCTTCAAACAACTGTCAGATTATGCCACGCCATATGTTATCAAAGAAAAAAACTTATAGGGGCTACAGAAAAAATTTATTATTATTTTTTTAGACTCATTGAGTGATATTGAAGGTACATATCATAATAAAGTGTCCCCCATTGCCTTTTAAAAGGCTCGAATTGCTTCAACATGTAGAATTCGCACGAAATACTGTATTTTATTGTATGAGCTTCTTTACTTTAATGGACCTTGGTAAACACAGGGTGATCGGCGACTGATCGGCGACATAGCACGGATACTTCCTTTGTTGTGCTGGTCATGTTTTAGGCAACAGGTGAAGTAGAAGTAATCACTTAGTAGCCTTTCAATGGTTTTCCAATGTGGTTTCGCAAGTGTACGTACTACCTCCCCGCGGTGGTCACTGGTAAACTAGATTCTTCTAGGCTAAAGTACGGCGCTAAAGGAGTAAACCTTGAAAAAAAAATCCCAAAATTACACGGTGAAACAGCATGCGCCAAAGTATGAATGGTTAGTGGGTTAACTAACCTCTAGTATGCAAACTCTGGTTACCTGGCGACCTCCAGTTTCAAGCTAGCCTTCCCGTGGTATTGCGGATCTCTGTCACGGGTGACTTTTCCTTTCTCCGCAACTCGTGGGATTAAAATATGAATTTTTTTTTAAACACTCATACCCACCAAATTTATTAGGTAAAAGAAAATAAGGTTAATAGGAATAATAACGGTTTATTGCTTTAGCATTGAGTCAAATGTCAAATTTGCCCCTTTACACTGCGATTTTTAAAAATATTTCATTTTGATAAAATTTTTAACAAACTTACCGCCTGTTTCAATGCAAGTTGTCCAGTCATCGATTATCAAGTATGTAATAATTCACAGTCCACAATTGATAGTTTAATTAGATAGGGAAAATATGTAGCGACAGGAGATGTAGTGCAATATTTAATACTTCGTCTGAATTTAAAATGGTATTTAATTATTCGAACTGAAAAATGGGCTTGATTATGTTATAGGAATAAAATTTTGCTTTTAATTATAATGTCAACATTTTTTTTTTTCTATAAAGTGTTGCTAGTTAACCAAGCTTTTAAATAAGTGTAATAACTTTCAATGAACACACGGTCAGTATGTTAAAAAATTCTATCAAAATGAAACATTTTTAAAATGTACAGTGTACGAGTTAATAATGGTTAGGTTTGTATAAGAAATCGTAGTCTGAAAGCTAAAATCATTCGCAACATCTGGAAGGAAGAAAGCATGCCCAATGACTGGAGTACGTACCAATTTTGTGCGAATGTCTGAAGCCCTATTGTGACGCTGTTATTGGCAGTTATTAATGCGGCTTTCGCCCTGGAAAATCAACAAGCGACCAGATGTTCGCACTTAAACAAATCCTGGAGAAGACCCATGAGTTTCAAATCGATACACACCACCTATTTATCGATTTCTATAAAATGTTGCTAATTAACCAAGCTTTTAAATAAGTGTAATAACTTTCAATGAACACACGGTCAGTATGTTAAAAAATCATTCGCAACATCTGGAAGGAAGAATGCGATACACACCACCTATTTATCGATTTGAAGTTTGCGTACGATAGCATATACCGCAGCGAGCTGTATGTTGCTATGTTGGAATTCGGTGTATTCGGCCAATTTCATCTGATTTTCAAAAATGACACTGGAAAACATAAGATGTGCTGCGGTGATTGGCAATAACACTTCTGACTTCTTGCAGACGTGTATCGGACTTCGACAAGGAGATGCACTATCATGCGACTTCTTCAATCTAGCACTGAAACGTATAGTGCGACGAGCGGAAGTGAACACGGCCGGCACTATATTTTTCAGATCTGTTCAACTACTAGGGTATGCCGTAGGGTACAACGGGCGGTCGTCGAGACCTTTTTATTTTTATTTATTTATTATTTCATTTCATATTTTTCGCTTAACAATAAAAAAAATTACATTAAATTTAAAAATTACATACTTAAGAGAAAAATATAGGCAGACTCTTTATTTAATTTAAAAAATAGAATCGAGTCACCTTTTACCCAGATTGAAGAAAAAGCGAAACGAATGAGTCTCAAAGTAAATGAGGATAATACAAAATATATGTTGTCAACAAATAAAAAGGCCTCTCAACACCATATTGGTCAAAACATCACTGTCGCCACATATAATTTCGAGGTAGTTCAGGAGTTTACCTACCTTGGAACCAGCGTTAATTCCACAAATGACATCAACGTTGAAGTACGGCGCAGAATAACCCTTGCAAACAGGTTGCTGCTTCGGCTTGTCAAAATATCTCGGGTCAAAACTCCTTTCTCGAAACACCAAAGTATAAATCTACAAAACGCTCATACTCCCGGTTTTGCTTTACGGATCAGAATCATGGACACTGCCGAAGGCAAGTGAGCATGCACTTGGTTTCTTCGAGAAGAAAATTCTTCGTCGGATATATGGTCCTGAAAACGACGATGGGGTCTGGAGGAGAAGATATAATGCCGAACTCTATGAGCTGTACAATGAGGTGGACGTAGTCACAAAAATTAAAGTCAAGAGACTACAGTCGCTCGGACACTTAGAGCGGATGAACGAAAATGCACAAGCCAAAAGAATCTTCGAATTCAGATCCGAAGGTACAAGACGTCGAAGTAGACCAAACCTTCGTTGGAGAGACGAAATATCGATGAATTTAAAATAATTTCGAATCTTCAATTGTAGAGAATCCGTCCGTGACCGGCAAAAATGGAGGGTGTTAATGATTCAGGCCCAGAACCTACATGATCTGTTGATCACCTAAGTAAGTAAGTAGTCTGAAAGCTATGTTAACTAATAAAATTATAATTATATTATGCTTTATTTGCACGGATATGATGTTGCTCAAGATTTTATATACGCTCAGGCTCACAACACTCAAAGGCTCATAACAACATTTAGTTTAGAACAGAAAGCTTATACGAAGCTTACAATTTTTAATTATTTATTATCATTCACATAGTGAACAAATACATAGTATACAACAAATGAAAATATTTTTGCATTACATTATAATTCGGTAGTGAAAGGGTTAAATAAATAAAGTATTTTTGTTTTTTTTTTTTGTTACATTTTTTATATTTTTTTTATATTAACTGAAAAAAAAACCCAAAATTACCCAAAAATACTTAGCATACTATTCTTTAATTATAATTATACAATGACGTCCTTAATACAAATTTTTTTCTTCAATTCGTAGGCCGAAAATAAAAACTATTACATAACCCTGTCCTAACTCTCTGTTAAAATTTGTTATTTTTCAAATTTTAAAATTTTTTATTAAAATTTTAAAAATCAATTTTTTTTTAATTTTACAAAACATTTTTTAATTATTCTGTCATAAGAGACGTCATATTTTTAATATTCTTTATTGAATGTCCTTTAAAATTTCTTTATCATAAAGCAAAAAAAAAAAAAAAAAAAAAAAAACAATCTTTTAGTTATTTTCTAAATTTTTATTAAGAAATTTACAAAAAATTTTATTTTTGTTAAATTTTTATTTATTAACAAAAAAAAAAAAAACATTTTTTTTATGTCAAAATAACAAAAAAAAAAAAAAACAAGTTAAAATTATTGCAACAGCTTACAAAAGGATAATAACAGAAACCTTCAACTGAAAGAAACTAATTTTGTTTAATAAAAATGAAAAGCTTAAAATACACTCAAAGTCATGTGATTTTGATGCTAACAACGTAAAAGAAAAACAAAAAAAAAAAATAATAAATTGATAATAATAATTTAAAGAAAACCATGTTCTAGATTGGTCAGACGATGATCTAGATTTGTCAAAACCATAGTCTGTTGTTTAATGTTACTAGGTCATAGCGTGGATTTTATTATTGTTTTTTTTTTTTTATTCTTGTGATGTTGGCCTGGTTACTGAATATTTTTTTTTCCAAATTTTACTAGTAACTAGGTTGAAATATTATATTTTTTCATTTCAGTGTACACGGTAGTGTTGTGACTAGGTGTGGGGAAAATGGCGCGAAATTGAAAAGTGTTTATATGTAGGATAAAATTGTGCTACAGTTTTTATATTTGTGATGTAAATTTTGTAAATACCTTAATAAATTACGTTAACTTTACGCTTCATGCTCGCCAGTGGGAGTTGGGAGCATTTTGGGTCCCATTCTATATTTACTCTACATCCAGTGATATCCCAGAACTAGAAGATGCAACGATGGCAGCTTTTGCAGATGATACTGCGGTATTAGCGGTTGGTGATAATATAAACGAAGCAACAAATAAATTGCAATAAGCAAACAACAAAATCATCTTATGGTGCAAAAGGTGGAGAATTGAATTAAACGAATCAAAATTCACACATGTTAATTTTACAAACAAAATAATAGAGTCGCCCATAGCGGTCACAAAAAACAATGTTGTCATACCATATCAATATTCAGCCAAATATCTTGCTATGACACTTGATGGAAAGCTCAGATTGAAAGAGTGTGTTAAGAAAAAAAACTAGAGTTAAAACTGAAATACAACTGTTGTATTGGCTAATTAGGCGGATATTTTCGCTTTCAACATATAACAAAGTTTTGATTTACAATCAAATATTAAAGCCAGCCTGGGCATACAGTATTCAAAAATGGGGTTGTGCTAAACACTTACATATTCAAGCTATCCAAATGTTCCAAAACAAAGTGTTGCGAAACATTGTCAATGCTTCGTGGTATGTTCGCAATGCTGACATTCATAGAGATCTTTAGATCCCTATCATAAAAGATGAAATCAAAAAACTGGCAATGCGCCACAAAATTCATCTTTCTCAACATATTAGTACTGAAGTCTTACGCTTAGCTGACGGTCTAAATTTTGTTAGATGTCGTAAACGGATGAAACCGTTCGAACTATGTTGGGAAAAAATCTTTTATCTCTCAATAATTCCTAAAGGGATTTTGATTGATCAAAGACATCTGAAGTAATAGAGCCAAAACTGTATTAATGGTTAGTCTAAAATACTAGTTTTAATATAACCAAAAGGATAGTAGTTTTTAGTGCATTAAAGTCGACACAGTCCTTCACTTCGTTGGCTTGCGAAAAATAGAACGATAAATGAGTACTCTTTTGATGATTTTCTTCTATCTGGACAAACAAAAAAAAATGCAAGGGTCCTAAATGGAAAGGTCCCAAATTCAACTTAACAGTAAAATATTCCAAATTCAACAGTAATTTTTGTCCAGTACCTTTGTACAATACCTTATGATTACAACTAAAATTATTAAAAAACGGTAAACAATATGTTTGTTCATTTTCGACAGAGTATATGAGTACCAATTTTGAATTCTGCAACCCCTTTGGTTTTTGAAATATTTTTCGCGGAATCTAGTAGTTGTATGGCAGCCAACCGAATAAAACAAAATTTTGAAAAACGCTAACAGACATATTTGTTTATATTTGAAACAGTACCTGGGTACAAATTTGCAGCTTTATAACACTTTTGGGTTCTTCAAATATTTGTGATAGGTGATCAGAGTTGTATGAAAGCTGCCAGAACCAGACAGAAATTTAAAAAGTGGTTAGGCCTATAGTCTTCTGCTCTATTTTTGTAACAAACACTGAACATTTTATTCAAATCGAGTGGTTAGTTTTCGAGTTTATAATAATAACAGACAGGCAGACAGACAGACAAACAGACAAACAGACAGACAGACAAACAGACAGACAGACAAAACAAAATTCATTTTTGTATAAAATGTTGTATAGATATTAACCTGGTAAATTTTTTTAATACTAAATATTCAAATTTAACTCGTTTGTGATAATTGGTTAAAAAAATGGTTGAAAGAAGGGAACAAAAATGCATGTTTCTTAAATTCACATTTCCTGTTCTTAAGATTGTAGTCCAGACCGATTATTTTATATAAATTATCCTGAATTTCTTGCGATTTCAAATTTATGTACATAGACTTATTTTAAATCCTAATTTTAATGCAGTTTTTTTTTTGTTATTATTTTTTTGTTTTTTTTTTTTTTAATTTTGAACTTATTTTGTAATTCTTTTCAATTTCAATTCAATTTCAATAAAAAAAATATATACACAAATTATTTTCTTTAATATATGCAATATATTATTATTATTTTTGAATTATACTCAATATATTCAATAGATTTTCAACAAAAACAACAACAACAATAAAAAAAAACAAAATTCGTCCTTTTTTCATTTCTTAATTTCTTGTTTATTCTGTTTTTCTTATTTCTGTTCTTAATATGACAATTTGTTTGGTCGATTAACAACTCAATTGAATTCGGCATAATAAGAATAAAAATAAAAAATAAAAAAAAAATAAAGAGAAAAGAACAAATAATTTTTTTTTTTTTAGAACGGTAGAATAAAAAAAAAAACGAAATATTTACAAATAAAAATGATGGCATAAAAAGAACAGAAAATGTAGGTCAACAGAACACAGGATATTTTCGTTATATGTAGCTATTTTTTTTTTTTTTTTTTTTTTGGAAACGAATCCTTATTTTCGCCACTTTCGATATTATTTAACAACATCAAGATGTACAACAAATCGTGTTCAAGAAAAAATAAAAACAAAAAATAAAAAAAAAATAACTGTATAGCAATTGGAATTAAGCCAAAAAAAAAATGAAAAACTAAATAATTTTATAATAAGTATATTATACAGATAGACACCAATACATAAAAAAAAAAATAAAACAGAGTTCAAAAAAGTTATGATTACATTCATCGTAGAACGATATTTTACAAAAAAAAAAAAAAAAACAGCAGAAACAAAAAAAAAACTATACAAGAAAAACATTGCAGAATTTATTTCATAACAAGGTGAAGGAATAAAAAGGTCCTTATAATTTTTTTAACTTTTTTTTTTTGTTTGCATTACATTTTTATATAATGTACATTATTATATGTAATAAATATAATAGATATATATGTGTACAGAGTGTTTCAATCATATTATAAATACAATTTTCAATTCTGCAACCGCTTTGGTTTTTGAAATATTTTTCGCGGTAGCTAGTAGTTGTATGGCAGCCAACCGAACCAAACAAAATTTTGAAAAACTGTAAAAGACATATTTTATATATATATTATTCTGCATTTATCTGGATGTTTGTAAGTCCGACGGAATACTCCAACACATATACAAATTACAATATGTATACCAATTGCTTTGGTGCGCTTTTTTTAACCCCTGTCTACCATGCTGAACCTTTGCAGGAAAAAATACCATTGCAAGAAATATATTTTTTTAATTTAATGTTAGTCTTCTTCGCAAATAATAAGGAAAAATAAAAAATAATAATAATAATATAAATAAAACAAACAATTTTTTTGATTTATAATAAAAAGGACTAATAGAAATTTTATCAATAGTTTAGTGTGTTATAATAACCAAAAGGCAAACAGCATTTAACACAAAAAAAAACATAATGCACTTAAAGGTTATTCTTATTACTTAAAATTATACACAATATGCATATATCTCTACAAATTTTTTTTTTGTTTTTTTTTGTTGTTATAATAATGATCATAGCATCATAGTTTTGCTACCGTAAGCATTGCCTGTACTATAGTACTATAGGCTTATATACTCTAGCCAGAAATGTGATGCGATGATGAGTTAAAATTGTTATTTATTTTTATTTTTTTTGTTTATTGTTTTTTTTATAATATATATATATATATCTATATGATATATAAATTTATGATCGTATATAATATTTAGTATGTATTATGGGGTTAGGTTTTGGTTCTGCTGATTTACACATAAAAACAATAACAACCTATACATTTTTAAAGAATTTAAATGAAATTTTGTACTATTATTTTTTATTTCTTATCTTTGTAAATTTATAATTTTTAAGTATATTTGTTTTCTTCAAGTGTGTAGAAATGTATGTTGTAGAGAGTAATGAATTTTTTTTAATATGGTAGGTAGGTATATATAGGTATCGGTTAAACCATATTGATTGTTGTTCTTCTTTTTAATGAATAAATATAAATTATGCATGAATTTTAACATGAACAGTTCGATAATGAATTTTTTGAAATGAAATGAAATTTTAAATAACCAATCAATGGTTCACAAGTTATGAAAAGTTTTGTAAATACCTATTTATTTGCAGTAAATTTTTTTATTTTAATTTTTTCACCAATACGAGTTTTTATTTTATTCATCAAAATAAAAATTATGTGTACCTATAATATTATTGTTTTTTTATATTTACAATTTTATTTATTTTTGTTTTTAAAATTGTTTTTGTTCAAAGTTGAGGCTCATTATAAAATATTATTTGTTTGCTATAAACTTTGACGCTAAGCTTACGCAGCGAATGTTATTGAATGTTAACAGGATTAACTTAACTCTGAATTATACGATTAATTTTGAATGTTTGCAAAAAGGATGTCGCTAAAAATGTCGAGTAAATGACCCTTAGGGAATACAAAATTTTGCACCTTACTACAAATATTCTGTTTATATGGTAATTAAAAGCGTTATAATACAAAAATAAAGGTATGAAGCAAATACGTATATTTTTCTTAAACTTGAACTGAAAACTCTAATGAAGAAAAGAAATGCTAGAATTGATTTTGCTTCCGTCATTTATGGCGGGTTACAAAGCTAGTTTGTTTAGATTTGAGTTAGTACCTAAGTACAAAATTTCCAGGTTTATAACACTTTTATGTTTGCATTACATTTTTATATAATGTATATTATTATATGTAATAAATATAATGTAATTATATGTATATACATAGTGTTTCAATCATATATTATTTACAGCTTACTTATATGATCTATAGCATGCCATTTATGCCTAGTATATGATCTTAATGTATTATCCTAGTTAAGCGGTAGGTAAGCGAAAGTCATTATTCCAATTGTTCTTGGATAAGCATTTTCAATGCAAAAATTCTTTCGATGCAAAAATTCCAATGGCTGATTTCTTATTACTACGTCTTTGTTTTTAGAAGTATAAGTTTAATTGTTGTATGTCTATATTTTATATCGAAAATTTCCAACTAGATTTTTAATCGTAGTATAGACAGAAGGCCTTGTACTGTTTTGATATTGAAAAACATTTTTATATATTCTATATTGATTATTTGTTCTATTAATTTATTAAAAGACTCGATCCCAGTTGCAAAACTATAACTCCGTTTAGTTAATGAAGCCATACATAACATAATTAAGGTCAAACGTAAGTGATGTCAGATGTTATGTTTTGAGTCATTTATTTAATGTCATCTTTTTGGAAATATTATAATAGATACCATACACTATTCCAATTATTTACTTAAATTAACTTAATTGAAGCCATACATAACATATTTCTGCGGAACATTGTGAACTATCCAGCATTCCATTGAATAATATACTGAGTGTGATTACTAAATCAGGTATCCTTAAGGACTCATATGATCAATGTCATAAGTTCGGGTAATCACAATAAGCTTATTTACGGCTGTGCGGTGATATAGAGACCATATATAGTCTCCCGAAGGTACCTTTATAAGGATTACAACTTCAATTATAGTGCAAAAAATCACTATATGATTCCAAAGATTGCTTTATCTGTTGTGTCCATGATGAAAAATTATTTGTCGCATCGCTTTGTGATCGACAAATTATATACCTATAACTATTTGTCGATACTAAACAACACTCAGTCGTTTTTATGAATTAACTTACAAATTGAATAAATCAAACTATGAATTGATGAAATGAAAATCGTAAATCCAAATAGACAATTTATTGTAATGTGAATGGATAGAATGGATTACATACACCTGAACAACAAAATATAAAAAAATAGATTAATTGTTATTAAAAAATTTGTATATCATAAAATAAATAATTTTACTAAACATACCTAGATTAGATTAGATTTAAATATACCTATAACGTAAGAAGATCCTTCACAGCCGCAAATAGCCTTATTGTGATTACCCGCATTAATGCCACTAAATAATTAAGTGCTTAAGGATACCTGATTTAATGGCCGTACTCAGCATATTCTTCAGTGGTGCGTTATGGCTCCTATATGCTTCAGTGGTGCGTTGTGGCTCCCATATACTTCAGTAGTATGCTATGGCTTCGCAAAACGCTGCTGGATGCTTTTCGAAAAATGCTGTATTTTGTAGTAACATATACTCCCATACCTAATTTATCCATTTTTTTAGATTCGTCAGTATACGATACTAATACTTTTTATCGAGAAAAGGTAGGCTGGTTTCGACGTGATACTTGGCATGACTGTTTTGAATGGTTTTTTAAAATTATTTCTTGGCAAGCGGTAATCGGATAATGCTGTATCTTTCTGTATCATACCACAAAAATCTGAATGGTTCATCATAGTATACGTCTCTAAAAGCGAGCAGGATATATATATATATATTTAATAAAGACAACTGTTTTAAAAGGCTACTGTTCTGCTTCTCTTTCAACACAAATGTGGTCAAAAAAATTATTTAAAGTATCATTTTTAGCCTGTCAAAGCTAACTCGAACACATTAATCTTTTTTTTTTTTCTTACTCCTCTTGAAAGCATAGGGCTTCCACTTGGCATTTCTATCGTACTCGATTTCTAGCTGCTAATTTCGCTTGTTCCCCACGTTATGTTTGCTCTTGTTTCAATAGATCATTTGTTGTTCTAATTGTGCAAGCCTTGATGCTTCACGAAGAGTGCGCACGTTCCATTGTGCAATTCTTGTCCTAGTTCGTGTGTCAATGTTTGTTACTATGTTATTATCATCATTTCTATTTCCGAGGTAATGTCTAATTTCATTTTTAATCTGTTTCTACTGTCTAAGTAGGGGATTGGCCTACTGTAGAAGACCATTTGATAACTCTATCTACGTCTATGTGGTAAGACGACATCATATTTCTGCAAGTTGTTTCTGCGATTTTATCCATCTTTGACGTTAAGATGTCTGACGTTACCATGTGTTACTGGGTACGTCCATACTTTTGTCAGTGTTGTTGACAAATTGTGTAATTATTATTATTAGTGTTTGTCCTATATTTATTTACTAGGGGACCCTGTTGAGTAATTGTAATATAACTTGAAGCCAAATTTAAAGTTTTTATCAGAACAGTATTTTTATAAATACTGCTCCCTCATATACTGTTTCGTTTCGACATATTCCTATACTAAGTAGCATTTAATGGATAAAATTACTAAAAATCAAAATATTTTTGTAATTAAATCGATATACATCATATACATATTTTTAACCAAAATTATATGATTACTACAAATGACCAAAATATAGAAACAAATAATTTGAGACAATTACTTAAAAAAATTAATAGAATGAATTTCCTTTAATTATGTATAAAAATAATAAGATGTTGAATGACTCAAAATGGCTATATTTTATTTAAAAGTTTGAATATTATAAAACCAAATAGAATTTTTTTTAACCTGTATGCGCATTTTGGTCGTATATACAACTTATTTACATACTGAGAGTTCATTAAAAAAAGCGAGATAAAATTAGAAGGTACTTACTGCGCATGTCCTTAAATGCTTGGCTATTATAATTATAGATACTCTATTTTTGTTGTTTTTATATATTTTTATTTTAGATGAATTTATATTTTTTTTGTTTTTATTTGATGTATTATTTAATAAGAAGTCAAACTCGGATATGTATTTTTGCTAACACAATCATACATTTAAAAAAATTGTTAGAAATAGACGGTAATAAGAATTGTATGCTTATGAATGAAATGAAGGGTGCTATTCCCATTCACAGCAGTATTTAGTTGAGTTGTCTCTACACAATCCAATAGACAACACAACCGAATTTCTCTATTCTGAATGACAACTTAAAAAAAAAAATAATAAAATATTACTACATACCTCTCCTTTTCTAATATTACATCTAAAATCAACTACCTACCTACAAAATATTAACAGAAATAAAATTTTTAAAAATAATTGTTATTTCTTCTTTTCTAATATTACGTCTAAAAAATCAACTACCTAGAAAATATTATTAATAGAAATAAAATTTTAAAAATAATAAAATATTACTACACATATCTTTCTTTTTCTTTAATTCTAACAATATAATATAAACACAACACAAACACAACTGCTCTTAACCAGTTGTAACGTTTTAGTTGTCTCATACAACTTAAACATAAACTGTTGTCCATCGAAATAGCTATATTTGCAGCAATACAACTTAAATATTATGTTGTGTAGTTTTGACAGATTGTGTTGTGAATGAGAATAGAGAAAGACAACAAAATTGTCAATTACAACCTATTTTTAGGTTGTGTTTTGAATGGGAATACCACCCGAAATATAGGAAACAAATAGGTGTAGCGAAGCAAGTAAGGGTATAGTATGGTAGTTTTCACTTGTTTCAGTTAATGGAAATATTTTGTTGTGGTTTATGTAAAAAATTGCATTAGCTTTACGTAAATGAAGAGTTTTCCTTCAAATGTGAGTTGAGTTCATTAAAGAGAAGCGAAATAAAATGAAAAGGTGTCTATTGCGCACGTCCTTAAATGCTTGTCAATTATAATTATAGATTTTGTTATTTGGTTATTTTGTTGTATGAAATAATATGAGTATTTATATATAGATAATATTTTTAGTTATAAAGTATTAATTATATTGATTATTTTTATATATTTATACCCACGCAAATCGAACCCGTGACTACCACATCATAATTGAAACACATTTCTGTGTTCCAACTCATTAGGCCACGGAAAGGACTTACACATAAATGTACCTACATATATTTTTTACCGATTCAAAATTATTTTGTTTTAAAATGTTCATACATTTTATATAAAAAAAAATTATGTGTAAACCGAAATTCAAATGGAGATCTTCAAATGGCAGATTCATAGGCTTCAGACATGTACTCAAGAAAACATAAACAAGGTTGTACATCTCCTTTAATCTATTTAATTTATTTTAATAATACAAAAAGCAAAACTGTCAGTTTTCAATACTTGCACAATTTCATCACAGTCTGCTTAAACTGAAACATACCCTGTATATAGTATATACCTATACACTATGTAATACATAAATTTTAAATGAAACAAAAAAAAAAAACAAAAAAAAATTATAAAATTTAAATGTCCTTAATATAAATTTTAATATACAAAAAAAAAATCGATTTTATTTCAATATTATATTTAAGTTCTATACTTGATATTGAATGTAAAATTAACGTCAATATAAAAAAAAGATCGAGATAGAATCAGATTGAACGAGATGAGAAAAAGGGAAGAAGAGACAGAAAAAATTAAAAGCATATCTTACTTAATTTTCATTTATTTTTTTTTTTTTTTGATAATTCTTCAAAATGATAGTTTTTTAAATGATGAAATTTTTCAACACAGGATAATAATATCCTTTTAAAGATATAATTTATTTTTGTTTTTTTTTTTTTCCTATAAAATGCAATTAATTTTAAAATAAAAAATAAAAATTAAAGAAACGTATTATTTTAAATTCAGTTTATTTAAGGAATCAAAATATTCAAAGGAAATCATTTTCTATTTGAATAATTAAAAATGTTGTTTTGAAATAAAAAAAATAATAATAATAATAACAAAAAATTAAAATAGTATAATTTATTTAATCTTTAAAGAAAATTATTTTGTTTTAATAAAAGCGAAATAAGATTTTGTGTTTTAGCAAATTTTCAAAGGATTTTATTCAGAAATTTTCAAATTTAAATTACTGTTCTTTTTTTTCTGTTTGTTTTTATTGCAATGCTGTAGGAAATATTTATTATACTATATTTTTTTAGTATAAATAATTTTAGAATATTTAATTATGTAAATTTGAGTTTTCCCCGTCTATATAATTTAGTAAAAACCTGTGTCAGATTAGATTTTGGTTTCATTTGAAATGTTTTAGCATTTGGTTAAAACTCGTGACATTAATACTATTTTTACTTATAAAATTAAAATGTCACTAATGTGTTCTTTATTGGAGTTCAAACTTAAAACTAAAATAACATGTTTACTTATAATATTTAATATATATCTAACTTAACTGTTACAAATTATCAATTATTATAATTAGGCTTACCAGGCTATACTTAATCTAATAGTTTACTTTTAATACATATTAATTCTTCTCCACTTAAATAAAAATTATAATTAATTTCGATTTTCTCTTAAATACTACGTATCAATATATTCTTATTATAATTTATTTAATTTTGATATTTTTGATTTTATTCTTTCGGATTTTCTTACAGGACCATCGTAAGACTTTTTATTATAAACTTTATTTTTACTTTTACTATAGTCAATTTCTTTAACTTTATTACTAATCCTATCCCTTTCTGTGTCATCTGAATCTTGACTATAGAAAACGTCATCAGAATTTGAATCTGATATATCAGATTCTGATGATGAAAAGAATGGACAACAAATTACATTATCTTGAGAATTTACAATTTTTGTACAGAAATTATTATAAAATTTTACAGATTTATGCCCTTTTTTTATTTGGTTTATGTGGGCTACTCTAATATTTCCATTCACATTTACTTTATACAAATAATTAGTTAACCTTTCTACAATACGACCTGGAATCCATTTAATGTGTGTTTTGAAATTATTTTTATAATAAATTTCCTCATTTACTTCATATTTAATTTTAAAATTATTTGTTTTATTTTTCAATATCGATAATTTATTCGGTACGTTTTCATCAGTTGTTATATGAATAAATTTTTGTTCTTTATTTTTATTTTTAGCTACCATAATATCTAACAAGGTTTTGGGTTTTGTTTTAAAAACTATTTCTGCTGGAGTTTTACAAGTTACAGTTGAAGGAGTATTTCTATACTTCAACAAAAAATTATCAATTTTAAAATTTAAATTATGTTTCAAGGAATTAGTTTCTAACAAAAAACTTTTAAATGATTTTTTTACGGTTTGGACGTATCTTTCACACTGCCCGTTTGATTCCGGATGATAAGGTGGGCTTTTCATAACTTTAATACCATTAGATTTACAAAATCCAATAAATTCACCAGATTGAAAAGGAGGTCCATTATCTGACACCAATTGTGTTGGAATACCAAATACCGAAAACCAATTGCGCAATTTTTCAATTACCTTACTTGCTGTGGTACTTTTCATTTCACTAAGTGAGAAACTGTCTACTAACAATAAAAAATGTAAACCTTCCATACTAAAAAAATCTATATGTATTCGTTCATATGTATAAGTAGAATAATTCCATTTTGATTCTTTAATTTTTTTTGTGAAGTTTTGAGTTTGATTACAAATTTTACAACTTCTAACAAAATCCTCTATATCTGAACCTAAAGTGCGCCACCAAACATATGTTCTTGCCAACATTTTCATCCTAACTATTCCTATATGGGTATCATGTAGTATTTTCAAAATATTGTGTTTTAAACTATCAGGAATTACAACTCTATTTCCGTAAAAAATACAACCGCTATCACCTGGAAATGTTCAGACCTATCAAAATAATATTTTGTATCTAAATTTGTATTATCTTTGTATTTAAAATTCATAAATCCTTTGTACACTTTACTTAACAACTTATCTTCCATTGTTTTTTTACTAATATCCTCCAACTTAAGTAACTCAATTTTCTCAGATCCCATAGACAAAAAATTTAAAAATTCTTCCTGAACTTCAGTAGTGCTTTCTACTGGTAGTCTAGATAGCGCATCTGTATGTCCTACTTTTGCAGAACTTTTATATTTAATTTCGTAATCATACATAGATAAATGTACAGCCCATCTTTGAATTCGAGCTGCTGCTACCGACAAATGCCCTTTCTTTTCATTAAAAATCTCTCGCAATGGCTGGTGGTCTGTATATATAGTAATTTTATTCCCATAAATATATTTATGGAATTTTTTTACTGCAAATATAATTGCCAACGCTTCCCGATGCGTCTGTGAATAGTTTTATTCAGCAGTACTAAGTGTACTTGATGCAAACAGAACAGGTTTCTCCTCGCCGTTAATAATATGTGATAATACCGCGCCTACTCCATAAGGACTAGCGTCACATGTTAGTACAATAGGTTTGTTTGGGTCATAGTGCTCTAGTATACTATTATTTGAAATAAGCATCTTTGCGTTCTCAAAAGCTTTTTGTTTTTCAGAATTCCAATTGAATTTATTGTTTTTCTTTAATAAATTATATAATGGTCTTAGCTGCGATGCTAAATTAGGCACAAACTTATTATAAAAATTCAAAAGACCAAAAAAACTTTTTAACTGCGTAATATTTTTAGGGCTTGGAGCGCTTAAAATAGCCTTAACTTTTTCTTGATTTGGTTGTATACCTGCGCTACTAATAATATGTCCTAAATATTGAACTTCATTTTGAAACCATTTACATTTACTAAAATTTACCCGAATATTATATGCTTCTAATTTTTCTAAAACTTTATTTACATTTATTTCACATTCTTCTAAATCATTTCCATCAATCAAAACATCATCTAAATAACACCCTACTTTTGGTAATGTTTTCAAAATTTCATCCATAACCCTCTGAAATTCTGCCGGTGCTACCGAAACTCCAAATGGTAACCTAGTAAACCTGAAAAGACCTTTCTGAGTATTAACTGTTAATAAATGCTGAGAGTCTTCGTGAACCGCTAATTGAAGATACGCTCCTGACAAATCTAGAAGGCAAAAAACCGAACAATTTGAAAATTTTGTAAATAAGTCCTCAATTATTGGTAAAGGATATACACGACTTTCGATTGATTTATTTATTGCAACTTTGCAATTTAGACATAATCTTAGGTCACCATTTTTCTTAGGTACTACAACCATAGGCGAAGCCCACTCACTATATTTAATAGGTACTAAAATACTTTCCTGAACAAGTCTATCAATTTCTGCATCAACTTTTTCTCTTATTCCAAAAGGTACCGTATATGGCTTTGAGAAATGAGGTACTGAATCTTTTAATTTTAGATGTACATTGTACCCTATAATAGACTTTTTAAAATTATTTGAGAAAACTTTCGGATATTTCCATTTAAATTTTTCTATATTGGTGTTCGTAAAATTTTCACTAACTTTATTTATTAAAAAATTATTTCGCCACCATGGAAATAATAAATCTAATGCTTCGCGACCTAAGAGTGGTGTTAAATTTTTATCTGATTTTATAATAACTAATTCCGTATCATAACATTTCGATTCACAAAAAACATCTCGCATTTTAACCATAATTTTTCCAATAACTTCAACTTCTTGACCTGTAATAACATTTAACCGTTTTTCGTTAGAAAAAATATTTAGATTTGCAAATTTTTCTTTATAAAAATCATAACTGATAACTGATGAACACGCTCCTGTATCTATTTCCATTTCTATAAAATAATCATTTATACCAATTTTTACTTTTTGAGCAAACTTATTTTTATCAACAATTGTATTCATATAACCAATACTTAAATTATCCTTATGCTCATTACTTTTACCTACATAATTTACATTATTAAATTTTTCTTTATAATTGTAATTTTTGTTATTAAAACCCAAATTAACCTTACAATATTTTTTTATGTGCCCACTTTTTCCACATCTAAAACAAATTAATTTTTTTACATATTCATTACCTTTATTATTTTTGTACTGCATAACTGAATGATTATCTCTTGATTGACTTCTTCCCTGACGAATGTTTCTGTCACTGTTTTTATACTGCAATCTTCCAACATAATTGACTGTTGCCGGTCTAATTTCTTTCAGTTGAGATTTGGTCGTTTCCATACTTTTGCCTACTTCACATGCTTTGTCAAAATCAAGTTCTGTTTCATTTAGTAGTTTCTGCTGAATACCTTCATTGTTAAGTCCACAGACCAATCTGTCCCTTAATGCTTCTGCCAAAAAACTTTTGAACTCACAACTTTGAGCTAATGTCTTTAACTCAACGATATAGTCACTAACTGTCTCGTGAAATTTCTGATTCCTCCTATAAAACTTGAATCTTTCTGCAATGATGTTAGTTTTTGGTTTGAAATATTTTCCAAAAATTCCAATTAAGTCCTTGTATGTTTTTGTATCTGGCTTATCGGGATCCGTAATCGATTTTAAAATTCTGTAAGACTCCGGGTCAATTAATGTTATAAAATAGGAGACTTTTAATTTATCCTCCTCTACTTTGTTTATTTTAAGCAAATGGTCCAACCTTTCCTTATATTCTTCAAAATCATCTCCTGGTGTGAAGTATTCGATGGTTCCAATAATTGCCATGCTAATTTTTTTTTTTTTTTTTTTTGGTTAATTATTTAGGTTACTTATTCCACGTGTTTACTAATTTCAGCTGCGCCTCCAATTCTTTTATATTTTATTTCATATCACTTTTATTTATTTGATTTTTATTTCTTTATTCTTTTTTTTTTTTTTTAATTTAAACTTGAAAAATTTTTTTTTTTTTACCATTTTTCAAATAAATAAGGTTTTTGTTTCATTTTCATCCTCGTCGCCAATTAATGTGTTCTTTATTGGAGTTCAAACTTAAAACTAAAATAACATGTTTACTTATAATATTTAATATATATCTAACTTAACTGTTACAAATTATCAATTATTATAATTAGGCTTACCAGGCTATACTCTAATAGTTTACTTTTAATACATATTAGTCACAATTAATACTGTAATATTCATTGTATTTATCACACTGTAATATTCATTGAATTGCTTAATTAATTATTGTTAATAGTTAATTTAACCCTTCGTTGCATACCATTGTATATATGCAATTATAACTTTATTAGTGTTTAATTCAGCTATGTTTTACAAATTTCTCTACAAAAGAGTTAGAAAATATTATTTTCTGTATTTCAAACAAAATTCAGCTCTCTTTTCTAATTTCATTACTCAAATAGAGAAAATATGTCAGTTTTAATTGAATAGTGACCACGTGCGTAATATTTGTACATTATACCAATTTACTTTCTTTTAATTAAAACTTGTTAAATTATTTAAATAACAAAAATATAAGTAAATTTTGAATTAAAAAACTTCAATTTAATCTAATTTTATTATTTTGTTGCATTTATGATTGAAAATATTGCTTAAATTCGTTTTTAAATGTTATATTGCAAATATGCAAGAACATGTGGGAATAGATTTTGTAAAATTTATGTCATATTTGCAAGAGTTGCATATATGCAAGATTGTGTTATAATAATCGTTAAGATTTCTAGGTCAAGAGCTATTAGTGACGAAGAATTGAAAAAAATTATAGAAGATTGGAGTTGTAGTGAAGATGAATTGTGTGATGATGGTGAAAATTTTGATGATGTAATTATAGAGAGAATAATGAGGGATATTGAAAAAACTATAAATGAAATGGTTGCAGAGAGTGTGTTTGTCGAATATATTAATTATATGGACTCGAATAACGATAATATAGAAAACTTAGAAAATGTACCTCTGAATGTTATTGGTGGTAGAGATGACGAAATCATAAACCGCGAGCAATATGAAGCAAAAAATGCTTTGGTAATGAAAAATCAGTATTCCAAATGAAAGCGATACAACATTTTATGGCAGCAGTAAACTTCTACAAGTATTTATGGAGCTACAGACTCCTTATAGTTTTTTTAAATACTTTTTTACCGATGAAATATGTAACTTAATTATTAATCAATCAAATTTGTACAATTGTCAGAAAATGCCTGATAAACCACAAAATCTAACGAAAACCGAACTGAATAAATATATTGGCATACTTATTTTGATGTCAGTTATTCAAATATCAAATTTGCGCCGGTACTTTGGTCTTCAATTGTTGGAAACGATTTAATACGAGAAAAAATGTCAATCAACATTTTTGAAAGAATACGTCAGCAGATACATTTTAATAATAACGAATTGCATGTATCAAAAGAAAATCCAAATCATGACAAATTATTTAATATTTGTCCATTAATAAATGCTCTTAAAGAAAGATTTGAAACTATTCATTTGGAGCAATGCTTATCAGTTGATGCTCAACAGCTATGCTCAACAAAAGCTAAAAGTTATTTAAAGCAATATCTCCCAATGAAACCACATAAATGGGGATTTAAATTATATCTTTTTTGTGGTATTTCAGGATTTACTTATACTTTCGAAATATATATTGGGGATGAAAATAAAATTCAAAATAGACTATCATATGAGAAAAATTTAGGAACTAGTGCAAACGTAGTAATAAGATTACTTCGAATTATTCCAGATATCCAAAATTATCGAGTTTTTTTTCGATAACTATATTACACAACTCTGCCATTAGTTGTTGAGTTAAAGAAAAAGGGAATTCTTTGTTTGGGCACTGTAAGACGTAACAGAATTTCAAACTGCAAATTGCCGAACGAAAAAGAAATTATGAATTGTGAACGCTTCGTTTGAAACAACCGCTAATGTCGATAATGTAGATGTATAACAGCTGTTGCTTGGCGCGACAACAAAATTATTCATTTACTTTCTAATTTTGTTGTTGGGAAGAATCCTTGTCACACCTCGGAACGTTTCGACAAAAAACTTAAAAAAAAGATTAATATTGATTGTCCAAATATTATCAAGGAGTACAGCAAGTTTATGGGAGGTGTAGACTTGGTTGATAGCTTTATAGGAAGATATAAAATAAAAATACGTTAAAAAAAAAAATGGTTTATCCCTTACTAGATTTAACTGTCGTAAATTCATGGTCACTGTACAAACGTGTAAAAGAACAACGCGGAACGGAAAAATCGGCTATAACTCTGTGTAAACAAAGTAAAAATAGCTAAAACTCTGTGTAAACTAGGAAAAACAGAAAGAACTGCTGGGCGACCATCAAGTGAACTCAATAAAAATATAGAACTGAAACGCAAGCATCACTTTAGTGTTCCTCTACCACCAAAAATGTTCGTGTTGACAAAACGGATCATTGGCCAATTTGGACTGAAAAAAGACTACAGTGCAAGGTATCTAAATGCGACGGATATACATTTGTTAAATGTGATAAATGTGGTATCTCACTTTGTTTCAACAAAACTAGGAACTGTTTTAAGTCATTACATAATAATTAAGTTACTTTTTATATTACTTGAATAGATATTCATTTAATTTTTTTTTTTTTTTTTTTCTCCTATTACTCCGCGTGGTAGCATAGGGCTTCGATAGTGAACCTCCATTCCTCTCTGTTGAGTACTACTTCCTTAATATCGTCCCAGGTATAATTGTTGACTGTTAATTCTTGATCGATTGTGCGTCTCCATGTGTTGTATGGTCTGCCGGGTCTCCTTTGTCCTTGTGGATTCCACTCTAGAGCTCTTCTTGCTATATCACTTTCTGATTTCCTTAGTGTATGACCTATCCATTTCCATTTTTTCCTATTTATCTGTCTGTTGATAGGTTCTTCTCCAGTTATCATCCATAAATTCTCGTTGCTAATTCTTGCCGGCCAGAATATTCTGCATATAATTCTCAAGCACTTGTTGATGAATACTTGTAGCTTCTGTTTGATTCTGACCGAAGTGAGCCATGTTTCACTGCCATATATTAATGTTGACTTAACACATGCTCTGAATATTGTTAGCTTTGTTGTTCTCGATATTTGGTTGCTCCGCCATATCTTCATTAGGCTCCCAAATGTTCTTCTTGCCTTATTTATACGGCTGTTGATATCTTCTGTTGCACCTCCTCTTGATGTTATAATGCTCCCCAGGTAGTTGAATTCTTCTACGTATTCTATCTGTTGTCCACTCACTGTTATTGGCTCACTGTAACTATTGTTTGTCCTCATTGCTTTGGTTTTCTCGATATTTAATTCCAGTCCCGATTTCTTATTCATTTAATAGGTAGGATTTAATATTTTTTGTTTGTTTTTTTTTATTGTTTTTTTTTTTTTTTTTTTTTACCTGAATTGTTAATTATTTGTTAATTTTAAATATTTATTTTTGTTAAAAAAAAAAAAATTAAAATTATTAATTTTATTTTTAAGAAAAACACTTTCTTTTCATACACTTGATTTTTTCCTTTTATTGCATAATGTTGCACATATGCAAGATTAAGAAAATGACCAAATACTCGGACCAGAACTATTTTTTTTGGAAAACAATGTCACACCAGAAAAAAGTTTGTTCATCTAAAAAAAAAAATGCATGCAATAAATGGTTAATGTTATATAATGATGAATAATAAAGGATAATTCCTTATCCACAAACTTATGACGTTTAATATTCCCATCTACTTAACAAAAGTAATAGAGAGCTTCCTAAGAAATAGATATTTCTTCGTCAGAATCGGTCCTGAAGCATCAATCAGTAAAGAAATTAAAACAGGAGTTCCACAGGGTGCATCACTTTCTCCTTTGTTATATAAAATATTTTTATCTCAAGCTTACCAAAGCCACCAAACTGTGAATTAGCACTTTATGCAGATGATACTGCTCTATGGTCCACTTCAATATGTCCAAACGAGATATTAACTAATCTTGAAAATGGTTTTTCTCATATTTAAGACTTTTACTACAAGTGGAAAATCAAAATCAACCGTAATAAATTTTTCAACCAGATTTAAAGAATATTTTAAGACCTGCTTTTAATGGAAAAAATGATTCAAACGTAATAAAATATCTCTTAGAACACAATTACACAGTAAATAATTTGGAAATTTTACATTTTGCAGCAAAGGGTAGGAAGTTAACATAGCTGGAAAAATATGAAATTTTATCAGTGCAAAAGCAAATTAAAAATCTGATAAACCATCAGGTAAACCTAATAAAATCAAAACTCTTAAAATTTATTAAACCTTTACTGTTGTAATAGATAAAATAGTAGCTCTTCTGCAATCCTAAATTAATTATCCTAATTACTTTAATTTTCTAATGAATATACACAATAATAAATGAAAAGAATAATAAGGGTGAATTATTATAAATCAAAATCCCTAGAACTAATTCGTACATAGATCTAGTTTTAATGGATGTACGTATTGAAACAGCAAACAATAAACTGACAACATTAGCATACAACAGTGATCACAATGCTATATGCGGTACCTTTAACTTAAATATTGTAAATGAGTTAACAAACAGTGAATTACTATCCAATGAAAAATATTTATTCCATAAAACTAATTGGAGTAAATTCAAAAGAAAGTTGGATAACAATCTGGTTAAGGAATATTCATCCTGCAACGACCAAATACTAGCACACGAAAACATCACTATCGACAAAATCGACATACACTTGCACACATTAAATAAAGTCATCAAAGACACAATGAATGAAGCTATACCTTCAGCAAAAAAAAAAAATTATTTAAATAAATTCTACTCACGCAGGCTTAAACATTTGTTAAAACACAAAAGTAAACTACTGAACGATATTCATATAATATATAAAAGACATTTGGACTTCTCTTTACAAGCAATAGGTACACTTCGAAGCCTTCTGAACAATATTAATTCATTAATAAGACAACAACTCAACTTCGAAATCAACAATTACTGGAAAAATAGAATAAAAATTATTTCTCAAAAAGATAGTCGGAACATGTTCCCAGAAATAAATAAATTATTTAGAAAAAAGTATTCTGGAGGTTATTAAACAACTAAATATAGACACATAAGATGTAAACATACTAATTAATAACAACATTGATATCACCAAACTACAGACAAGCAGTTTGAATCAATTTATAATTAAGGATAACAAACAAATAACTGAGGTTCTAGGAACACATTTAGATAACAGTCACGAAATACTATTACCAAGCAACAACAACTTTCACCAAAGGGTGGTGAGTAAAGTTCAAAGTTTTAAGAACATTAACATACAGAAAAAACAAAATAATGAAACCTTGACTAGATTCACTTTATCAAATACTTCCGCGAACTGTCTAAGCAGAAATTTATTTTTTACGAACTATAATGACCTATATACCAGATTTAAAAAACTGAATAATAAAACATCTGCAGGTATCGATGGCATTCCAAACATAGTGCTAAAAAATCTGAGCACAAAGATGATAGAGAAGTATGTTATTCTATTCAACAACGCATTAAATAACTGCTACTTTCCGAAAGCATGGAAAGTGGCAAAAGTAATAATGCTAAAAAAAACCGGGCAAAGATCCTACTAAGCCCAACAGTTATAGACCCATAAGTTTGCTACCAAACATTAGCAAACTGTATGAAACTATAATTAACGATAAAGTGATACAATTTGTGAACGATAAAGAATTACAACCTGAAAACCAATTTGGCTTCAGGTATAAGCATAGTACAGTTCATGCTATCAACAAACTAACTTCGGATGTTTGTTGGTACATAAATAAAAAAGATTGTGTTGGGGCTTGTCTTATCGACCTTGAAAAAGCTTTCAATAGTGTTTGGGTAGATGGCCTGATCTATAAATTAATAGAATTAAAATTCCCCATTATATTAATCAGGTTAATATTAGACATGATTACAGAAAATAAATTTTTAATTTCTAACGAATCAAACACCGAGAAAATATTCAAAATTAATAGTGGTTTGCAACAAGGAACAGTAAATTCTCCAATACTATTTTCCCTTTACACAATGGATCTCTTAAATATGCTAAATAGCATCAAGGGCGATAACTATGCAATTGCTTTTGCTGACGATCTTATAGTATATTCAGCCGCAAACAACATAAAAGAGGTACAAAAGAATGTTCAAAAACAATTTAACCTTACTGCAGATTTCTGTAAGGTCTGGTTACTAAAAATGAACATAGATAAATGCGAAACGATACTATTCCGTGATACTGTAGATAAAGTTAACAATAACATAAAAACGCATTGGAAGGAATTTGAAATTAAATCTTCATCTCATATAAAAATTAATAAAAGTAAGGTAGTTAAATATTTGGGTGTATATTTGCACCAAAATCTTAATTTTACCTCCCATGTCCAAAAAACATTAGAAAAAGGAACAAAAGCTTTCATGGCATGTCACAAATTGTTTTACAACAAAACGCTTAATGAAAGAGTAAAAATTTTAGCCTACCAGTGCTTAATCAGACCAACAATTTCATATGCGGGACCTATTTGGTTCAACATTAGCGCAAGCCAAATTGAGAAAATTAGGAAATTTGAACGTAAATGTATAAGAGCCTGCGTAAACCTACATAGGAAAGCAGAAACGGATTACAAGCATTTTTATTCCAATAAATGCTTGTACCGCAAAGCAAATATAATAAGATTCGATAATTTTTTAATAAAAATTATTCGCAATCATTTTGAAAGATCTCTAAACACAAATGAAAATGGTTTAATATCCAAAATATATTACCATAATGAAGAGTATATTAAAAACAATTTAAAATCGGGGTTTATTGCTCCAGAACATTTTATCTACCTAGATTCCAAAGGGTTTATTCAAAATCACGGTCATGTCCCTCTATTATATCACTATAATAGAAGAGCTACATGCAAGTGTATAGAATATAACCCTAATAGTATTGAGGCTACTTTGCTAAAGTATGATATGTTTATTCCTGAAAAGGATAAACGATTAAGAAATAATATTATTGGTGGCTAAATAATTCGTAATGTAATTAAAACCAGATACGGTTAGTAACTCTAGATTAAGTTAGATTAGGTTTAGATTTAGATTAAGTTAGTTAAGCTTAGATTAGAGTTAATTAATTTAGGATTAGAGTAGGTGTAAATTAGATTTTAAATAGTATAAGTTTTTTTAAAAAAAATAACAATAAATACATTTTGGTTTTGTTATATTTTTCCAAAATTTTGCGAATAAAAAATAA
The DNA here is from genome assembly GCA_963942445.1 of Argyra leucocephala. Taxonomy (NCBI): domain Eukaryota; kingdom Metazoa; phylum Arthropoda; class Insecta; order Diptera; family Dolichopodidae; genus Argyra; species Argyra leucocephala. The sequence goes on along the minus strand of OZ012679.1, from coordinate 16,293,064 downwards.
AATGAATGTTCAACTCAAAATATCATAACAGAGTAGTAATATTAATTTCATCCGACCAAAACTAAATAAATAAAATATAGTTTTAAGATATTTAGTTAAGTAGTGAAGAATCAATATTAGTTTTGTAAAACTTTTTTGCTAATTGTAATACATATAAAACGAAATAAAATAAAAAAAAAAGTTATTAAAAAAAAAAAAAAAAAAAAAAAAAATTATAAATCAAAAAAATTACCCCTAATTATATGCAATACACAAATTATTTACTCCTAATTATATGCAATTCAGCACCCTTTACCCCTAATGGTATGCAATATATAAATATATCATTCTTAACTGTATATACAATAGTAGCGTTCCATTATGCTGTGTAAACTAACTATTTTTACACATTTTTGAAAACAACTACACTATCACTTTTTATTGTATAGCAAATGGTTAGTAACGATCTACTTTCCGCTAGGTGCTGAATAATTTTTTTTTTTGTACTGAATAATTATTTTGTGTCATTTTGTGTATAATTTTAAGTTTGATATTGACATTTAAATAAATAAAAATAAATAAACAAAAATTTAAATTGACATATTTTTCAAAAAAAAAAATAATTTAAATTATTATAAGTAACCATTTTATTTTAAAAATATTTACATATAAAACTAAATTTAATGAATAAAACTAGACAACACCAAGAAAAGAAGAGAATTTTTTGATAAATTTTTTTTGATAAATAAATTTCCAAAACAAAACAAACTAACATTAATGTTTTTGAGTTATGTTTTGCTCATGAGTATAAAATGAGCATTCCTTTAACCTTTCCTCTGTGAATAGTTTTTTTTTATCGTTTGTGCACTAGAGTCAACCTGACCCCATATGTATTTTCATATATTTTATATAAAAAATTTGAAATTACTTTTAATTTTTTTTTAATCTCGATTTTATTTCCAAAATCAAACAAAAGAAATAATTAAGATAAAACTAAACAAAACTTAAGTACAAAATTCAATTTATCACACAACAAAAATCAACAAAAATATTCTAAACTTCAACATGATCATCATTGTAATCTATTATTTCTTCGTTGATGCAATGTGCTGCACAAGATGCTACTTTACAAGTGCAATATAATATACGTTTTTAAACATCAGCAGATCGAGGACAAATATGGCACCGTTGACGTTTACTGGCTCTATTCATAGCTATTCGCTTCGTCTGTTCCAACGCCTGTTAAAATCTTCTTTATTGCGATTTTAATATTTTCTTCATTGTTCTAGGGTTGGATAGACGATTTATATATTTTTTGCACCAGTTGCATAGCCATGCATAGCCATGCATGCAAGATCAAATTTACATTGAGATGATTTCGGCTGGTTGAATAGTTAAGGGTTTGAGTTTGCAATTTTATACAAATTAAACTCTGCAACATCAGCGATGCCGATCATATTAAAAACTAAAACCATTGGCTATCGTTTAGTTTTCCTTTTTCATGTGTATGTTCTTACAATTTGTCTAGTGTATCAACTCCGCCTTTAGTTAAATTGTAATCCAATATGATGTCGAAACCTTCATCATTATGCAAAATTGATAGTGACAAGACGTTCTTATTTGGCTTTGGAATGTAGTTTACCAATGTTAGATTCTCGTCAAAACAAAACTCTGACGAAATCAAATCTCCTTTCTTGATTTCTGCCTTGCTGGTAAATTCTTTTGGCAGATCGGGTTTATTTGAACGAAATTATTGTTGTTTTTGTCTTAATAGCTGTTCAGCCAATATACAACTTGTGAAGAAGTTATCCATGGTTATATGGACGTATGGTTCAGATAAACGATGAACTAAATTCAATGCATAATTAGTTGAACATGGCTCAGTTGGTTGCTTTCCTACATATATATCAGCTTGTAATGGGTACGAGTTTGTCGCATCGCAATTCCAAAAAGATTTCACTCCATAAAGTTTCACTCCGAAATAAGTTTTTTTTTTTATTTTAAAAACGATTGAACAGAGGAAAGGTTAATAATCTACTCATGAGTAGTTTACACAGCTTATAGGAACGCTATTAATGTCTTAATGTCTATTGGTTCTAGCACTGAATTTCTTTAGAGAGTAATCCCATAAAACAACAGCACTTAAAGCATGAACAAAGCACAATTAAAAGACAATTAGCTTTTCTATACTGGAATGGCAACTGGAATGGTTTTTTTTCAGTTAGATGCGTTCGCAAAGAAGGTTTGATCTAATCAGATAGCAGGTACTTTCAGGTTAAAGTTCGAAGAATGTCTTGAATTGACTATTTTCCTCGTTATTTTTTAACATGTTTTGGTATTTCAAACTCTGCAATCTGTTAAGTATTCCAAGATCTGATTTCCACCATTTGCTCAATGCCTTATCACTCAAAAGAGCCACTCAGATAATTTTTGTCAGTTCTGATTTTTCAAGTTATTAAGCAGCTCATATTATTCAGCATTATAATACATTCTCTTTCAAACTCTACATCCACCATCGTCATCAGTATCGTATATTTTTAAAAAATTTTGTTTAAATCTAATTTATTTTCCAAATATTATTTTAATTGATGATTAATCATTTATTATTTTAATTTAGTTTCTGAAAATTTAAAAAAATGAAAAAAACAAAAAAAAACAAAACAAAAAATTTCCTTTTCTTAATCTTTGTAAAAAAATTTCAAGGATATCCTTTTAAACAAAAACAATAATAATAATTATATCATAATGAGACATTTATCCTTGAAAATTTATTTCTAAAATAGCTAGCATATTCCAAATATTGTTTTTTTTTTTTTTCATTATTATCCTATTGCTTCCTTGAACAAAAAAAAAAAAAAAAAAAAAAATAACATTGATTAAAAATTTTGCAATATTATTATAGACTTTTATAACATACAACATAGAAATATATATAAATTTTATTATCCTTAAAAAAGGATAATAATAATAATCAATAAAAGAATATTCAAGAAAAGAAGAAAAACAAAATTCAATTTTAAGATTTAACCAGTTGCGTTTATAATTTAATTTTCTGAATTTTATTTCATTTTCTATTTAATAATCTTACAAAATTTTATTATACCATTATTAACTACAATATTGTACCTCGATATACTTATATATTATTATATATAAATAATATTGGTATTCTGTTATATTTATTAATCATTATAAATGTATGCGAAAATGTATTTCGTAAATATATTTTTTTCTTTAATAGGTATATGAAAAATTAAAGAAAATTTTTTTCAATGAAAAATTTGGTAAATCTATGCTCATTTGATTATTTTTTTTGACAAAAAAAAAAAAAAAAGTAGAAAAAAAAAAACAATAATAAAAAGGCAAATAAACAAATAAAAGCAAAAAAAAAAATAAATGAACATAAAAATGAAAATACTTTCGCTGAAAATAGAAAAATAAACAATTATTATTACCGTTTAGATTCTTTGGATTTATTTATTTTTGTATTTATGTATGGGTTACAATAACTTTTAAAAGTATTTGCATATAGGTTGAAAACATAGTAAAAATTTTAATTTTAATTAAATGTGTGACAACAAGTTATAACTGTCCGAAATTGATGTTTCAAATAAAATTAATTTTAAAGTTTAAAAATATATCTAGTAACGGGACTGTACCAGATTTTGTTTTTTATTATTATCAAAATTATGTAAAAAAACGGTTTATGTTGTTGTAAAATGTTAATATTAATAAATAGAATTTGTCTTAGGATGGGGGTACCAACCTGAGCGTCTTCAGGCAGGTACTTATTTATTATTTTATACTTTTTTAGTTTCTTTCCCAATAATAATTCGTATTTTTTATATTTATGAAGACTTAAATTCGTTAAATTTTTATCTTTATAATTATGATTTACTTTATCTTATTATAATTTTTACATTTTGAGTAAATATGCCTATATAATTAGTTCAATTATGACTTCCAAAAGCTTATGTTGAAGCTCTAATTGCAAAACTATATTGAAAATTTTTCCATTTAAATGTAGTTTTTGTAAAACTAACCCAGCATCAGTTCAAAACAAATTAACACTCGGGGATTTCCCTATATGTAAACGACAAGAAAATAACTGTATTTAGCAGAAATCGTTTATTAATTCTGAATATGGTGGTTATTTTAGCTAGATTTTTTCTTATTAGCGGTTATAATTAGTTGGCGTAGATTACTAATAAGATATTATATCATTTTAAAACATTGGGTTGTGGACGTTATTAAATAAAATTATGATTTTTAGTTTTACAGCTAGCATGCTCTAAATGATTTATTATTTATCTCCAATTTCGTATTGGCACAGAAATATTGAGTATGTAGATTATTTCAACGTTATTTGGCGAAATTAAGATTTGAATTAAAACGTACCGGCTTAACGTTGTAAAAGTATAATTTGTTTGTTTTAAGTCCGCGTAATTACAATAGTTATGTATAGTTGTAGAGTTTGTTTCCCACGAAACAATTTTATTGCTATAAGATTCTTGCGCACTCTCATAACACAATTATAAACACTCTTATAGCAGTATTAGTGTTAATTTGAGTGCTCCGCAATTGCTACTAAAATGGAGAATCCTATAAGGCACCGGAGCAAGTGCTTAAATATTGTTATAGGATTAGTATACATGTATTAGTGTATATGTTTTTATTTTGAAATGATATTCATTTGAAATAATTTCTGTTATGCGAGAATGAGAAAGATATTATTTTTTATTTTCAAATAATAATTTTATGGAGTTTATATTTATTTCCTGAGAAAGGAAGATAGATATTAGTTAATAATATAAAAAATGTTTTATTAATAAATAATATTTTTCGGTCAAAAATAATTTTATTAATATTTACAATTATTGCGACCAAAATGCAAAATTTGGCTGGGAATGAAATTGACATTGACATTTATTATAAAAATAATTCGAAAAAATACATTGCCCTTCAAAAATAACCAATTTTTAAATAAATAAAAGAAAATATATTTTTAAATTGCATCTTTATAATATTTAATAATGCATGTTAATTAATGCATAACATCAAATTTGATATTTAAATAATTATTCTTTTAAGTAAAAATGTTATTTTTGCGAACAGAATGCAAAATAAAACTTTTTAGTTTTTGTTTAGTTAAAAAAATTTTACCATGTTTGTAGAAAATAATGGCTGTCGCAAAATATTTATCTAAAAGCTACAGTAAGTTTATTAGTAACATTATAGGAATACAGTAAAATAATAACACCACTACTGCTATTCCAGCAATTCTATTCTTATAACAACACCTTAACTCTTAATATAGGATTACGCACTTTTAGATTTATAAAAACATTGCTGTATCACTTGCGGAAAATCTCATTATAACAACTCCCGCAATTGCTATAAGAACATTCTTATAGCAATAATTATCACTTTATTCCCATAAAAACATCGTTATAACACCTTTAGTGCTTATCGTGAGTCACATAGAAGTCTTGTAGCACAAAGTTTGTTTTTATAACAATAAAATGTTACGTGGGTTGTTTGTTTGTTCGCTATTCACATACACTATTATTTTTAAAGATAGACTTATATAATTTTGGCACAACTATTCATAATCAAAAGGGTATAGTTAACATGATACTTCACAATAGTTTCAAATATCAGGTTGGATAGATGTTTTACAACTAAACAACAGGATTATTTTCTAAAATCAATTGTGTCACAGACCTAAAAAAAAATTATTTTGGTTCTTTATAATCAAAATAAAAATATACTAAAAACAAAGGTTCAAAAATAAACTACAAACATATTCTACCCTTTCTCTAAATTCTAAATACTTCTATTAGGTTCCCTACAACTTTTCTGGCATCCATTATAATTATTTTAATAACCAATTGTAGTAGAGACCTGGAAATTTTGTACTTCGATACTTTTTCAAAAATAAACAAATACCTATTTTACTTTTTTCAAATATTCTAGCTGTTTCAAATTTGCCAGCTATACGCAAGGACGAAAACCTGATCAAATTCGATCATATATTGCTCTTTATGGCACAATATTAACATTTTGAAGCTTAAATCTAATATCCGACCAAGAATTTATAGTAAAATTAATTCTTATAGCAGCTGTATCAGTTCAAGATAAACATAAAATTTCTGAAAACAGTTCGCTATGGCTTACTGAAGCTAAACGAGGAAACGGAATTTATAAATTTTAAATTGGATTTTATAAATTTTCAAACTCTTTTAAATCGTTGAATTTGACACAGTTTTTACATTTCTATCCTCGCCGGCCAATACTAAAAGTAAATGGGCTTTTATATGTTTCCAATTAGGTTCCTAAAAAATTTCAATCATCCAAATCTAACAGTATTTTAACCATAAGCCAATATTATATAAATAGTTAAGAAATATCCCATTCAAATACTGCCAAATCTTGGTATGACGCTTCGGTGGCAAGAAAGAAAAATTACAAAATCCACTTTAGAAAAATGTACTCATAAAACCAAATTCCGCTCTATAAACAAATACTGAAACCAGTATGATGATGTAGCATTCAGCTATATGAGGATGCAGCAAAAAAAGTATTAGAAATAATTAGTATATTATGAGGTTCTAGAATAAAGTCCTAAAACATATTGTGAAAGCGCCCTGCTTTGTTAGAAACTATGATCTACATAGAGATTTTCAAATAGAACATGTAGATAAAGAAATCCAGAATTTAACAAAAAGTCACGAAAAAGGGCACCAATCATTTTATGTAAATGTCAAAGTAGTTATAATAAATATAAATGTCGAGCCGGACGACTTAAAAGAGTAAAACATTTTAATTTAGTACAGCAAATATGTCAAAGGAAAATGTATATAAACATCTCTGGATGTAGTCTACATTCAAAATTAAAATAAAGTCGAGAGAAAAATTGCTCATTAGTGCTATAACCAGCGTGGAGAGCCAATCCTAAGTCAGCCAATTATTCCATCACCTAAAATAAATAAATTTAGTACTTTATGGTCTAAATCTGAATGGGATAATAGATTAAAAAAAATTAATCTGTTTAACGAAGAAACAAAAGATAATTTGAATATCAGGAAACAAAAACGTACTCCAGCTACAACACTAACCCTTCAGCCTGCAGTATTCTTTTTAAAGGGGGCCCCTATTAATGCTAACACTGAATGGGTGCACCGATTTATAAAAAGTAAATTCTCCATTGATGTGACTACCTGTGAGCGCATTGAAATAAAAAAGCTAAAAGAATTGTTTTCCTGTTTCAAGGTCATAGTTCCTGTCAAATATGGCTGGATTTTATCAGCAGACGGCATATATTACGAAGGACTCAGACTAACAATTCAACCATGGAAGGATACCAGGATAAAATTGAACATAGTATATGACGAATATGGCAAAACGTATAATAATAAATGTAGAACTAACATTAAGTATAATAATAATTGGAATAATAATAGTAATAATGTAGACATTAAGTATAATAACAAAAGTAAAACTAACATAAATTATAATAATAATTGGAATGATAATCATAATAGTAATAATAATAATAATAATAATTATAATAATAATAATAATAATGATAATAATAATAATACTAATAATAATCCTTTATCTTTAAATCCGCTTATACCTCCGTTAAAAAGAACGATAGACTTTATCGTCCCTAACGAAATTAATTTAAAACAGTTGGCAAACTTTCCAAAAAAAAGAACCTTAAAAAAAAATCTAATTAACATAGGTCTTACGCAATCTATTTCTTCTAAAACTGATCCTTTTAAACTATCTGTTTATTATCAAAATGTAAGAGGTCTACGTACAAAAACTAAAAAAGTTTTCCAAAATTCTACTTTATTAGATTCTGATCTATTTGTTTTAACTGAAACTTGGCTTACTTCTTCAATAAATAGCCTTGAAATTTTTCCTTCTTCTTACACAGTTTATAGAAAAGATAGATATGATTGTTCTCTATCTTATAATGTTCCAAAAGGTGGAGGTGTATTGATAGCTGTTAAAAATACTCTTTGTTCTTCACAGTTGTTGTTTTCTCAGCACCACTCTATCGATATTTTTGAAATAATTGCTGTTAAAATTGAATTACAATTAAAAAATTTAGTTATTATTAATCTTTATATTCCTCCGGCGTCCAGTATTGATGTGTATACCAAATATATATCAGAAATTGATTTATTAGTTAGTAAACTTAATACAAATGATGACATAATTCTTTGCGGAGATTTTAATCTACCTAATATTAAATGGGTTCCGCATGACGAGGAAGCCTACTTCATTCCACTTGATTTAGTTAGTAATACAGAGTACTTTGTAATCGACTCCTTTAATTCCTTTAATTTTATTAACAGATATCTTCAATTTGTAATAATCGCGGTACGCAATTAGATCTGCTATTTACGACAAATTGGGATAATCTTAACATCATTAATTTTCCATTTGAACTGGTTGAAATTGATGATTATTATCCTCCTATTTGTTTTTCTTTTTGCATTCTTATCTCATCTCCCAAAGTTGATTCAGCACTTTCTTATCGTTTTAATTTTCTTAAAGCTAATTTCGACGCTATTAATAACTACCTAAGTTGTACTATGATTTTTCATTTATGACCTCTTCTAATTTAAATGTCGCAGTTAATCATTTCTATAAAACTATTCAATTTGCTATTTCACAATATGTTCCATTAGTTATTGACAATAGTGATAAATATAGTCCATCTTGGTTTACCAAAAACCTTAAAAAGTTAAAAAATAAGAAAAATAAAGCTTGGCGTAAATTTATTAAAAGCAATAATAACATTGATTATAATGCCTTCTTGAATCTATTTAATGAATTTAAAATGATGTCGGATAACTTTAATACCAATTATGTAAAAGATATGTCTGATAATATTAAAACTAATCCGAAAATTTTTTGGAAATTCGTTAACTCGAAAAGAAAAAGTGATCAGTATCCTTTGTGTATGAATTATAAAAACTCTAGTAGTAGTGATCCTAATGTCATTTCTGAATTTTTCCGTGATTTCTTCTCTATTAGTTATTCTACGGCTGCTTTCTCATTAAACGAAAGTAATTTTGGCCATTTATCGAATTTTTCTAAAACTACATTGAGTAATATTCATATCGATTCTAATGTGGTACTCAATTATTTATTAAAGCTTGATAATAATCGTAGTCCTGGTACTGACGGCATCCCTAACCTATTCTTAAATAAATGTTCTTCTTCACTATGTTGTCCTCTCTCTGTATTATTCAATTCTTCTTTAACTTCTGGTATCTTTCCTTCAATTTGGAAAACTGTCCTAATTAGATCAGTTCACAAAAAAAATCTAAAAAATAATGTAAGTAATTATCGTCCAATTGCTAAACTTTCTTCTATACCTAAACTATTTGAACTTATTGTATTTGATTCTATTTATGATCATTGTACTTGTTTCTTATCATCTTTTCAACATGGCTTTGTAAAGCTTAAGTCTACTGTTACTAATCTTGTTGAGTCAACATCTACCTTTATTAATAACATGGAAGATGGGTTTCAAACGGATGTAATATATACAGATGTCAGCAAAGCTTTTGATTTGCTTCCACATAACATTATCATCTTTAAGTTAAATAAATTAGGATTTCCTAGTTACTTTATTAATTGGGTTCATTCTTACCTTTCTGGTCGTAGTTATAGTGTTTCGTTTAGATCGTCAATTTCCACTGAGTTTGAAGCTCCCACAGGTGTGCCTCAAGGTAGTCATCTCGGTCCTTTACTCTTCATTATTTCTATTAATGATGTTTCATCTTTATTAATTAATAATCATATTAAAATTTACGCCGATGACATGAAAATTTATAAAAAAAGTTGTTAATTTAGAGGATGCATTAGCGTTACAAGCTGATCTGAATCGTTTCTATAGTTGGTGTTCGTATAATAATCTGCAGCTTAATGTCAATAAATGTGCTTATATTACTTTTACACGACGATTATGCCCAATTTCTTATGTATATTCTTTTAATAGCCAAAGTATTCCAAAGTTTACATCAATTAAAGACCTAGGAATACTCTTCGATACTAAACTTTCATTACATCTTCATTATTCAGATATTTTAAATAAAGCCAATTCTATGCTCGGTTTTATTAAACGTTGGGCTAGAGAATTTGAAGATCCGTATGTATTAAAATCCCTCTATACCTGCTTGGTTAGACCTAATTTAGAATATGCTAGTCAGGTTTGGTGTCCATTTTATGGTGTTCACATAGACAGAATTGAATCGGTTCAAAGAAAATTCCTTAGATATGCTTTACGTCTTCTTCCTTGGGAAGATCCTTTAAGATTACCTCCTTATGAACATCGACTAAATTTAATTCATCTTAATACCCTTGAAAAACGGCGTAAAGTTGCGGACATTGTATTTCTAATTGAGTTAAGTAAAGGCAACACTTCGTCTCCCCAATTGTTTGCTAAACTTAATTATTGTTCTCATTCTAGACTAAGAACTGCTAATATGTTTAATTTGCAGTACCATCGGACTAATTATGGTAAATATGAACCAATTAATAGGATGATGTCTCTTTGTAATGCATACAAACCCCATATTAACTTTTTCCTAACTAAACAATCATTAAAAAATAATCTGCATTTGTGTAACTGATTTTTTTTGATTAATCTTTGACCTGTCTTCTTAATTGAAGTTTTTTTCATTTTTATTTTTTAATTATTGTTAAATATAAGATTTTGTTTTCTTTTTTAATTTTGTTATTTTTTTTTTTATTAATTCTTTTTTGAATGTTTAATTTTTAGTTTATAAATTTAATTTAAGTATGATTTATTGTAACTTGCTTGAATTAAGCTCGAAATAAATAAATAAAATAAATAACACTAGATCGTCTATACATCAGAAAGGATGTGATTTAGAGTGGGTAATAATCCGACATGCAATGTCCAGCTACGAGGCTAATTGTGTCTTCTGAAGATTCCCACTAGCCCACGTATACCAAAAAAAATATATATATAACATTATTTTATTATTCTGTCAAACTTATCAAACCCAATCGGACCCAATTTTTTGTATTTAAAATCAATTATCACAATTCGATACTTTCACTAGCTACTGTATTATATTGTATTTGTATATATGAATGGTTTTGTGCATGTATGTTGATAAGGAATTTAGGTTAAAACTCATGTTATTTGGTATCAGAAAAAAAATAAAAAATACTAACAAAAAATATACTAAATAAAGAAAGAAAATAAAAGGCATGCGAATATTTCAATCTGTTTTCTACAGCATTAAATTTATGATTTATTTTATGTTCATATTTAGTATATGTTCATATATAGATATAATATATAGATCATAATATTATAGCTAGATATGTTAAAAATATAAATTTAAGAAGTGCCACCTACCTGTACACATTTTCACTGTATATTTTTCGCTAGAAATAACACCATAATTCTTTCAAAATAAAAAAAAAAAAATAAAATCCAAAAATGTTTATATTGTCGAAAATTTAAGTTGTGTATTGTGTTGTTTTTAATGGCTATGAACCTATAAGTATAACAAACACACACCCATATATACATTTATTATTTTGAATAGATCCTAAAAATAGGATGGAAAAATTTATTTTGGAAAAATTTATGTACAGAAACTTAAAATCATAAAGGTTGAACATAATAAGAATATCTACGTAATGAACGTACCTATATACCTTAATTGTATTATTTTTAAGCCAAAAAATTAAATTATTTTAATCAAAGTATTTTATGCCTGTTATACGTCAATAATGGAAGATGATATTTTAGTAAAAAAAACTTGCTATCAGGTGTTTATAAGCTCGTAAGTAATTTTTTAATTTAAATACTGAAGCACAGCTTATTTAAAAATTTAATATTAATAAATCTCAATATCCCAGAATTCTACTCTTTTATTCTATATTGTTTACAAGATTGCAATGATAAAGAAAGTTTTCAAAAATTTTATCATAATTCTACTGATAAGTCTGAAAAGTAAAAAAAAATTATAAATTATTTGAAATCTGATATGATTTGCAACCCATTGACAATGTACAAATACTGGTAAGCATAGGTAAGCACTTCGTCTATATTATCAGTTATCAGTTTTAGGTTCAGTTCAATTCAAATATAAGGCTGTTATAAGGAAGATGTTATATCTACGTAGGACCCAATAACTACATCCCAAGGATACCTAGTGTTCATAGCTTTCCAAAAATATATATCTTTAATGGCGGATCTTATCCTTTAAGGACGAAAAAGGACATTTGAAAGTATTTTTGTTGTTTTATTGTTTTTGTATATAAACCGTTATATCTGTTGATCAATTTATGTAAACATTTTGTTATTGTTAACATACATTTACTTAGTAAAAGGTCAGTAGAGGTACATTATAGCTATAAGGTTATACAAACGTAAACATTTTTTATTTGTAAACATACATTTTACTAAGTATAGACTATTAACAAAGGTAGATTGTAACTATGTAAACATTTTGTATCTGTAAACATACATTTTACTAAGTATAGACTATTAACAAAGGTATAAGTTTACAAAAATGTAAACATTTGTATCTGTAAATATAAATTTAATTAGTAAACGATATGTCAATTGTACATTGTGGCTATAAGTTTACATAAACGGAAACATTCTGTATATGAAAGTGTGTAGTAATGTGTGTACATACAGTAAAATTACAACCCCAAGTTAACTTTTACAATTATTTATCATTACTGTATATAGCTACATGTAAAATCAAAGTCGGTTTTTTCTAGCCTTTTCCGACTCTTGTTAAAATTAATAATAAAATTGTAACTCAAGAAAGTGATGGTCAGGTAAAACGTATGTAAAAAATACTAAGATAATTTTTAAGTGCAATGTAATAACTTAGAGTAATCGTAATGGGTTCAATAAGTTAATTTTTTGTGTGATTTAAGATAGAAATAAGTTGCCTATTACAAATAAATATATATATATATAAAAAAAAAAAAAAAAAACTGTATGTAGCTACATATAAAATTTTTGTTTACAGTAAACGATTTGTAAACATACAATAAAAATTTGTGACTATGAGTTATACAAAATATTCCTTGGGAATGCTGCATCTTTACCACTTACATCTTCTGCCATAAAAGTTTATAAATTGATAATTATACAATTTTTTTTTTACAGATTTGGAATATCTATGATTTTTAAAATGTACTGAGTATTTAAACGGTTTCAGCCGTTTTTATAAAATTTTATTTGTAAATATCAACATCTTCCAACAACGTAAGCTGTTTTTTTTATACAATAAAGTGTTTGGATTTTAAATGATTACATATCTTAAGCAATTTTAAAAGAATAAAAGCTAGAGCAGTACCGTTATACTATCATATGTTATAATAGAATTAGTTGTCAACATTTCACCTCAAAATTATTCAATCTATTCACGTATGGTTGAATAATTTTGAGGTGAATGTCTCTAATGAGAGAAAATAAATCACCACACCTACACCATTCTATTTATACAAATTTCAAGAGAGTGCATGTATATCATAGGTAGCATTAAGTTTTATTTTCATCATTAAATGTAGGTAGATACTTAGGCATAGACAATGTAATGTTGCAAACAAAATTATTATTTTTTGTTTTTATTCCTATTCATTGATAGTGAAAAATATTAGTATATTTATATTCCTGTTCCGTTAAAAATGTTAAATATGGCTTTAACTTGAATTATAATTAATAAATAGGGGTCTCTAGTATTATTATAAACAGGGGTACCGCAAAGGTTCTCTTCTAGGACCACTGTTATATCTGCTATACATAATGAATATACCTAAAACTCAATTCATATCAAATTACAATGTTTATGCAGATGACACTAATCTGATAGCAAAAGCTAAAACAATGAAAGAGTTAGAAGTTATATTAAATACAGACTTAAAAACCTTATGCAATTGGCTGGATTATAATGAACTATGTTTAAATGCTAAAAAAAAACTAACTACATAATATTTAAAATCCAGAATAAAAAGTATAATAATATTACACTTAAGGTAAAAGAAAATATATTACAGAGAGTCGACAATATTAAATATTTAGGAATTATAATTGATGAAAATTTAAGATGGGACAAACATATAAAAAAAATGAAACAAAAAATTATTCCTATAAGTGTAGCTATAAAGAGATCTGGTGGTATTCCTAATTATGCAGCCAAACTTGTGTATAATGGGCATATCTTGTCAAGCATTAGGTATAATATATGCAGTTGGAGTCACTGTTCAAATTTTGATGTAAAACAGATTGGAACAGTAATGAATAAAGAGCTAAAAAGTTTATTTAAAATAAGTCCCAGAATTAGTACTAAGGAGTTATACAAATCAATTAATGTACTGGATATAAATCAAATAATTTACTTTGAGAAATGCAAATACGTATACAATATTCTAAATAATAAGTTTAAATCAAAATTAATTCTTAAAAATAGAGAAAATATACATAACTATTTTACTAGAAATAGAAACCATATTGAAATACCTAAACCTAGAACATCCAAAAAACAAAAAAACTTAAAATAGTAGTGCCATAAAACTTTTCAACACTCTACTCTTAGAAATTAAAAATAGTAAAAACTTGGAAATATTTTAAAACAAACTTAAAAAGTATATTAGCAATTTTAGAAATGGTTAATAAAAAAAAAAAAAAAAAAATGTAATTTTAAAATTATAATATTTTGGAAATGTTTACAATATGTAGGTTATAAATTAATCTTTAAGTTAATATTAAGTTTTCTTTCGTTTTTAGTTTATAATTTCCTATACATAATTTTATAATTAATATTGTAAAGTTATCTGAAATTTAAAAAATAAAGAATTAAAATTAAAAAAAATTAAATTAAAAAAAATTATACTTTTATTTAAACTATAAAATTTATTTTACTCAAAACATAAATTTCAGACATAGGCGATTATGACTTGTTGGCACAGATTTAACAAATCATTTTTGAAATAGATCGTATTTCAATCACATTGAATTTTTAAGGATTTCAAAATATCATTCACCTCTGATACTACTTTTTTTTACCTTTTTTTTCTCTGATAATACTTTTTTCACCTATAATACTACTTTTTTTTCACTTTTTTTTTCTCTGATAATACTTTTTTCACCTCTAATACTATTCTTTAAGCTCAGATGGAAATTTTGTGATTTAACAAACTTTGCAAATCTATGCAATCATTAACAACTACCTAATAAAACACAATAAAGAACTCAACAGTTATATTATAGTATAATTGCGTCATTCGAGATAATATACACGTCATACTAAAGCTTTAAACTAGGCTGAATATCTAACAGAGAAATTATATAAATTATATTATTTCGTCTCTTATTTTACTGATTAAGAGAGCATATTCTTATATCCTTTTTATACCCCCATTAAAATCAATATTTTATAACCTTCAATTATAATGAATATTTTTTTTCTTCATCAAAATATTCGACATGCTTACACATGTGTAATCAATTCAAATATGTTGTATATACCTATCCTTATATACATATTATGATATATTATAGGAAGTAAATCATATTATATGCTCAAATTCTACATCTCAATAAATAATAAAAAAATCAAATAAAATATTATTTATTTGTATAACTAACGGTATATAGAAAATCAGTAACGGTAAACAAAATGAAAAAAAATGAAAAAAAAAATGCATATAATGAACATTTTAACTGATTCTATTTATTTATTAAATCCTATAATAAACATTATTCGTTGTATTATTATAGATTTTGTAGACCCATATTTTTGCACATAAAAATTAAAAAAACAAAAATAATAATAAAAAGAAAAAAAAAATAAAATTTTGGAACTTCCCAAGAAACCTGTTAAAGAGAATTTTGTTTTGCAAAAATATTCAAGTAAACATCAAAATTTTATTTATTTTATTTTCTCTATTATTCTTATATCAATGTTTCTCAACATAATATAATTAGCTAGATCTCATTCTGTAAATCCCCTGCCTATAAATCATGAGGTCTAAAAAGTTAAATTTTGTTACAATATTATATATATAATTTTCTGCATTTATCTGGATGTTTGTAAGTTCGACGGAATACTCCAAATTATATACAAATTGTTACATCATGTAATTGTTATAAACAAAGTATCTGCATATGTACAATTTGCACCTTACTACAAATATTCTATTTATATGGTAATTAAAAGCATTCTAATAATTCTAATAAAAGTATGATATTGATAAATTAGTAAGCAAATACATATTTTTCTTAAACCTGAAATGAAAACGCTAATGAAGGAAGAAATGCTAGAATTTACTTTGCTTCCGTCATTTATGGCGGGTTACAAAACTAGTTTTAAAATAATCGCTTATGCTTATGACCAAATAGTTATTATGAGAAGCTGCAACCATTAGTAAGACAAACAAGTGCAGATCAATTTGAAAGCAAACGAACAATAAACAAAGTCTTATTAAAGATGAAATGCAATGAGGAAAGAGAAAACCACAAAATATAGCAATATAACAAATCATAATTTTGAAATATCCCTAAAAAGGTTATTGATCTACCAACCTTGGCGTAATGGCAAAAATGATGATAGTTTTGCATTTCTGCACACAAAGCAGCATTATGAAAACAATCAAAAAGTATACATTTTGTGAGAACAAACATCAGACTAGATAAATTTCATCTAATTTCTGAACTTGAGATGAAAAGACCGAATATAAGAAACTATAACTCCCGTAATCGTTATTTCTTAACTAATAAAGTTCCCATAAAATCTAAATTGCTGTACAGATAAATAAAACTTAATATGTACATTTTATTTATTTGTATTTTATACATCCGTACTGCTCTATTATACATTCGTACATACGTACTGCTCTATAATATATTCGATAGTGTAGTACGAACATTGTGAAAGCATGGACATCATCATCATCAAATTAGAGTATATAATAAGAAGAATTATTTCTTAGCTATTAAGGCACAACGTCTGTAGTGGATCATATAGCACGATTTGATATAAATAGAGATCACCACAAAATATTTAATACAATCCCATGTTATAACAGCAAAGACCAAGGTCAAGATACAAAGACTTGGAAATACGAAATTCAAAGTAAGTAATCCAAAATTGTCAAATTTTGAGGGATATAGAAGAAAAAACCAAAGCATTTAAGATGAAGATAATGCAAATATTTAATTACATTACCAGTTTTCTCGCCTCTAAAATCATTTTGAAATGTTAATACATTCAAATAGGAATACCATTGTGCTTTTCGGATAGCTCGTGTATATTTGATAATTAATTATTTACCAAAAAATCCATAATGTATAGTTCTATTTATGTTAATTAATATTTTGTTTAACCCAAAAAGGATATACGGCGACTGCTGCAGGAGATAGAAAATTGTTCAATAGGATCTAAACGGACATGGCCAGATATACGGTGTTTGCTTTGCAATTGATAGATCCCAGGTTCGATTCCTGATCATAGTAAAATCTTTAACGGTTTTTCTAATCTTACAGAGGGGACCTTATTGCAATCAAACAAATTATATCCTGCAGAAGAAAAGTGCTTGAAGGTTTTCATAAATGTTAATACGTTGATAACCTGATAAGGTAATAATATTCCAGCAAGGTTCATTCATTTCATAACAGTTTTAAATACTCAAGGTCCACTATCAATTATAGTTTTACTTTTTAATGAGCTGGATTGATGAAGTAGAAGTAATATTATTTAATTGGTACAAGAAAATTTATGTTCTACTTTTTAGTGAGCTAGATTTCAAAAATTTTGTTTTTAGTTAGCATTCGATGTGTAGGTATAGTTTGGAAGTAATATTTATTATTTCTTACAAAATTGTAGCTGATAAATCTAATGAAAATTTAATTAATTGTAAATGGAAAAAAATATTATTTTGTGATCTTATTTCATTTTTCAGGGTCTTATTACAAATCAAATAAAATGAATTCTAGTCATGCAGGCAAACAAAAAAAATGATATTGAATTTTAACATTGTCAAAAATACCGCGAGAATCCCCAGGACATGCTAAATATCTATAAATCTTGCATATGACCACAGAGTGCATCACGAATCACAATAAATTTTCTCGACCGAATTCAAAAGCGTGACATTTGTTTTATCGTTAACCTTATAATGTATAGTTCTCTCTTGCACCACTTGAAAATTGTCGTATTGCTCTATTTAACAGATATCTCGTAGGTTTAGGCACTTGTTCAGACGAAATAAAAAATTCAATGACACCATTAAAATATTTCCGTCGAGGTATCAAATACCTAGTACACAGTTCACACGTGGCTCAAAGCTGGCTACAGAAATTCGTTTATAGTAAAATTTTTCCAATGTGAAACTATATGGCAACAACGTGTTTCTTGAACGTAAAAATATACCAACATGTACAACCTAGAACAAAAGTTCAAGAGTAATATTAACAAAATTTATTCAAAATGTCAAAGCGACATTTTTCGTCCTTCAGTCCTAAACTAGTCCAAGCTGGGCATTGCATTCGTGGATAAAGGTTTGAAATATACTGATAGATATCTGATAGGTCAGACACTTGTTCTGACGAAATAAAGACTTTAATGCCACCTCTCAAACATTTTCTACGACAAATAAAAGGCATTAAGTGTCCACTCATAAATTTGTTAATAAGATATAAAAATTTCAGAACCACTTTTATTACATACTATTAATATATTTTATTTTCATACCTGTAAATATCTACTTGTACATTATTTAAACATGTAGGTATAATATAGTATAGGAAAACAAAAAAACTAGTTCTAAAAACATTCAACAGTAAGTTTTCTATAAAATTTTCTTTTAATTTTCTATTCTTATTCTATATTCTCTATTTATGTGTATATGTTTTATATATATAAGTATAGGTAATTGAGTTAAATTTGTACTGTTAAAATTCTATTGAATTGTTGTACATATTATTAACTATTTGAATTCTATATATTATTTTATATTATAAAATAATAATAATAATAATAAAACAAAATATTTTTACCGTTGCTAAATCAACAAAATAAACAATTTTGATATTGGAATATATAACACAATAAAAAAAACAACAACAATAAAATATACAAAAACAGAAATTATAGCAAAAACCGAAACATATTATAAAAAAGTTAACTAAAGTTAAATATATTGTCACTAATGGCATAAATGTAGTAAGGAAGTATGAATAGCGGTATAATTAAAAAAATCGAAAAATCTACAAAAACAAAGATGTAAACCTATATACAGTTATAATAATTATACCCTGTCGATAATTCTAACTGTATAGGTATTTTTTCCGATCTATTGTACTTTATTATCTATACTAACAATAGGTTTTAGTCAGATTACAGAAATATGGCCCTGGGGCCCTGGGAGTGCAAAAATAAAATGTTCACTAGTAATACATTGGTTTGCAAATTAGATCACCGGTGAATGATTGGTAGGAAACGTGTTAATAAACAAAAAATATTGGATTGATGGAGTAGGGGCAATATTATTTAATTGTTACAAGAAAATTTTTACAATTTATTTTGGCAAACGCTGATTCGAATAAGCATTTTAATTAAAATTGGTATGAAATTGTCATTGAAAACACTGTTGTTAGTGGAGGGGTTTCGTAATATGGATAAGCAGTTCGAAACCCAATCAGTGAAAATTTCTAAGGAACTTGCTCAAGAATTACAATCAATGGGAGGACTTAACGAAGACGAGGTCATGGTCTCTTTTGACGTAAAATCCCTTTTTCCCAGTATCCCAGTCAAAAAGGCTATTATTCTGGTAGAAGAATGGTTACTACAACAAGAAACTGGACCACAGTGGAGGACAAAAGTAAAACAGTACATAAAGCTGATCCGGCTTTGCATGAAAGAAAATTATTTCACCTTTAGAGGAAATTTCTGCAAGCAATTGAAGGGGGCTCCAATGGGAAATCCCCTTTCTCCATTCATCAGTGAAATTTTCATGGCTAAATTGGAGTCAGATTTAGCAGCAGAAGAACGGTTACCAAGATTTTGGAAAAGATACGTAGATGATATTTTTGCTGTAATAAAGGAAAGAGACTTAGAATCAACCTTAACTACTCTTAACGGGCTCCACAAGAATATACAGTTTACTGTCGAAGTAGAAAAAGAAGGCCAACTACCATTCTTAGATCTACTGTTAAGTAAAACAGGAACATCTCTAGAACTAGAGATTTACAAGAAACCTACGGATACTGACAGGGTCATCCCGAATACCTCTAACCACTCCTATCAACATAAGATGGCATCGTTCAACCACATGATCCATCGAATGTTAACACTTCCCATCTCCCAAAAAGGTTTAGTAAAAGAAACTAAACATATATTTGAAATTGCGAGAATAAACGGATATCCGGAAAAAACCATCACGGCCTTACTTAGTAAACGGAAAAGAAGTTTACAACGAAATTCCCTCGAAATTAACCTACTCACTGATCAACAACCCATAAGAAGAGTAGCATTGGAGTTTAGCAAGATTTCTCTCCCACTTAGAGTGAAATTTAGAAAACATGGGTTAGATATCGTATAACTAACCAACTCAAGTCTGTTCTAGGTTCAACTAAAGACCCAATCGAACAAATGGAAAAATCAGGTGTATATAAGGTAACTTGCAGTCATTGCAACAAAGTTTATATTGGGCAAACTAGGAGAAACATTCAAACACGACTCAATGAACACCTGAAAGAAGTAGAACTGGCTAAAAAGAAGAACTCAACTATACTGATGTTGCAGTATTAATTATTAATTTTTACAGTACAGCTTAACAGTAATAATTTTGTTTATTATTTTTAAATTATAGTAAAATTAAAAGTATTTCATTTCAATGACTGTTTATTTGTCAGTACTAAACTATATTGTGTAAATCAATAATATTCAAAAAAAATATGTGTTATAAGTAAATTTATACATAGTTCAATATGCATAATTTAATATATCTATACCTGTATGTGTATAAATATATATGTAACACATTGTATAACACTTTTTTATATAGACTTTAACATTTGTGCAGACCCCTAAAAATTTGGGCAAAATAAAATTTATGCATATTAATTTTTAAGGATAATAATAGAATGCATTAAATCTATACATAATGTTATATACATAGTATTATAATGTGCATGTATTTATTATGTATACACAATTTACAACATCAAATTAATTTTTTTTTTTATTATTTTGCTTTGGAATACACCCATTTCAAAATCAATTTTTATATAATAATAATATATAATAGCCTGTGTATGTTTTTTATTTACCTTTTTCTTGTATATAATAATAATATTTTATTTATTAACAATAAAAAAAAAAAAATAATAACAAAAAAAATTACCTACAAGAAAATTTTTATTCTAGAACAATAATTAATAATTGAATTTAGTATGTTTATTTGTTGATCATCGTTTTGTTGTTGTTTTTGCATGTCCTGTTATTTTTTTTTATTTTTTCAGCTAGCACTTTATCATACTATAATATTAAATTTGTCTTTTGAATATAACTAATATTAATAACTTTATTGTCTAAAAAAGAAAATAGAAAAAAGTTCAAAGGATAATAAGCAAGGACACTAGATAAGTCATCTTAACTTTTCCAGTACTTTAAAATACTAAAATTTCATTTAAAGTATTTTAAAATTTTCACCAAATTGTATTTTTTAAATCTCCACCACGTCGCATTACTGATAATCATATCAAATTTGTTTTATCAAATTTGTGTTCTCAGTTCACATATCTGTAAAATTGGGAAGTAATCCATGTTAATAAATTTACCTTATCTAAAACCAAACTTATCTGGTCAATACTGGATAATAAACGGCCCCTAAACCTACCATTACTACCAAGATTAGATATTAGAACTACAGTAGGGGTTATAAAAAGGTATATTTAAGTGCTAATTTATTGCTACAATGGTGGGAGCTATCACAGTACACTACCTTTTATAGGCAAACATAACCACTATCCACTCAAATGATTTCTGCAGAGTCTGTAAAGCTAATTTTATTACAATTTATACACATTAAGGCCTTAAAACACACATTAGCTTTTAATTCGAAACAATTGGAATCGTCAATAGCATACTTCAATGAAAGTGCGGTATAAAAAGCTATGAAAAAATGTGGCATAATGAGCAAAGATTCAATCGAATTTTGTTTTTTTTTTTAAAAAAAAACCTATATTTAACTTAAATATGATAATATTATTACTGCAAAATATTGTTATAAAAATTAATAAATGAAAGCCAGTTATCTTAAATCATAAAAATTTATCGACCTGATCTTACTTTCGATATTAGAATTTGCAAGGGCATTATCAACAACAACCCCGGAAGTTAGAACCTCATTGTTAGGTGTAATATTAATTCCAGCAATCTGAGTAAGGTTGTTTAAGCTGTTAACAAGAACCTTAGTACCACCACTAGTGGTAGCTTTATTCCGATTAATAATGTTGGTAAGGGTTGAACCATCATTACTAGGTTTTTTTGCAGAAATACTTGGTGATTTTGGTTTTGGTTTTTTGGTGCCACTTGATTTGCTAACAGTCACATTGTGCCTATTGAGTGGTGCTCTCTAGTGTTTATATGCTCTCTAAAGACTAATTGTGTCCTTTTTGATGAAACTACGTACTTGAGGGACAATTTGTTGTTACTTTTTGTCTCTCCAAAGCTACTCAGTATCCTAAAATCACTCTGTACAATTGAGAAAGTCGATCAGTTAAGAAACGTAAGGTCTAGAATATGGCTTTAGCTAACGCTGGCTTCAAAGACTAATCTAAACTTTCTTGACAGAGTAAACAAAACACGCAATTTTGATTATATAGTGTCTTACTGCTAAACTGAGAGTTAATATTAGCTCATTAATTTTAGTATGTGGATTTCAAAATAATTTTACCTCCTGTTAAACCTGAAAATTATTTTTGCTATTTTTAAAAATTAAATTTTATATTCATGAAATATACCTTGCATTTTTTACGTCCAGTTTCATTTACCGCAGTATACATTTACCGGAACATTTACCACACTGTTCAATTGACAGATCCATGGATTTGTGTATTTGAGATCTACAGGTTAATGCTATTAAAAGCACAGAAATGTTCTACGTTACGCATTAAATCTTATATTATAGCTATATCGCTTGTAAATATTGATGTAAGCATCTTATTACTAGTACCTACATATATATACATACTACATAGTACTGGCATATTATGTACCTTTAAACAAGCCTAATAATGAACTTAATAAACGTACTAGTTTGAAAAATAATTTCAGCTTTTGTTTGATTATGTATCTGAATTAAAAGTTTTCTAATTTACTGTACATTTTCTATTTTTTCTGTCCAACAGTATTCATAACGGACATCAGCAGACACCATATGAACTAAAGCTATATAATTAAAATATTAAAAATCAATCAACATAGCAAAAATTTAACTAAAATTTAAAAATTTAAGAATATAATTTTCAGATAAAAACAAATTACACAGTGTGAAAGAGAAAGACATAATATATAACTTCATATTTAAAATATAAGATGTAAATATTGTCCTTTTATTGAGTAATAAAAAAAAAACAACAAAAATATTTATGATGACATTCGTTTTAGCAAACTGACCATTGATAAATTTTTCATATGATTTTTAAAAAAATCGTTATTTTTGAAAAAAAAAAAGAAAAACAAAAAACAAAATTTCAAAAAATATGATTTGAACGATTTTATTTTATAAAAAAAATAGATATTACACTTTTTATAACACACGATTACGTATGTATAGATATATTATGACTATTGCTTTTTATAATAGGAATGTGTGGGTATATGTCTACAATTCTATTATATTAAAAATATATTTTTGGGATTATATTTAAAAAAATATACAAAAACAAAAAGAAAGTGATCCTGGTTATAGGTATACCGTTATTATTATGACTTATTTTCAACATTTATGTACGTCTATATAATAAATTCTTAAAAGTACTTCATTTGTTTTGTTTTCCTATTGTTATTGTTGTTATTTTTTTTATAGCTTGCTATAAATGTGTTTGTTTGCTGATTCAAATTTGTTTTGTTTTGTTTTTTTTATAATACGAAATATTTATATGTTGATTTGAAAGGATCAGAATAGGAATGTACCCATATGTATTTAAATATCTTTATAATAGCTAGGTATATGTATGTAGAGTGTCTTTAAGTGAATTAAGGTGTTTATGAAATAAACAAGTGCTAGGATTATAAAATAATACTAATTTTAGTAGACTATTAAATTTATATTATTTTTTTTTTTTATATATATCTACTTTTATTATAGGTATGTATTTGAATTTGTGTTGTGTACCTATGTATATGTAAAAATATACATATTGTCAAAATAATTGGTCTACAATTCGAAATATCGATTTAGAAATA
The DNA here is from genome assembly GCA_963942445.1 of Argyra leucocephala. Lineage (NCBI taxonomy): Eukaryota > Metazoa > Arthropoda > Insecta > Diptera > Dolichopodidae > Argyra > Argyra leucocephala. The sequence goes on along the minus strand of OZ012679.1, from coordinate 16,268,585 downwards.
CAAAAATTGATTTGAAAAAATTTTTTTTTTACGATTGTACTTGAATTTTTATATTTAAATTTGTTTTCTATTTTTGGAATGATAAAAAATAATATTGAAATGTTAAATAAGGTAAAACAGGAGTATAGACATCTCATTAAAGCGTTATTTATTAATATTAATTCAAACAAAAAGCATTAAATTTATAAAGAGAATTTTTTTTTTTAGTTTGATCAAGTACACCCAACACTATAATATTACTAAGCATTACTTAAAATCCAAATTGAAGCCATATTATTTTAAATTTAGTAAAAAAGCAGACCTGACTATTATGAATATAATATAAGCCTATCGCTACAATCCGAAAACTATACTTTTATGTGGGATCAGGAACAAACAAGGAAGGTAAACCTTAACAAGTTTGTTTTGAAAAATTACAAATTGTAAAATGGACCATTTCTGTCTGATGAGGGGAACGCAGTTGATGGGATGGAGCATATTTCACATTTAAGCCGTTCTTTTGAACAATTTTCAACAATCTGGACTATGTGGCCTTATTGTTTTTTGTAATTGATGTCAAATTGATGATGATGTCAACCCCATAGTAACCAAAAAATGTCATGACAAGTTTTTGTCAACATATTGTCAGAAAATTATGGGCACATTTTGTCGTCAAAATTATGATGGCAATTGGTCAACAAAATTTGTAACAAAATTGTGGTTGTAAACCCACTCACAATTTTTACGACAACATGTTGACAAATATTTGTCATGACAATTGATCACTTAATGGACTTATTGATCACTTAGTGTCTTCCTGTCTTGCATTGAAATTGTTTGAAGCGATAATGCATTTTACTTTAATAGAAAAAGGGTAACTTTCAAAGAAAAAATTTAAAAATGTTAAAAAAAATATGAACAAATTTATAAAGAAATCAGATATAGATTAAAAATATACTCTAAGTTAAAATAAACCCTTATTCGCATTTCAAAACATTAAAATTATGAACAAAACTGTTGAAAGTATTCTGTTCAAGTATTTGCATCGGTAGTGAATTCAATTTAACCAATTAATTTGACGTAGAGTGGAGTCACTCCGAAATAAATAAAAAAAAACCCAAACAACATCATAGGCGGATTTTAATCAAATATTTAATCAGAGCAGTACACAATGACAAGCAAATATCAAAACAATATCTGTGTGGTCAAAACTGTGAAGCCCATGCTTTTAACTCCGTAAATAATGCGTAATATTTTCGTATGTTTTTGTGATGCCTAGCATTGTCAAAAATTTACAAAAAATTAACAAAATGAAAAAAATACTCTAAAATCTTCATTTTCGCACCGATTTCAATATTTTTTCAACTTTTTTACTTTGTTTAATGAATATTCTAAAATATAGTAACAAAATAAAACCATTTTAAAAAAATTTAAAAATTTGAAAATTTTCGTATTTTTTTGTGATGCCTAGCATTGTCAAAAATTTACAAAATTAACAAAATGAAAAAAATACTCTGAAATCGTCATTTTTGGACCGATTTCAGTATTTTTTCAACTTTTTTACTTTGTTTAATGAATATTCTAAAATATAGTAACAAAATAAAACCATTTTAAAAAAATTGAAAATTTGAAAATTTTTGTAAATTTTTGTGATGCCTAGCATTGTCAAAAAATTACAAAATTAACAAAATGAAAAAAATACTCTAAAATCTTCATTTTTGGACCGATTTCAGTATTTTTTCAACTCTTATACTTTGTTTAATGAATATTCTAAAATATAATAACAAAATAAAACCATTTTAAAAAAATTGAAAATTTGAAAATTTTTGTAATTTTTTGTGATGCCTTAGCATTGTCAAAAATTTTGTAAAATTAACAAAATCAAAAAAATACTCTAAAATTTTCATTTTCGGACCGATTTTAATATTTTTTCAACTTTTATACTTTGTTGAAAATGCAACAGAATTATAAACACAACAATGCTGAATACAACTAAATTACATTTTTGGTGGTCGTTAAATAATTCGAATTTGTATACGAATGTTTCATATGGGTAGGAGAATGGATCGAAAGTATGATATTTCCATATAGACAAGATTTGTACAAACAGATGAAAGTGAAATACAGACATAATATAGCAGAAAGTAGTCTTCGATTGAAAAATAACTTAATGATGTTCTAAGTGATCGTTAAGCTAACCAGAAATATACAAAAAGTTAAAATAATATTTGTTTAATCTTAATTGAAAAAATTCTTTAAATACTTTGCTTCCGAATTTCTGCCAACATCGAAATAATTACGAAAACCAAAGATATTATAACACTTTTCTTCATAATTTCACAAAATATTTCATTCTTATTTCATCTTTATTTTTTAACCCAAAAATCATTCAAATTTATCCAAATAAAAGCAACAGAAATTCACATTTAATATAAAAAAAACATTGTTGCTCAACAATTTGTTGCTAAACAAAAGAAAATAAGAAAAACCAATACCAGTTGCTAAAATTATAAATTTTTTTTTTTTGTCATTTTGGAAATTATTTTAAAGCAACAGGATATTAAACCCCTTATTGTGAACATTTCTTCGTTTTTTTTTGTAATTCAATAAATTTTTTTATTCTCTGTAATTCATTCACACAACTCGCTAGTCAACCAACATACACACACACAAGCACACATTTATAGGTATGCATTCTCTTCTTTTGTTTTACTTTCATTTCGTATAACCCTAAATTCATATACGAATGTTTCTAAACATTATTGAAAATATCAAAAATGCATTGTGTTGTATGCTTTAACTGAATACAAGCAAGAATAAACAAAACAAAAAACAATAAATGAAAGTAAAGAGAGAGACTAAACTAAAAGGTAAAAACAAAATAAAAAATGATAAAAAAAAACGAATGCAGGGGAATTTCTTGTTGAGCCGGTTTTTTGCACCTGCGCTCACTCACAATATAACAGAAAAACGGAAGCATCAACTTGAGTAAAAAAACAAAAAAAAAAACAAAAAAAAATAATTAATAAACCGCTTGTGAATAAAAATTTGAAATGTAATGAGAAAGATTTATTATTAGTAAATATTAAAGAGAAACCAGGGGGATTCAACAAAATGAAATAAATTTTTTTAGACCATTTTAAATAGGAGAAAAATTTTATATTTGTTTGAATTTACGATATTAAAATAAATGAGAATAAAATAATCTAAGCTCTCTGATAAACACATTCACATACGTATGCATACGTATATAGGTAATACTGTTTATTAATTAAATCTGCAACTTGTTTCTATTTTTATATTAAAAATACGATTTTGTTATTTCGCTTTTTTTTTTTATTTTTGTTTTGTTTTGTTTTTTATCTCTTTCTTTCTGTTGAATTAGAATTTGTTGAATATCGTACCATGTGTTCGTTTCACATATCCTTTTTTTATTATTCTATTTTTATTTTTTTTGAGAAAATAAAATGTTCTTAAACTAGTAGTGAAAAATTAAGAGAAATTTGTAGTTGTTAATTAAGAGAAATATAATAATTCTGTATAACAGTTATGATGTATGGAGGGATAATTTATTAAGAGTAATTGTTTTTAATTTTTTTTTTCCAAAATCAAATTGAATTAAATAATTGAGTTGCATTTTTTTTTTTTTTTGGTTGCAAATCAATCGAGTCGAATTATATAAAATTTTTTGTTAGTCGACTTGTAAACGAATTATTTTGTATTTTTGTACTTAAATGGCAAATAAGTTGAAGTCAATAATGGATATTATTGTTGAATGTTTGTTGCTGTTCTGTGATTTAATATTTTTTTTTCATTTTTGTACCTATTTTTGTCTTTTTGTTATTTTTGTTTGTTATTTTTTTATAAATATATTTTTTTATAACATATTTTAGTGTTAATTAATAAATTATAGTAGGAATTTAATTGATATCAGATTTATTAGCTCAGATATAATTCGACGAATAATTTATAAGTTTTTTTTTTATGATAGTCAGATTTGTTTAGTGTAAAAATTAAATTTAGCAATTGAAAGTTGTTTAGCGTCATCACATATTATGATACATAAGTTTGGGGAAGTATTTTTAATAAATATTTAAATGATCTGCAAGTAATTCAAAATAAAACGATAAAAAACCTTTTTGGCCACAAGAGAAGATGTCCTACCAAACATATACATAGTACTGACAACATCTTGCCAATTAAGTTGATGATTGAATCCAAATTGGTTATTCATGGTTATCTGATGGTAATAGAAAATTTAAATTAAACCATCCTAGTGGGAAAAACAATGAATACCATGGGTACAAGATCATTAGGAAATATCAAAATAATATCTTCCAATATCAGATTCAATGGACTAGATACCCTATATAATAGAGGATACAAGTTGTATAATACAATTCCTAGTATATATCTTTAAAATTGTATTAAAAGTATATTATCTTTCTAAAATCTAGTATATTATAATAGAATTATTCAATTGAATATTTTTTAAGTATAGTTAGTAAGTATGTACAGTAGGTTTAGTTATAGTGATGTTGATATATCTTATCTTTGTTTTATTAATGTTTAATATTGAATTATTTTATAATAAGTGAATCTTGCTGGTATTGTTATTGTTTTGATGTTCTATTATCCTACACCATTTACATTGAAATATATTAAGTATTTTGTATATTTTGAATTTTAGTTTACACTGATTCTATTTTATTACATTATATTATGCACTCTGTACGAGCAATTTGGCTCATTTGAGAATTTTTAAATAAATAAATAAAAAAACAAAATAAAGTCAAACTTTGGAAATCGATAGTGTTAATTTATTAATCAATATCGATATTTCGGTATCAACTTATTCGCATTGCCATTCCCAGTGCTTGCAATTAGTCTATTAATTTGAAGGTTTTGTTTAGCCATTTTTTCCTTAAAACTAAATATTAGAAATAAAAAATAAAATAAAAGTATCACAATAAGCTAAATAAAAAGAATCATAGGTGTAAATACATAGTATAAACTCTAACTAAAATTAAGCTCTGTAAAACAAAAAACACATACATGTTATAATTAAGGCAAAATAAATAAATAGTCAATTAATTTTATTAGTCAATTGAAAATTTAGTTGGAAGCATTGATGTAGGAAGTAAATTGCTTCCGTAATATCCAAAATATGATACAAAATAGAAATAAATTAATTAGTGAAAGGAAGCTAAATAGAAAATTTTTTGTCGGCAATTATATCCCTTTTTGGCCCAATTCACTTTGCAAGTGTCTTATGTTTCTTGAATTTACTCAATCTTATCACATTTTAACAAATAAATTAAAAAATTATATATTTTAGGCTTACTTGTTCTGACTCAATTAATTTAACAAATTTATTTTATGCAATTTCATTTTTATTTTTAAAAATGGACAACAATTTTATTCATAGAACAATGTTTTTTGTTTATTTTTATTTCAGCAGACCGTTTGTAACCGATTTTTTAGTTCATCAGATCTCAGCTATCAATTTCAAATACCAAAATTTCGTTTCCTGGATGGATATTTCTATTTTTAATTCTTTCGATTTCTCAAGGTGATGTTTTGCTCTTGAACTTGACAGCTGTAAATTGGAAAAATAAAGATATATAGAATAACACAAAATGTAAAGGATTTCAGACAATATTAATAATCGTTGGTATTCTAATAAGCAAATTCTGTAAAATATATTTTGTAATAGTATACAAGAAATACAAAGTGCACTAAAAATAGGCCTTTTTATAATTTTTCAATATATAAGACTCAATATGAGTAAAAAGAAAACTGAATATACTGAGTAATAATAGTTCTCCGGAGTGTTAGTGTTTTATAATGGAATCAAAACTATATTCGAATAGTTTTATAGTCGCAAATAGATAGAAAATACTTCTTAAAATATTGTTCTACACTTTTATAAATTGATTGGGATTTAAGGTTACAAAACGTTTAACGTTACAAAATATGATAGATAGGTAACATTGAATTTATTTGTTTTGGCTTAAATTTATGGAGCAAGAGGCAGATTCCTGGTTTTATATAGAAAAAGGGTGAAAAATAAACATTTTTTTTTTTTAAATAAATGCTTATATCTTCTAAACTATTCGTCGTGGACATAAAAAAAGTACTAATAGATAAAATAGGTAATAGGTAAAATCTTTAGGTATTTGGTTTTTTGAGAAAGAAAATAAAGATTGTTTTTTTTTTCATAATTTTCTACTTTGAACTACAATATATCCATAACGGCAGCACGAATCATCATTAAATAAATGTTAAAATATGCTCCAGACTGTTATCTTTCTAGGATATATAAGTGAGTTCAATGGATCAACAGATATAACAGTTTTTATACAAAATCATCAAAGCAACAAGGATGCTTTCAAATCGTCCTTAAAGGATAATATGCGCCACTAAAGATATATATTTTTGGAATGCTAGCAATTCCAGCTATCCTTCGGATATGGTCATTACGTCCTAAGCCGATACAACATCTCCCTCATAATCCCCTTTTTTAGTTTACTGCTAGTTGGAATATTCAGTAAGTTGCTTGTCAATGAATTTGGATGATAAGTGTGATACCATGGGACATTAGTTATAACTCTTAAAATTTTTGTCTACATTCTTTGTGTTATTTCCATATTAGAGTTAGAAGTACTTCACCATAGCTTGCATCCGTATGACCACATGCGTTTTAATATGGAATTGTATATCATTTTCTTTTTAATCTTAATATTCATCTTTTAAAGTTTACCTATTAACTTTATTAACTATATTTTCCTTTAACTTTAAATTTTGAGTTGGTCTTCTTTGCTTGAAATTTTGAGTTAGTCTTCTTTGCTTGTTGGTCTCCTTTGCTTGAAATATGTTTTTGTCTATATCAAACGTCTATCAAGATGAACTACAAGATATTTAACAGTATTTGTTTGCGGTACAGGCACCTCCATTTATGTTTATCTAAGAACATAACCTTTTTTTTAGTGTAAATGTTACATGGACATAATATTTACTTTAATTTGTTTTAATTTTCCACTTTTTTCAACCATCAGCTTTCTACATGCTCTTTTAGGTTTCTGGATTGCAACCTGAGGATTTTTGTGTAATTTTAAATTTTCCGGGATCATCTGCAAATGTGAAAGTTACTAGTTGATCACTATCCAGTAAATAAACGTGTAGAGATTAAGTACAAAAACGGATCAAGCTCACGCTACCTAGTGGTGCTCCAGCATTTATTTTAAATTACTTTAGTTATGTGTTCGTTGAATTTTACCTTAAAGAGTTTATTGAAGAGATTATGATATCATTAATTGCTAAAGTTCAGAAGGTATAGATGATTTTGTATTTGCAATTATAAAAATTAATGCCGCAGACTTTGTCAAACGCTTATGACACGTCAAGAAATAATGCAGAGCAAAATTCTTTATTTTCAAAAAATATTCTAATATGTGCTGCAATTCAATGAACCTCCTCAATGGTACTATGAATCTAGAATGATAAGGAGGTACTAGCTCTTAATTTTCGGCATAATTTTGTTTATTATAATATTGAAAGTGATGTTTAAAAGTTTATGGGTCGAAAACTGATTAGCAACAAATTTAAAAGAGGTCACATATCTCTTTCTGACTACGTTTCGAATCTTGATTTAAGGCATTTTTAACAGGTATAGTTTTCAATATTTTTTTTTTTGTGATGTAGGTAGGTACATATTTTTTGTATCATATTATATCCTGTTCACCTTTCGTGAGTTGCTCTTTATATCTAATAAACTTGATTTACTACTTTAATTAATAATGTTGTAACTATCGAGTGGGTTCCTACTTTTTTAGTATCGATGCGTATTTCGACAGTAATACCGAATATATTTCAGTCCATATACAAATTTTTTTAAAATTAAGCCAAATTATAGGGTTTTAAACGATACCTCTATACACGAAAGCACATCAGCTTTGACTAGTTGAGGATTTGGGCAAGAAGTATGTTACTTTGGTCAACACGGATACATTTTGAATAAATTTGTTAACTCATAAATTTTTATACATTGTATATGGGGATATTTTTGTATTGTAAAAATGCATTTTTTTGAACATGATTACACATTCTAGAAAATTTTACTGCCAACAAATTTCTATAGTTAGTTTTGAGCCATCTAGAAATTTTAAAATTTTCTCTGTATAGTTGTAGGTATTTAATGTCCCTCTTATTATCCTTAGTAGATATTTAATGGCTCATTTAAAATTTGTATTTTGTCTGAGTAAGTGTCTAAATTTACGATTAATAAAATATATAGAAACTAATGAATTGCACTAAAGTAGTTCTTTCAGACACAATTTTATATAGAAAAAATTATTTTTTTTGGTATAATTGTTGTTGTTTTCTGAATTGCTTTATTCTTGAATATTTATATCCAATAATGAAATCAAAGTATAATACCTAATACTTTATGATGAAATTAATACTAATTTCAATATAACTTAAAGCAATAAAATTCCATATTGCTATATTAGATCGATAAATTAGTGTTTTCGCATAAGATATCAAAGTCGGTTTTAGGATTTTATTGTAGAATATATTCTGAAGCGTATTTAGACAATTAATTCATCAGATTCGGTTCTTTATATAATCAAAAAATATTTAAACAGTATTAAAGACAGCCAATAATTTAAACAGACTAAGGTAGTGTAGTTATTTTATCGAGTATCCATTTTTTTATGCAATAGTAAAATGATATTTTCGTTCGAATTCCGCTTATATGATGAATGTATGTAGGTACATACATACAAAGTTTTTCAATTATTCTTTGAAATTAATTTGGAATACAATGTGCTCGTTGCCATGTAAAATAAAATGGAACTTTACTATTATGAAGGCAAAGTTTTACTTTACTGTATATGTAGTTTAACACACTTAAATTGTTTGCTATACCAAAAATTAAAAAATTGATAAGTAGAGACGATGTTATTAGATTTTGTAGATATTATTGTAAATACCAAGCCGTTGAAGCAGTTAGAATTCAGTTAATCGCAGTTAATCGTTCAGCCTCGAAATTATAAAAATAAATAATCTGATCATTTTAATGTGCTTGTATTTTATTATAATCCCATATTTTTTTACTTCTTCAGTGATCAAATTTTTTTGTACTTTTGTATTACCTATGTACCACAGAGCGTTAAAAATTCATTTTTAAATATTTAACAACCGCATGATTGAATGCTGTATATTAGAATTGTATATTAACTTCTATTTTTAATTTTTGGTCTAGCCGCTTTGTATACTTTTTATTTTTGGTTTGTGAAACGTGTAATTATTTTAAATGTTTTAAGTATTCACCACCGTTGTTCATATTTTCATATTTGACTTCAGAATTTGGTAAAAATTTAATATTTTTGTGGTTTAATTTATTATTCAGCTATTCTTGCTTTTTTACTACCCCCGTCGCTCATCTTGTATATTATAACATATAAGATGACGGAAATTTATAGACCGAAAATGGAAAAATTTTTTTTGAAAAAATTAAGTATCGGATTTAACTTATAATAATTTGACTTTAATTTTATTAAAGAATAAATAACTTTTTATGTAGATTTAAAATGTAGAAATGGAAACTGTATATTTTATCATGTTGGCTACCAATGAGTCACCTGCGATGCAAATCAAATTTTCTTGCACCTAACAGCTCAACATTTTGTAATAAAATTTTATTTTTCCTCTCCCAAAGGCCAGATGTTTCACCGGTGATGCATTACGAACCTATACATTTTAACATGCATGTTATAAAAAAAAAATTAATTACCCATTTCAAAATAAATGCTTTATATCAATATTTATAATACAGTATTTCAATGTATTTTGTAAGAAAATGTTTCAAGCAAAGAAATATTTTTGGATCCCATTGTACATAACACGTATATACTGACAAATCTAGATCTTTTACAAACTACGATATAATCTAGATTGACTTGATATATCATTATAACATTCACTGCATCGAAATTGTTTAATTCATCAATTATTTTTTGTCCTTTCTTCACTTTTAACCAAAATGTGTTTTTGAGCACTCTAAATTATGAATAAACACTGTATTTAGATATCCTAAAATTATTAGCAATGTATCACTGGAGTTAGTTAACATGCTGTTATTAACATCTGAAAATTCTTCTATTCAGTAATGTACAAAAGCCATATTATGTAAATATTGTTGCGGTACTGATATGAGTAAAGCGTTTGATATTCTACCACACAATGTTATTACTAAGTTAGCTTGCTAACCTTAACTTTCCACCAAAATTCATAAATTGGATTCATTTGTACCTAGTTGACCGAACATATAATGTACTTTTTAGATCAATTATTTCTGATCCATACAATGCTAATTCTGGAGTTCCGCAGTGCAGTCACTTAGAACCATTACTGTTCATTTTATCTATTAAAGATGGAGCAACAATTTTGAGAAATAACAGCGTATTCATATATGCTGATGATGTCAAAATCTTTAAGTCAATTAAGTCACCAAATGAAGTTACTTTACTTTAAGAAAATCTTAATTTGTTCTTAAACTGATGTGACGTCAACGGATTAAAATTGAACGTGGAGAAATGTGATCAAATCAATTATACTCGTCGTATTTTTCCCACTGTTTCGAAATTATACCCTCTTGATAACAAGGTTATCAAGAGAGTTAGTTGTTTTAATGATCTCGGGGTCATATTTGATGATAAATTATCATTTAAACAACATTTCAACATTATCGTCAATAAAGCAAATTCAATACTAGGCTTTATTAAAAGAAGGCCAAAAGAATTTAATGAGCCTTATGTAATTAAATCTCTGTTTACTTCTTTAGTTCGCTCAAATCTTCAATATGCTAACCCAGTGTGGTCACCTAACTACGTCGACCATATCAATAGTATTGAAGCTATTCAGAAGAAGTTCCTTAGATTCGCTTTACAGAGATACCACCTTACAGAGACAGACTCAAACTTTTACATTTAAAAACTCTTGAATCCAGAAGAATAGTTGCTGACGTCGTATTTATTTTAATGACTAATTCTGGTAAAATTGATTCACTAATTATCAAAGATAAAATCAATCATCATCGTAATATTAGTACACGTTTTCGTTCTGAAAATATATTCAATGTGTGTTCATCATCGTACAAATTATGGTAAGTTCGAACCCATTAACAGAATGTTTATCTTAGTTAACAGATACAACATTAATCATTCTATGAATAAGGAACAACTTAAAATTAACTTGTTTTCTTTGTTACCATAACCTCTTATTTTCGTCATAAATAAATAAAAGTTATCGAATATATATTAAAAAATTATGATAGTATTAATTTATTTAAGCTTAAGACAGAATTTCGATTTACTTGTTTCAAACCTTGAAGCCTTTGTCAATTTTCCAGATTTTATTTTTGTTTCTGAAATCTGGATTTATGATTATGAGAAAAATGATTTTAAAATACCCGGTTATAATTTTTATGCTACTACAAATGATTCTTTTTCGGCTGGTGGAGTTGGAGTATTTGTTAAAAGTAATTATTACTGTGAAACTTTTAGCTTTAATCTTAAAACTGCTGATATTATAAAAATTACTTGCGATATTAACAGCTACAAATTTACGTTTTTATGTATTTATAGGTTACATAGTTTTAATGTTAAAATGTTTCTCGATGATTTTTCAAATTTTTTAGCTAAAGAAAAATCTGGTAATCTTATTATACTAGGTGATTTTAACTTAGATATTCTAAGTGTGAATGTAGATGTTGATTCTTATCTTACTTATGTTGTATGAATATGGCTTATTTTCTTTTATTATCGCACCAACCAGGCCAACTTCCGGAACATGTTTAGATCACGTTTTCGCTCGTTTTACTCATATTTCAGTTAATTCTTGTGAAAGTGCCAATTTCGACTTACAAATTTCAGACCATTGCATGACTGGCATTCTTGTAAAGGATTTGGTAAAAAATGTTGCAAATAAATCTTTTGCCTTACCAACTATTGTTAAAATAGATTACGTTAAGTTAAATGAAAGTTTAAGATTTGAATTTTGGGAAGAGGTACATCAAGAAAATAATGCTTCCATTGCGTATGACAAATTTATAAAAATATTAGAACAACATATGAGACCATGTACTAGGAAGGTTAGAGCAAAATTTAATGAAAAAAGATTAAAACCTTGGATGGATGAGTCTGAGTCTACTCCGCAAAATAAGAAGGAAAAATAAGCTCCAAATGATATGCTATAAACATCCACTGAATACAAGAATTAAAAAATCCTATATTAAAATGTGTATTAATTTAAAAAAAGAAATTCCTAAATGTCGTGATAATTATTTTCAAAATGAATTTAGAAAATGCAATGGAAATTTAAAAAATGAATGGAAGCTTGTAAACAGTATCATAAATAGGTCTCCTGATAATAATAAATCTTTAACATTGTCAAACAATGGTTCCTTAATAAATGACGAAGCAGTAATTGGTAACTTATTCAATAGCTGAGAACACTATTCCAGGTCAACCATCTATATTATGTTTGTTGTTGTCACAGTCTTAATCTTGTTAATGATGTTTATCGTACGAACAGTTTATATTTTAGTTCGATTTCGCCCTATGAATTAATGATTGCTATTAATGCCCTGAATAGTTCTAACTCTTGTGGTGAAGACGGTATTTTTAATTTGAGTTTATATTCTGGAGTTTTTCCTGAGTCATTAAAACTTGCAACTGTTATACCACTCTTCAAGAAAGGTAACCCTAAGGATGTTAGTAATTATAGACCTATTTCTCTACTTTCATCAATTTCCAAAATATTTGAAAAACTAGTTAAGAATAGAGTTTTGGATTTATTTAGAAAAAATCAAGTTTTTTAACTCAGAACAGTTTGGTTTCAGAAAAGGGCTATCTACTGAGGATGCTCTACCTAATTTTTGCATAAATATTAATATAGGTTTAGAGGTTTAGATTTTGTCGACATAAAGAAAGCTTTTGATATGGTCAGTCACGAAATTCTCTTAAAAAAGTTATATAATATTGGATTTAGAGGTGCAATTTTTGACTGGTTTAAATCCTATCTCAACTTTAGAATGCAAAGGTTTAATATTGGTGATAAAAAAACTAGGCCTTAGTTTATTAAACATGGTGTACCACAAGGGTCAGTTTTAGGACCGATTCTTTTTTTTAATTTATATTAACTCTCTTTTCAATCAAAATTTTAAAGGTAAACTAACTGCTTTTGCTGATGATATCGGCTGTTGTTATACCTCGCTAAGTGCCCTTAATATGGTTGCAGAAATTAATCACGATCTAAATGTGTTAAGAAGTTGGTTTTCAGAACATAGGCTTGTTGTGAGTAATAAAACCAAATTGATGTTTTTTAGTTTATCTCAACAAGATTATCCGGACTTAGATTTAATTTTCCATGCGTCCTGAATGTAGTAAATTTAAATTAATTAATGAAAATTGTTCTTCCATTGCTATTCAGCATTCCTTTTGTGATGATTCTTTTTGTAGTGTTAATTGTTTCAAAATTGAAGTAGTCAAAAGCTTTAAATACTTGGGTGTTACTTTTGACAATAATATGAGTTGGGCTGAACATTCATTGTTTTTAAAAAAAAGTATTTACGATCTACTTTACGTAGCTTTTATCGACTTAGGCAACTCGTCGGTAAATTTCTATTTTCAGACAAACGCCACTTTTGTGTTTTTTGACTTAGGACTTGGTTCTTAGGTTTTTCGGGATGCTCTTTCATTTTTTCTGACCCGTTCTTAGTTATCTATTTTAGTTTTGCAGATATGGAGAGGCGAGATTCGGACATCTCCACTTTTCAAACGCTTTTGAATACAAAAGTCGGACATATACAATTTTTTGGTTGATGTCCGAAAATTTATATGAAGTTTTCGATAATTTTATTGTAATTCCTTAAATAAGACATCTTAATGATCCGAGGATATGGACTAAAAATTGTTAGGTTTTCCGTAAGTTTTTAATCGGTCCACTTACATTATGAAATTTTATTATAGTATTGATAATGTTATGGATATGTCCAAAAATAATAATAAAAATTATTTTAGAAATTTCGTAAATTTCCATATATTTTGTTTGGATAGTAGAAATTTTATGTGGATATGTCTGAAACCTACGACAAACAAATTGAGCTAGTTTTCAGCAATAAACATAAGTCGCGGAACATATATTTTGAAAAACTATATAAGGACAATATGCATTTTAATATTTTTTTTTTAGATTTGTTAAAGTTTTGAAAGTGTTAGTATTATATTTTTGTATATTGTTTAAAAAAAAATAATAATGGAAATGGAATCATCATCATCACCGGCGTTGTCACCAACTCTTTTAGGGTAACTATTTTTATTCTTGAAATTAATTCCTTGTAAAAATTTGTGTGTATGTTAAGTATGCAAGACGAAATTTTTAGCAGTTGGGAGGAATATAATTCACACTCAAAAAAAGTCAGAAACACAGAAAGGTATTATTCTGCTGATCCAGATTTTTCTTGTATATGTATATGCTTGTATGATATTTTTTATTTTAATTACAATATGCAATTACTATTAATTTTTACAGCGGATGATAAATACAAATACCCAAATTTTCAACCTGATACAGAGACCAAAATTTTCAACCTTCAAGTTTATGGTAAATAAATATTACTTTAGAACCTTTTTATATTTAAAATGATTGATTCAATAAAAATATTTAGAATCTGCAAGCAACACATAGCCTTCATTGATGAATTAATACAAAATAAGAAAACCTAAATTATGGAAAAGAATATTCAGAAGAAATTAAGAGAGGCTGTTTAATCTTATAAAAATTATAAAAATTAAGATACTTAACCGAAATATATGAAACCACCTTGTAAAAATATTTTAACTTTTTCTGTACAAAAATTTTTTTCAGAAAAAGAGGCAGAATATTTTTGAAGCTTTTTGGGAATTGTCCGATAATGAAAAGACCAAATTTTACTTAAAATTTCAATGTTAAACTTCGCCGTACATCCAATCGCAAACAGGTGAAATCGTTTCATTCAAATATTACTAAGCTTCATCGCATATTCACAGAGTATGTCGACTTATTTTTTACGAAACAACAGCTGTGAAAAAAGCTGTTAATTTAAAAATTAATTTAAAAATGAATAAACATTACTGTTGAATACCGTTTTTCTCTTATTTTATTCAGTTTTAACCTATTTTTTTATAGACTTATCTACTTTACACCAGTTTAGTGAAAAAAAAAATTGTGCTAGAATCGGGCATATCCAAGCAAAATTCGGACACTTCATACAATGTTAACAAATTTCTTAACTCTCGATGGGATATAGCCAACAGCAAAAAAAGGTGGGTTCGGGTTTTCAGATCTATCTCCTCGAATCTTGGGCCAGTAATGATAGTTTTATTTTTATAGCTTGAAAATATACAAAGCTAATACCCAAATTTAAAATAAACTTTTATCGGGCAGGTTTTTTTTTTATTAAACTTCAAAACTTTTAACTCGATTTACTCGAAACTAATCTAAAACGTTTGTCGAAAATAGAAATAAACCGACGAACTATGTTCTTCTAACACTTTAAAAATGATTTATTATGGAATATTTCATTCTAAATTACAGTATGGTATTGCTTGCTGGGGAGGATCATACTATAATAAAATATCCCCTCTACTTATACTTCAGAATGTATTATCAGAAATATTATTGTAACAAGAATCGCTTCTATCCAACATTTCAATTACTTTCGAGTCTTAAAATCTTAGCTGTTAGACATTTGTATTATTTTAAAACTTTAAAAATTTCGGAGCGGATATTTAAACTCTAGAATCTCTAGTAATCACAATTTAAGAATTAATAATAGCCTGTTAGTTAAACATTCCTAATTTCCGCACAACAAATTTCCGAAATTCATACTCCATAGTTTCAGGTAGATTATTTAACAAACTTCCACATGCAATCCGTATTTTACATAATAGAAATGTTTTTTTTAAACTTGACTAAATCTTGGCTTCTGGGTTTTAATCATGATGAAATCGAAATTCTTCTAGAGTTTTTAGTATAATAATATTGTGAATTATAATTTGTTCTTGAATTATTAACTTTTTCTTTTCCTTCTTTTGATTTGTAATTTAATTGTCTTTTATTAGCTTTTACTTAAAATATTTTATTACATTCAATTCGTTTTAATACTTGTTTTTTATTATTTAAATTGAATTTATAATTTATTTTTCAATAGTTGAATATTTGAGTTTTTAATTATTGAACTTATATTTTGTTTGTGAATAATTTGATTTTTGTTTCACATGCTTATACTCATACTATTTTATCTTATTTTACTTATTTTTGTTTTTTTTTTATTTTTATTCTTATTCTTTTTTGTTTTCTTTTATTACCTAATTAATGTATTATTTTTAATTTTTTGTTTTTTTTTATTTATTTGGGTATATTGAATTTTTAATACTTTATTGTTACCCCACAATAAAAAATTTTGTAAATTTCAAATTGTAAATTTTTATTGAAGTGGCGCTTAACACTATTTTCTTAATAAAAAGTGTCACTAACTATTCTCTTATTTGTAAAGAAAATTTATATAAAAATCGATCTTTATTTGTAAGCACTTTAATTGTAAATTTGAGAATAAAGAATTTTAAAACTAACTAACTAAAAAACTTTTTTTTATATTTAAATTTAAAAATTATGTTTGTTGTTTTTATATTAATTTTTATTCTAATTTTAAGAAATATTTTTGGTAATATGCTTGTGTTAAGTATAGTAAAAGAGAAATAAAAAAAAAAAAAAAAAAAACAACTCTAAATGATACAAACAGTGTCAGGCCATGCATTATAGCAATGCATATTAGAAGATTTCTTTTTCGGCTGTAGAAGAAAACATTTTTGATGTTTACTGGTGATACCCTGGTGACCATAACGTATTAAGAACAATTTCTTATTAAAAATACTAGGTATGATGAATGAACAGTATACTACTGGCTTCGATTCACTTCGGTTTCTTCGATTCACGATCGTTTTAATAAGATGACTCAAAGTAGATTTTAAATGAAATAACACCAAAATAATAAAAAATCACAATAAATCTCTACCACAGAAAATATGCTATTATATATTTAGATTATAGTTCATTATTTCTATTATATCACATATTGCAAGTAAGATGGAATCGAAGTAGAACCAATACTTCACTACGCATTACAAACAACCGGAAAAGGGTTTTTCATATTGAAGTTTAAATTTAAAGATTACTTTGCAAAGAACATTCCAAGTGTTACAAGTAGTGTACTTTGAATTTAGTAATATGTCCAGTATTCAGTAATAAAAAAAAAAAAAAAAAAAAAAAATGCTTCATTGGTTTTTCGAGCTGGTCTAGTACCCTTTGTCATTGGGATATAATAAATGACAAAAAATAATTGAGAGTATATAATATAATCTGGTAACAAATTAAATAAAATGAAACTATTCTATTTAAGAAGGCTTAGTTTCTGACAATAGTAGTAGTTTTCCACATTTAATAAGCCAGTAAATTTATTAAAATAAATACTCAAATTTATGTAGATATTGTAGTGTAAAATTGCAGTACCATACTTAATTAAGCACGAAAAAGTGATTCTACCTAAGTTACTGTCAAGATCATAAAAAAAAAAAAAAAAAAAAAAAATATTCAGTAATTTGTTCAACGAAATAAGTTTAACATTTTCAAAAAGATTTCCAATTTTCTAATTAGAATTTCTTATAATTATATGAAATACATATCAACTCCATATAATCAGCACCTATCATATCCTTTTTTTATTATAATGTTTAATATTCAAAAAATTTAAATCAACAAATTTTTTAAGTCCTTAAAGGATACAAATATATATATATATATATATATATATATATAATTTTACATTATAATATGCAATATCTCAAACCACATAGTATAGCTTAACAACTGTATAAAATAATACCAGATATAGTTTACCTTTTACTCACACAAAATGATACAATTAATTCTCTTCTCACATTTTTTTTTATTTCATTCAATTTAAAATGAGAAAACAAATTAAACAGAGTGTAAATTTATTCTCTAAAAACTGTAAAATTTCTCATTATTTTTATAATCTCAAAATAATTTCAAATTCTCAAATATCTCTGAATCTGAATATAAAATTGAGCATTACTTGCCAAATTACTCTTTTTAACTTATTGTCTCTGAAGAGAATTACAATTTTAAATTCAACAAATCGAATATTTTTTTTTTTATTTTGTTTTTTTTATTATTATTTTTTTTTTTTTTTTATAATTCGTAATCATATCGTATAAACAATTTTTAATATTATTTAACTTTTTCCTTATTATTATTTATTTTTTTTTTTATTTTTTTATTTTTCTATTATTTTCATTATTTATTACACGCAAACGCATATATTTTGTTTTGCTTTTCCGGGGTTTCATATCCATTTTGTTCCACTAAAATTATCCTTTCTTTTTAGTAGATATGTTTTTATAAACTAACAAGAAAAAAAAAAAAACAAAAACAAAAACAAAAATAAATAAATACAATACAAATACGCAAGCAATCAACAGTTTTATTATTATTTTGATATATAAAAAAAAGTTAGAAAACAAAACTCTCTTATAAGAAAATAATGAATATTTTGAGAGAAATTTTGTACACTATGAGAGAGAGAGAGAGAGAGAGAGATGCAGAGAGGCAGATAGAGTGACGTAGAAAATAAGAAAGGATTTAGTTGAGTAAACAAAATTTGAAGTATTCACGGTTTTACGATATCAAATCTCTATCTATATTTAACCAGTTATGTTTACTTTATAAGAGAACCGTTATAAAAATTTGGTCTAAAATTATTGTGCAACAAGGACATTTCGTATTCATATATGTTCATATGTTGAACTTATATAGAAACATGTTGTTAAATTTTAGAAAATAACTGTTGAAAATAAGCAACAAACTGTTTTTTTTTTTTTTTTTGCATTCTTAAAGATTTGATTTTTCAAGAGATTTATAGGAAAAAAAGAGCAACATAGAGATAAATAGAGAAAAAGAGAATGAAAAATTTAAATATTGAATTGAAAATAATAAAAAAATAATACTTGTTGGCTTCAACAATTTCATAAAAATCTATACTCTTTTTTGTTATTTCATTTTTCAGAGATTTAAATTATAATGAATAAAAACAAAAAATAAATAAAAAACAAAAATCAAAATAAAAATGGAAAGAGAAAATTTTTATCTCATTTATTTTAACTATGAAAATAAAAACAAAAAAAATATATACATATCTATATGATCCTTTTTAAATTTATTTTGTTCTTTGATAAAACTCCTGATTTCTATTCTACTATATACATACTACACTCTATAGTATAGTAAAAATAAAAATCCTGTTGTTGTTGCTTCGTATAATATCGTATAATTTCGTTGTCGTTCTTCTTATACCAGAAATAATAATAATAAAGAAAAAATAAAAACGAGTAAATGTACAGTATAGAAAAATATTATTTTGCTTTTAAAATGTGTGTACAAAATTCTCTGTTTGTGTTTGTGTGAGTATGTGCCTCCGTTTATATTTTGTGAGAACAAAATATTTTTTTTTTCACTTTTTCGCTTTTTGTTGTTTTCAATATAAAAATTAAAATAAAGAAGAAGAAGAGGTTAGATGATATAAAAGCAACTGCGCTGCCAAAAATCAGATTCAAAAGCCTTCAAGGGTTGCTTACATTCGGTTCGCACTTCTCTTCTTTCTTAAATATTCATCTCTTGTACGGACCCTTAAGTTTTTATAACTATTTATAAATATTTTATTTAAAAGTTTAATTTATTTTTGAAACAAAAAAAAAATATATATAGCTATATATATACATATATATTTAATATATATATTAATAAAAAAAAAAAAAATTTCAAAAAAAATTTGTTTGTTTTTTTAAAAAATTAAATAACGTTTAAAATAAAAATTGTTTTTTTTTTTTTTTTTTTTTTGTTTACGAATTTTATTTAATATAATAATAATATTAATTATAATTTTTATTTTTCTAGTATTTCCTTTTTCTTAATTAATTTCAATTAAATTACTTTAAACATATTTTAATATATTATATATATATATATATATACGAGAATAAAGTAAAAAAAAAAAAAATAAAAAGTATTAATAAAAAAGTAAAATAAAATAAAAAAGGAAATATTTCGTGTTAAAAAAAAAAAAATTAAAAAATAAATAATTAAAATTAATAAATATGAGTTTTACAAATTAAAATAAAAGTTAATAAATATATTGATATAAATAAAATGAAATAAAAAAATAAAATTTTTTTATAAAAGTGAACCCAAAAAATTTTTTTTTTTAAAATTTTGAAATATTTTAAATTTGGTTTTTAAAATAAAGAAATAGAAAGAGGGTCTATTAAAAAGTAATTCAAAATTGTTATAATTACAAAAAAAAAAAAAAGTTTTATATATATAAAAAAAAAAATATAATAACAGTGTACTTAAAATAAAAACACATTTTTAATATTTAATTGAACAAAATCGCGTTTAAAAGAATGAAAACATATATAAGAAATTTCATTTTTATCAAATAAATGGAAAAAAAAAAACTAAATAATTATGTACTTTACATATATTACAGTTATAAGTTGAATTTTAATAAATAATAAAATAAAAATAAATTTTTACTTATGATTTAATTTAAAATAAATAATAACAAAAAAAATTTCAAAGCAATAAAGTGTTTTTTTTTTTGTTTTTTTAAAACAAGTGAATTATTTTATTATTTTTTTATATTTTTGGTTTTGTGCAAAGACTTTCCAATTTAATTTCAAATATCCTTTCTATTAAAAAATTTCATTCTCTTATTTGATTTTCTTAATGAAAAAATAACTTTAATTTTATTAAATCTTAACTTACTATAATAATATATATATATATACATACTGTAGAAAGAGATTATAATATATATAATATATATATATATATATGAAATCATGTACATCTATATTTGTATATAAGACACAAGAACTGAAAAGGAAGGATAACGAGGAAGTCTTAGTTATTTATTTATTTATTTTTTTTTAATATAAAATTTTCAACAAAATATATACCAAAATAATAAAGAAAAAAATTAAATAAAAAAATATAAGAAAATCGAAAGTTTTGTGTGTATAAGTTAGAGGAAATAAAAAATAAAAAAATATAAAATAAAAATATTCAATGTTATTTCTTATTTTTATTTATTGTCGTCGTCATTCCTATTAAAAAAAAAAAACACAAAAATTATTTTCTTCTTATAAAAACTACTATGAAACAAAATTTTAAAAGGATATTCTCAACTATAAAAGCAATACCAAAAACAAGTCAAAAATATTTGAACAAAATATATAGTGATATTCTATTATAAATCATAATACTTATATTTAAGAAAAACTACAATAACAAAAGCAAAAATTACACAATTGAAGCAACGAAACAAACAATTTTTTTTTATATTTCATTATTGTCAAAGTAATAAACTAACAACTGAAATTAATTCTCAAATTTACATACATATATAATATAGTCCCCTAACTTGGAGGAGGAAAGAAGATATTAAATCCTATAATGCTGTAAAGAAGAAATTTACATCAACAAAAAAAGATAACATTTCAATTAGAAATCATAAAGCAATAATTATTATTAATTACATCACAATTAATAATAATGTAATTAAAAGCAATTTTTATTAAATATTAGATTATATACAAATGAATACAACGAAAAAACAAATTATATTATATTATAGAAATAATAAAAAAAAAAAAATTAATTAATAAATTAATTACACGATAAAAAAAAAAAAAACAGAATATTTAAAATTAATAAACAATCCTTTTTGTTGTTTTGAACATACAAAGGACTACAAATAAAAGAGAAACAATTTAAGTTAAAGAACTTAAATATAAAATATAAATATATTCTATTAAATTCAATAAATAAAAAAAATAAAAAAAATTGAATTAAAATCTAAAACGCTTTAATACACAACGAAATCAATTTCAACAACGAATCTATACAAAATAACAAACAAAAGAGAAAAAAAGAAACAGAAACAACGAAACCTAAAATTAAAGTTATAAATTAACAAAATAAAAATAATAAAACAAAAAAAAAAGGAAGGAAAATATCCTTTATTTTCCCACATTTTCTATACATAATATATATATTTATATATATATACTTGAACAAGAAGAAAAATATATAATAAAAAAAAAAAAAATTTAAGTAAATGAATAAAACCGCAAGGAAATGGACTATTTATAAACCAATGCATAGAGAATACTATGGTAAAATAAAGAATCGTATAATGAGAAAAAGAAAATTATTCATTTCCGAATGAAAGGACATATTCGTATTTATAGTAAAGTAAAAAAAAAAAAATAAAATTAATTTTTTTTTCTTTCTTTTCTTCATTCAAATATTATTTATTTGCATTTATGTAAAATGAATACGTCTATGGCATTAGAATTAAAGAATTTTAATTTAAAAATAAATAAAAATATAAATTTTTATATATTATCTAAATGAAATTAATATAATTATACTCTGCTATATACTATATTATGATAAAATAAATAATAGAAAGTTAATTTAATATTGCACAATAAGATGAAAAAATAAATTTCAATTATATTCGATAAACATAAAAAAAAAACAGAAAATTAAATTAACGAAGAGAGTAAAAAAAAATTTCGAAACAAAAAAAGGACGAAATGGTATTTTCAAATTAATTAATTATATATTTAAATATTACAAAAAAGATATATAAACTTATAAATAATACAATACAACGAATAAAAATTATTTAAATAAAAACAACGAAGTTTAAACAATTTGAAATTTAACAAAATAACGTAATTTAAAGAAATTTATATAAAATATAAAAAACAAAAAGAGAAAAAATATATAAAATCTATTATTATTTTCTTTTTTATTGTTGCTCTTTCGTTTTCCCACTTTTTTAATTTTAATTGTTTTAAACAAAAATAAACACAACAACAAGCAAATAAATACTTAAATAAATCTAAAATAAAAGATATTAAAAAAAAAAAAACATAAAATAATCAAAATAATCAAAATAAAAAAAAAAAAAATAAAATAAAATAAAATGCCACGGTGTTTAATGGCAAAAAAATGGAAAGCATATCCATGGCCAGATCGAATTGATGAAACAACACAACAACAACAACAACAACAGCAACAACAACAATATCAAAATGACAATACAACAATATCGTCTGCATCAACAACATTATTACCTTTATTATCATCAACAACAACAGCAACACCTTCATTATTATCATCATCAACGTCGTCGACAACAACAGCAACAACAACAACAACAACATCTTCAGCAATAGTAACAGCAACAGGAACAATACCAACATTAACATCATTAAAACTAAATAATAATAATGATTTAAATAATAACAATAATAATAATATAAATAATAATAGAATAAAAATTATTTCATCAATACAACAACAGCAACAACAACAACAACAGCAACAACAACAAAATCTAAATTCAAATAATTTAAATAGTAATAATAGTAATCATAATAGTAGAAATACAATACAAACAACAACAATAGTTATTTCAAATAGTAATAATTCTGGAACAACAACAGCAAATAATAATAATAGTAGTAGTAATAACAGTAATAACAGTAATAATAATAACAGTACAAATCAACAAATTATTGATATTGATGATGATGAAGAAATTGATGTTGTTGGTGATACTAATAATGTAATTAATAATAATACAAATAATAATTCAAATAATAATAATATTGTAAATAATACAAGTAGTGGTAGTTGTGGTGTTATACAAGAAACAAATAATAGTAATAATAGTGTTAACAATAATAATAATAATAGTAATACAAATAATAAAAATTCAATAAATCATCATCAGCAACAGCAGCAGCAACAACAACAACAACAACAACAACAACAGTCAATTACATCAGCAACAACATCAACTTGTTGGGGTCCATCATCACCAACAGCTGGTGCAACAGCACCAAGTCCACCACCACATTCACCTGAAGCAACAAGAGGTTCAACTATTTTATATAACGGTAAGTTTAAATTTATATTTTTTTAAATTTAATATTCCTATTATTAAATATTAAATATTAATTTTGTTTTTGAGCAAGGTTGATTTTTTTTTTTTTTT
This sequence comes from Argyra leucocephala, assembly GCA_963942445.1. Classification (NCBI taxonomy): domain Eukaryota; kingdom Metazoa; phylum Arthropoda; class Insecta; order Diptera; family Dolichopodidae; genus Argyra; species Argyra leucocephala. Next base: position 16,244,347 of record OZ012679.1, on the reverse strand, counting down.
GTTCATTTGAAATTTTGCTGTCACAACGTTTATTATAAGAGAGAGTAATGAGTAGATCCTACTGTCTATTTGTATTACAATTTGTTGTATATCAGAATAGTAATTTTAATTTTTTAAAAATATTTAATTGAAAACTTGGATCAATTTGAGTAAAAAATCAAAAGAGTATTTTATACTGATCAGTTTCAGTATTGAATGGGTATAGTAATATTGGACTGTCTGTATAGGACTCCTACTTTGAATTTGAAAATTTTTAAAATATAGTTTTTACTATATTTTTAATAACTAGCTAGGTACTTGAATACATCTGCATATTTTATTTATATATATGTACTTATTTTTAATAGGTCCAAAATTCATATAGTATATAGTAAGTAAAGATAAAGTTGAAATATTTTCAATTCAATTCAATTTCAATTATTCTTTATTATTCATCATTATATATAACATTAAATTAACAATTAACAATAATTGATTAAGCAATTCAAATACAATGAATATTAAAGTATTAATCGTGACATTATTTTACAAAAAATCATATTGAAAGTGGAAATTTACAATTACGAAAATCAGCTAAAATATTAGTTTCAGTACAATTTGTAATGAAATTTTAAATATTTTTTAATAATACAAAAACAAATTATTGCGAATTTTTAACATTTAGCTATATCTGTTTTAGAATTTTTGAAATCGGTATAACTGTAGATTTCTAGAAAATAATTTCCGAATTTTATACTCGTATTTACAATAAATTCTATTATAGTATATATTATAATTATATATTTTACAATGAAAATACACAATCTATTAGTATTTATATTTGATTTCGTTTTGTAATATTCTATTTAACTATAAAATATTACATTAAAAATATTTAATGTGAAAATAAAGAACTGTTACAATAATAATAAGAACGTCTGAAGCCCTGGAGTAAATATTTTGATTTAGCTAATTAATAATTTATATCTATTAAATTTTTATATTAATTATTTTATCCCTTAATCTAAACTTTTATCTATTAATCTAATAATTTATTATTACTGTGATAACTGTTACAACAGTATATAAAATTAATTTTAAAATTATTTTTAAATTCGTATGAATTTTAATGCTAGTTTGTTTTGAAATGATAAGTTTTGCTTATTCTTATTAAAAATTAATATTTTTCAATATTAGAATTATTGAATGATTTCATTAATTTCTAAAAATCATTATAAGCTGGAACAATATAAAGTAATAATATAATTCTAAAATACAAGATAATTAAATTTACAAGATTTATATATGTTGTAGTTTGATATTTCTAATGAAATTTACGTTATTGTTAATATTATTAACTACTTCAAATTACGCTTCAAATATTTTAATATGGTTGCAATTATTGATAAATTCTAAGTAATTTATTTTAATTTATCACCACAATTAATTTTATTTTCAGTTATCTTAAAATATTTCTGCAAATAAAATCTAGAATTATTGTAAAAAAATTTATATTTAAATAAAATGAATTTAGAGAGGAAAATAATTATTTTTTAGTTTATTTTATTATTGTTTTATATGATAGATATAGGTTCACAATTCTAATTTAATATAATTAATCAAACATAAAATAATTTAGAGAAGTTATTGTTCACTAACTGTAAATCCAATTTGCTGGCTCCATTAAATTAATCTAACGGTATAGTACTAAATAAATCTTAATAAGTATATTAAATAAATCTAACGGTATTAATATCAATATTTTTTTTTTGTGTAGTCACATTGACTACGTACTACCCTTTGCCATATAAATTTATTATAATAAATAAAAAATTATAAAAATTTTTATTTTTTGTTAATATTTAATTTCGATGAGATTTGAATTCTGAATGATGCCTTGAATGTTTTGTTCAACAACTAAAGTCTTTTTTAATAACTGTATTTTATTCAGTATGTGTTAGAATTAAAATTCAATAATTATTGTAATTTTTTTTGTGTTTTTAATAAACATTAATTTTATTATTTATTTATTTAATATGCCTTAATTATGTCACTGTATTCCAATGTTTCTTATTTCCAATTTCAATTATTTAAAAACCTTATACTAATGTATTTAGACCAATTAATTTTATTTTTTTAGATTTCTAAAATATTTTTAATAAATTTTATATTTTGGAATTGTTTTTTCTAATTTTTTTTATATTTAAATCACTTGAATTATTTCTATTTATTTAAATTATATTTATATATCTTTAAATCATTTATGAATTAATCGAAACGTTTTTATTATTTTAATATTCATGAATTAACTATACCTTAATATGTCTTATGTTTTTTATATTTTTAAATATTATAATTGAATTCGTTAAAATAATATTTATTTAATTATTGAATACTAAATTCAAACGGTTTACTATATAATATTTTGTTTTACAAATTACATTTACATACAATAACTAACTATATATTACAATTCAATTCCCTATGTTTTTTGTTTTAAATTTTAGATTAAATTTAATCTAATAGATATCTAATATTACAATTTTAATCTAAATTTGTTTAATCTGTATTTTTCGAATTATAAAATTAAAATAAAATATTAATTTTGAAATCATTAAAATATTTAAATTGTAACAATTACTTAATTTAGTTAATTTATTTATTTATTAAATAGCTGAGCTGCAGATAAATGCAGCCCATTTAGTTAATTATTTTATTTTATCTAAATTTATTTTATTTTATCATCTTTATTTTATTCTAAATTTATTTTACAATAATTTCAAGTTAGAAAACAGACTTGTAGAGTCCTGTACGATCATTGAAAATATTATTATTTTTCTTTATTAAATATTTTTCTTGTGTTGTTTAAATCTAATTTGAGTAAATACTATTCATTAAAACTATGGGTCTTTAGTTAATTTCGTATATGCAAGTATCTTTGGAAATATCACTCAGTCTATTTCAAATAAATTTAATAAAGATATAATATTATTTGAATTTGAATTAACTTGACTAAGCACTTTAAAATTAATTTTAAACATGTTATAAACGAGCTTTTTTAGCTGTTTTTGAGATACTGAATTAATAAAAAAAAAAAAAATAAAAAAAAAACATAAAGATTTTATTATTATTATTTTTTTTTTATCATAATTTAAATTATAACAAAGGTGATTACTATACAGCTTCTAGGGCTATCGACTACATTTGTTTTTAACGTATATAAGTTTTTTCTTCGCAATATTTTATTAATTATTTATTTATTCATATTGAGACTTAGGTATTTTTTTAATATACTTCTCTATGAATATTTTTTTATTTCAACAATATAATTTTTTTTCGTGTCAATTTTATGAAAATTTTGCAGCTATGTGGTTTTACTAAATTTTAAAATCAATTCAAAAGAAATTTGGTGATATTATTAGAAGTTGAATTTTATATAAGACAATAATTTCATTTTTTTTATGCTTTGAATTATTTTTATATGAATTTGAAATAACATTTTTAACCAAAGCCGAAAGTCTCTGATGGTAGTTGTTAAAATTTCCCATATTTTGAATTGTAATCAATTAATAATAATAAAATTTAATTGATTTAAAATTTTTTTTATTAAATTAAAATACTGTTCTGATTTTATAAATAAATCGCATAAAATCCCTGTACCTAGTTCGAATATTTAAATACAATATTTTCAAATAGTTTGTTCATTTTCTAATTTTTTTTTCTTTATTATTTCAAACGATAGTAAAATACAAATTTTGTTATAATTATAATCTTATTCAATTATTTATAAGATAAAGTTCAATTTTATTATTAAATCAATTATTAAATCTAATATAGTAACATGGTCTTAAGTATAGAAAATATTTATATTTGATTTAATAAAAATATAAAAAAGATAAAAGAAAGTAGTTTGGATTAAGATTAATATTATATACTAATTAATTTAAAATATAAAAATATATGTTTAAGACCTAGCCTAAGCTGTCTGATCAAATTGTGTATTATAAATCAATTTTTATTTTCCTAATACGTGTTAGAATGTATTATTTTCTATAGTTTTATTTTCCTAATACGTGTATGAATATATACAATCATAATATAGAATTAATGTAAAATGTATGCAAAAGTACATTTTAATTAAGTGCATACTTTTTAATAAAATTTTAATTCAATTTAATTTTATTACTTTATTACTAATAAATTTTTTTTTTGCAATTTTCCAATTTCCAATTTTCAACATATAATTTTCACTTTTATATACTTTCGAATTTTTAATTTTAAATTTATTTATAATTTTTTTCATTTATTATTATCAGTAGCTTACCAACATATTAATATACAGACGAACTTTCAAACATTTTTGTCCCTTTCGAAATGTGGTCCTATTATTGAAATTTTCAATTTTTATTATTAAATTTTTGAGTCTTGATAATAAGTATGTTGAATCTAAATAAATAGTTTAGTTTAGTTTAAATCGTTCTTTAATTTTTAAATATTAAATAATCAAAACTGTGATCGAAGTAAAAGTTAATACTTAAAAATTCGTTATCCTTTGAAATTATATTTAATAAAAATGTTATTGAAAACTTTCAATTAAATAACTGGCTATGTTATTTTTAATATTTTTAATTTATTTATTTTTTTATAATCTATTTATTCAGTCCATAAAACTAGTTATTTAAATTAAATATTAATAAATGAAATATGTTAAATATTCAGCCCGAATTATATATTTGAATAAAAATATTAGTATTTGAAATACATATTTTAGTTATTATTAAATATTTTTTTAGATTTACTTAAAAGATTTAAATTTTTTTTTTTATGAATTAATTCTTTATGAAATTGCGATATTTAAAATTTAGGAATTGTGATAATTTTAACGTATTGATATTTTAAATTTTTTTTTATACGAAATATTAGATGCTTTTAATTCGTATGGGGGTGAACTGAAATTAGTTATTAATATAAATAATTATATTACTAGTTATTATAAATATTAAAAGTTATTAATATAAATAATACTACTTTTTTTTAAACTATTTATTTTATAAATATTGTTTAAATTTTTTTCATTGTTATTCAATTATTGTTATTTTAATAATTTATTTCTTAGTTTATATCAATTATTTTCTTAAAAATCATACAAAACGAAGTTCATTTAAACAAGCTGTTACTACACAGGACAGCTAATATCAAAAACTAAATATGACAATTTTTTATTTCTGCATCAGTTTTCTGTATTTTTATTTTTTATCCATTTTTATTATAATATCTAAAATTAAAAACAATTATTTTTTATTTAATCAAAATTTAAAAATTAATAACTTTAAAAAAAAAAATTAATTTCTGGATTAACATTATTTTTTAACATTAGAGTAAAATTTGTTTAGTTATTGAAAATATTCGACTATTTTCTTTCGAATTTTAGTCTATAGTATACAAAGTATTGACGATATACAAAATACGCATATTTATATATGATAATAATTTTTTTGTTTTAATTCAAATGAAAGTATTTAATTATTTTTAATTATAATAATTTTTAATAATTTAACACATTCACGCACACTTTTAAAACTGAAAAAGTACTAAAATACACACTTTTTATAGCTTCAACGTTTTTAGAAATATTTATTCCTACAGTTTACAGAAATATTCATAATCAAAAAAAAAACAGTATAAATTATATAAAAAAAATATATATGCTATAGAATTTGCTTATCAGAATATGTTCTGGGTTATACAATACAAATTACTGATATAGTTTGAAGTTAATATAGACAGAAAAGCATATATACCATAGTTATGATTGCTATAACATTCATTTGAAAGCTGGACCAAAACAAATGTGACTGCTATAGCAGTCATTTGCGTGAATAATTTCAATAATAATTTTTTCTATTTTGAATTTAAATAAATTTCCCTTTAAAATAATGTGGTACAAAAATAAAAAACAATATCGTAATACAATCTTAAATAATTTAATGTCTTAATAATTGTTAGTTTAAATACGTACTATTATAAAATAATTTAAAATTGCATAGTTAATAGCATTTAAATGAATTCTTCAAAAAAAAAAAATTATAATTAAAAAATATAACAAAAATTTATTAAATAAATAAAAAAAAATTAAATTAAAAACTTATTTCATTTTTTTAATGTTGAATTACGCTGTACTGGATTGTTGCGATTTATAATAAGTTAATTTGTGCTGTTTGCGTTAGAATTAATTATAATAGTATAGTATATAATAATGATAAATATAGAATGAATTAAAAAAAATTAAATTTGAAAAAAAAACAGCGTTTCTTACAATTCTAAAAATATTATAAATTTTAATTTGACTAAGAACAAAATCCTTACATTTCTAGAAAAATTTGTATTTATTTTACTAAATATAAAAAATTTCATTACAATTAAACAAACTAATCAGAAAAAAGCAGAATTAAATCTTAAACATAATAAGTAAAGCAAATATTATAAATATAATAATAGTCCAAAATCTAAAATATTGTAAAACAATTTATATTTAAAATATGAATTTAGAGAGAAAAAAAAAATATTTTATTTTAATATTGTTTTATTTGATAGATAGGTTGACAGTACTAATCTAATATAATTAATCAAACACAAAATAATTTAGAAACAATATCAACGGTAAAATATCTAACGGTATTAATATCAATATTTTTAAAATTTAATTTCCTACTTAAATACTTTATATCATAACGAGAATGAATTTCTCGTGAAATTCTCTGTCTGTGATAATAGTGAAATAATACTATGTCCTTAAGGTTTATTGTATAGGATAGAAAATATATAATAGTGACACAGTATGGCCATAGTGACTACGTACTACCCTTTGCCATATAAATTTATTATAATAAATACACTATATATATTTCTAGAAAATATATTACAGTAATTAATAAGTATTTTTTAATAACTAAAAATACTACTTGTACAAACTATTTTTAAAATGTTCAATTTTAATTCTATTTTTATTAAATTTATTAAAATATAAATATATTTAGAAAAATTTTTCCTTAATTCACAATATCAAAATATAACTGAATTCGGGAGGTTGTTGCTTATAAGGTTTTGATTGAAAATCAATAGATAAAGACTTATCAAATTGTATTTTTTAAATATATTTAATTAGGTGGTTGTGACGATTTCAATTACTGCTTCTAGAAAAACAATTAGCACTAAGTATGTGTTTTTACTGCTACTACTACTTATAGTGATCCATTGTAGGTTGTTTCAGGATAAATTTTAGATGTAGTATCTAAGTAAATTGTTCAGTATACAATATATATATATATATATATATATATATATAATACAATATACAATATATAAGTATATAATACAATATACAATATATATGTAATACAATATACAATATATAGTATACAATATATATGTAACACAATAAAATGTTGAATCATTTTGATTGAAAATTATTTAAATAAAGAATAAAAAATTTTAAAACTAAAAAAAAAGTAATATACTTATAAAAAAAATATTTAATTTTAGCTGAAATATTTCAATTTTCAAAAATTGATAAATTTTAAAACACAATAATTCTTCTTCTCACATTAATTATTAAAAACAAAAATAAATTATACGTATTTACATTAAATATATATTTTTTTTTATCAATCAATTAAAAATTTTGTAAATTAAATTTTCTCAAAATCACAATTATTTCAAACTAATTTAAACCATAAAATTAACATAATATTAAAGTTGAACAATAACTATTATTATTATTGTATTTTATTTTTATCACATAATTAACCAGTATTTTAGTATAATTAAAATTTATTTTAAATACATTTTTTTCAATTGAAAAAATTGTTTTTAATTTTAATACTTTTGAAATTGCTTATTGTTTTATTTAAATTAAGAAATTATTTTAAGTAATTGAAAATATGAAAATTATTTCCAGAAAAAAAAAAATTGTATTAATTATTATAGAAAATATTTTTGTTATTTTAATAAAAATTGGAATTTTAAATATTATTTTAATTCTTTCAAACAAATTAAATGAAAAAACAAATAAATATAGTTAAAGACTGAAAGTTATTGCATATCTTAGAAAATATTTTACAGAAATTAATAAATATTGTTTAATTACTAAAAATGCAAACTATTTTTAAAATACTCAATTTTAATTCTATTTTTATTAAATTTATTAAAATATTTATAATATTTAGTAACATTTTTCCTTAATTCACAATATATTATCCATAGATTAAGTAATGTACTCAATAAAAAAAAATTAAAATGTTCCTAGCTGTAAACACCCAAATTTAGTGTCTATATCTCTTAGTTTTAAGTTAAACAGTAATGTAAAATTAAATTATTACAAATATTACAAATAAAGCACTACTACTACTACTACTAAAGCACATATCATATCACATATGTATTACAAACTATTTTTATTTCTATCTTTATTAAAATTATTAAAATAACAAATCGTTTTAATTCAAAAAATCAAATAAAATAAAATAAAATTGTTTTGAAATAAATTAAATTGTTAGCCGGATCATTCTAAAAAAATGTATATTTTTGAAAATTAAAAATAAAACACAAAATTTTCTGAATTGAGCCTTCAATTATAATTCATTTTAAAGGAAAATTTGTAATCAATTTCGTAGTGTACACGTAGCCGGATGAATTTTAAAAAACTTTTATAGAAATTTTGGAAATTTCATCTTCGAAGTTATTTAAAACTTCCACTGCGTTACTGAAATAAAATATCATAAATTAAACAATGTCTTTAATTTAATTTAAAATTTTTATTACATTATAACAAAACTAAACAACTAAAATTAGAACTCAATGCTCAAAATAAAAAAATTAAAAATAAAAAAATACTTAAAATTCAAACTTAATTCACATAAAATCACATTAAAATTTTTTTTCGTTTTAATATAATTCGGCTAAAAAAACGCTTAACTTCTTTATTCTTTTATGTCGCATTTGCAATGGAGCCAAACTTTAAAATGGTACTTTAAAAATATTTTATATAAAAAAGGAAGCTTCCAAAATGTAATAAAAAGCGCAAAGTAACGCAGGGGAATTTTATCTTTATTTAATATGAAATGATTGTTCAAATTGATAAAATATTTTATCACCCTGTATTTTAAGTACTGGATTTGGTAACGACTTGGTTATATCGGATGTACGATTCGTCGTTTTTATCGAAAAATGAATAATAAATTTCGCATTGATAATGAAATCCCATTATTGAAAATAATTGGACAGACTTTGCTTTAAACTAATTTTACAAAGCCTATCTCATCAACAATATATGCTTTCCATGTGCTGCGATTTTGTCGGTAGTTCTTTTAAGAACTCCTCTGATAACCATACTCGATAGCCTCTTTCCCATGACCTGATCGTAATATGTTTATACTTAATATATGACATTGCAATATGTTTTGAAATAAAATTTATTTTTACTGACTTTCTAATAGATTTCCGAAACATTTTAGATCCAAAGTTTCTCTTTAAAAAATTTTATGCTTACGCTACTTACGTGCAAGATTATTTTCAACAAACCTCTCTCAAGAACTTTTTCCTTTACTTGTACTGGAGTTCATATATTTTTGTCCTATACAACTTGTTAACGTATAGAATTTTAATATTTGCCTTGCGGTTTAAATGTGTCTTATTATTATATTTGCCTTAATTAACTTGCCTTGGACTTTATATTATGTTTGTTTCAATTTGCTTCAATTCAACAAAATACCCATTTTAATAACCATTTAACCAAAGTATATCCATAAAAAGAGTATGAACTCATGTATGTATTCATTTGTTTGCACACAAATTCATATGCAAATTTGGATAAACATTGTCAGAAATAGACGATAATAAGAATTTTACGTGTAAGAAATAGAAAAAATATAGTAAACAAAAGAGAGTAACAAAAAAAGTTGGCTGAAATTAAATAAATAAAGTTTATAATTTTGATATTTAACAATATTATTTTCTAAATTGTATCAACTATGCATAAGATTTTTAGGAGACCTAGCTAAAACAGCGTTATCATATTCTTTAAATTCTGTGATTTGTAAATAGATGTTGTCCTCAGTATTATTTTATAATCGTATACCAATATAATAAATATTTAGGTTTACTAATATAATTAATAAAAAATAATAATGTTTGTAACTCCAAATTATTACTGACAAAAATATTAATAATATTTTATATTATTGTAATGTAATTTAATATTTTTAATAGGTATATACAAAAATAATAATGTTTAAAACGAAAATATTAAAATAATAAATGATCAGAATTAATCATCGTATAAGGGAACAAACTAAATTAGAACTAACATTTTTTGCCACCCTGCCTCATATAAATAATGTGAGGAAACGTAAACAAATCCAAAGCAGTGATGATATTCTGAAAATTTTCAAAGTACTAAAATTATAAAAAAAATAGTACTAGATAAGTTCCTAAAAGTACTAAATACATGAAAAGGTTGAAACAGAACGAAATATTGCAATTCAATGAAAATGTAGTCATAATTCATAATTATGTTCAAAATTAATTCAATTTTATTTTCACTTTTATTTCAAATTTTTATTATTTTAAATTAAAAATAAATTTAAATAAAAATCTTATGACTAATTTATAATTTCTAATTATTTTAATCTAATGCCTCTTCTTAATGTTAGCAATATTTTGAAAATTGCTCGGACCGGCAATTGATTTTATAATATTTTTTGTCCCTTTATTATATTTATATTTATCTTCTTAATAATTTCGGAGTCGGTTAAATGAGTTTTAAGGCAAGAATTCAAATGATTCAAAGCCTTGAAAGGTATATTATGTTCTGCAATGAACAAGCTTATCGCAATTTAAAATTTCTTAGCCTTGTCAATTAATTGTTTCTCTTGTTTCTTCGCACTTAATATTCGTTTGTGCCCCAATTCATGTCTTTTAATGTGAGATTTTTCGCCAACAATACCTACCGAACAATATTACAAATAACACATTATTTACCTTGTTTCGAATTGTCCGAAATAAACCAACCAATAAAGCCATATTTTATTTTCCAAGATTCGCGAAACTTTTAAATATAAATGTTATGAGGATAACATTTTGACTTTTTAGTTTTCGGTTAATTTTCATCATTTGATTCATCGTTATTTAAATTAATTATGTACATTATGTATATATTCATTATCTAAGGATATACATCATTATTACAAACAATTATACTTATGAAAATGAACAGCTGATTTTTTTCAAATATGGGTACGGGGGATAATTTTTCAGGTTGTATAAGCCATTAGTGTAAAAATAATTTAAATATTGTTTTAAGGTGCAATAATATATAATATTGATGTTATTTTAAACTTACTTATTCAACATCTCAAAAAAATTTAAATTACAACGATTACAACAGTCAAATAAATTTTTTACAATTAACACAAAATTACCTCGCTACCACTAATTTACATATGCAGTTTTGAAAAGTATTTTTAAAGAAAAGCAAATTTATAATGAAATATTTTTAAAAAATTCAAAAATTTCTGAATGGGTACTAGATTTGTTATGAAAGTACTATAGTATTTTTTTTAGAGCTGAAAGTACTAAATCTAGTACTATAGTACTAAAGATATCATCCCTGATCCAAAGGAGAATAATGAGAACGCAAAATTATTTTACAGTATAAAGCAAACAGCAAACATCTATTTTGTACCTTTTCTCTCTCATAATAAATTTGGTATACAGATAAGTAAATGTAAATTTTACCTCTTTTAACTAATGATATTTTGCTTGTTTTGGTATTTCTTAAAAATTGTCTTATGTTTTTGTAAACTGGGAGTGCATATTTTTGTTAATATAGATTATAGATATTCTTTGCATTCAACAAAGGTGAAATTTACATATGTGTGTGTGTACTAATAATGGAATATGGATATTTGATAAAGTTAAAATTTGGTTTCTCTTTAAATTAACTATATTTATTGACATTTCTATGGTGTAAAGAAGCAAAAAAACAGAAAACAAAAAAGTAATACAAAATAAATGTGTGCAATACAAATCATTATCATTATATTTCAATCATTTTCTATTACTATTCCATTATATTTTCATTATATTTTTTTTGTGTTTATAATTTGGTTTCTTTTATTAATCTCTTTCTTTTATTATTTCACTTTCTCTGACTAAGTATATGTAAATGTACGTACATGTGTCATAAAGGGCTTGCATTTGTTACATACCTACATAATCATATGGCTTAGTTTAATTGAAAATAAAATGCAAACATTATTTATGGAAGAAAACAAAATTTGAACCTATCAAGTATCTATCACTCAGTTAGAAATGACTCTTCTCGAATGTAAAAAAAGTTCAATTTCGATTTATGCATGTATATATTATACTTTTATATGCCAATTTATGCTTAGGCAGCGTTTACACGTCGGACAAAATCGATTTTTATCGTAGATGAGTGTTTCCATTTCAGACTTTTCTCAGATTTAATCTACGATTTTACGTCAAATATTCTTTGTATTTAAGGTTTCTTTTTATAAAGTGCGTCATTTTTTATTGGTGAAAATTTTTTAATACTTAAATTAAAAAATTCAAAGGTATCTAATCAAAAATCTCCAAAAAATTTTTAAAAATATACATATTTTTATAAAATTTGTTACAGTAATATAAAATATAATTACACATTTGAAGTATGAGCAATAATAACCAAATTGCGTTAGAGTGAATTTTAGTGCCATTTGATTATATGTGTTGTTATTTTAAAATATATTATTTTTCATTAAAAAAATATTTTCACTAAAAAGTCGAAAATAAAATAAGGAAAAAAAAAATTTGTTTTTTAGAAATATTTGCCTTCAATTTAAGCGTACTAAAACTACCAAAATAAACTTTAGAATCGCAGCTTGATATAAGGTTTTCAAAGCAAGTTAGGATTGTAATTACGGAGAAAGCAAATTAGCCGAAATTTTTGGAAGTCTTGAGATGAGATTAAGAGATTTGGTAAAAAGTTCGGCTAATTTGCTTTTTCCGGAGTTACAATCATAACTTGTTATGAAAACCTTATATCAAGCTGCGATTCTAAAGTTTATTTTTGTAGTTTTAGTATGCTTAAATTGAAGGCAAATATTTCTAAAAAAAAATGTTTTTTTCCTTATTTTTTTTTATTTATAAATTCTTAATTAATTTTTTTGTATTCACTTTAGGACTTGTTTGTGTACATATTTTTAATCATTGATATATTTTTTGTATTTTGCAACCGTTTTTTTTTTTTCAATTTTATATTTTCCTTATTAAGTTTTATGTTATTTCTGTTCAGACCTATCTCGCCTTTTTATATTTCCCTGCAATGATGCGTGCTAAGAACGAATTGGGAAGTAGATGGCGGTGTAAAGTTGGCTACAACTTGTAAAGCCTCCACAACTTTGATTGTCTTTTTATGTTTAATTTTGCGCCATTCCTTTCTAGTTTTCCTTGGAGTCCTCTCTGACATATCATTAATTAGTTCTTTGCTCTTGGGATACCTTTTTCTAGTCTTTTTTTTGTATCTTCATATTTTTCTGAGTTCTATTTTAGCTTATCTCTGTAGTTACCCTTGCTTTTCGGCAGCTGTTAAAGGCATAGTTTTTAAATAGTTTATTTGTATTTTTAAATAGTTTGATTACAAAATTCATATGAATTCCCTACGTTACTTCCCCTGCGTGACTAACAAAATTGTAACACAGTGGAAAGTAACGCAGGGGAAAAAATATATGTAAATAGCATTTTTTGGGTAAGCTTTTCACATAATTCAGTCAAAATCAAAAATAATCAATGTCCTTTTACTCTTATTAATTCTTTTGAAATATTTAATTTAATTAAGTATAATACAAACCTTATTATTTCAGTAACAAAGGGGAATTTTTTAAAAAACACGCACAAAATTTGATAGTTCTTGTTCGATTCGACTGCAACACAAATCATTTTGTACTAAATATGAATGAACAAGTATTTCAATTATTTACTCAAAACAGCATAAAAAAATAATCGTAATTTAATGAGTTTTTTTGAAAATAACACAAAATCGGTAACGCAGAAGAAAAAAGTTGGGACAGAAATTAATATGCAAATTTTTGTTATAAAAGTAAATTTTAGAATTATTTAATAGCTATATAAACGGAAGGTTAAATATTTAGAGCTATATTTTCTGCAAAAAAAGTAATATTTCTCCAGAGCAAAAATACTTGAAAAAATTGATTCAAACTTTGAAAAAGATGCCTAGGGACAGCGAGTTTTAGTTTGTTTTTCCACACACACAAAATGAATAAAATCAATCAAAATCAACCAAAAATGGATTTCTTACTTATTTTGGTGTATAAGTAAATATAATAAACTATATTTAATTATAATTTATAAATATTTAAGATATTAAAAATTATTTGAAAAATTAGTTTCTTTTACTGGGACAGAAAAACCTAAATATTTTTAGAATGACTCAGCAGCCTCGCTTCAATTTAATTTTCTTAAATTGGTTATTCTATATTTTGAAAACAAAACTTATTGAATAATAATATTATTAAAAAAAAAAAAAATTAAAATTTATTATTTCAATTTATTCAATAATAATAAATATTCGCATATAAAATAAGATTCAGATATAGTTTTGCTATCTTAAAAAAATATAATCAATTTAATAAGTTTTCATTAAATTTTTAGGTTTGAAAACAGTTTTAAATTTTTAGAATTAAATTAATATTATTATTAGGATATTCGCAATTTAAAATTTTAATTAGTTTAATATTATTGAAAATACAAAAATCTGAATTATTAACTTTTCAAATTTTTAATTTCTTCACTTTGTATAATTTTTTTTTTTTATATTTTTAATTTCAGAATTGAAAATTTTAAAATATTAAATTTTCTGAATGTGAAATTTAAAATTTAAAATTATGTAAAGAAAATATTTGTTTATTTTTTTTTTTTTATTTTCAATTTTTAAATTAGCCAGACAAAATGTCTGAACATAAAATATCATTATTAATACAATTTTCAAGTATAACTAGCTATATGATTTTTTATTAGAAAATATATATTTTTAAACACTCAAAAATAATACTATGTCCTTAAGGTTTATTGTATAGGATAGAAAATATAGAATAGATTTGAAATTTGGCTAGACAACATTATTTTATTAAAATTGAATTGAAAATAAATTATAAAAAAAATATATATGTTTTTCATTAATTTTGTATCATTATTTTAAATCAATTTTAAATTATTTGACAATTTTATAGTCCGTTAACCCTCTTTAAAATTTGTATATTATTCCTAGAAATGTCTAAAGATTTTCATATAGTAGTTTGAAGTTATGAACTATTATTTATTTTACATTGATTTAAATAGAAAAATATATGGTATGGAGTTGGAATATAACTATCGAAATATTAAATTGTTTTTATTACAGACTTGCCGTCTCATGAATATTTACGAAATGAAATAAAATAAAATAAAATTAAATAATTTGAATTACATTTAAATATTAGTGGTTATAATAATTTGGTCTCAATATATTGAACCATTGATTTACATTTTAATTATTTAATATTTAATTTTTTATTATTTATATTTTAATTTAATAATTTAAAATTATAAAATTTGGTTTAATTCATTTAAATATAATACATTTATCTAACTCGCTTGAATGAAGTCTGTAAATAAATAAATAAATATCTTTATTTGTAATTATTTTTGCAAATTCATTTGCATTAAAGTTTAATAAATTAATAGATTGTTTGGAAAAGCCGTATTTAAAGAGATATATTTGATTGAATGTATTTAGTGGTTGTACGTAACATATTTTACAATGATAAGTCAAAACTCACTAGGTTTTGTTTTGTTTTAAAAAAAACTAATTTTTTAGTGTTGGAATAAAATTTGTATAATTGGAGTAAATTTGTATAATTAGGGGTGGTACGTAACACTTTTTACAATATTTTACAATGACAAGTCAAAACCCACTAGGTTTTATTTTGTTTTAAAAAAAACTAATTTTTTAGTGTTGGAATAAAATTTGTATAATTGGAGTAAATTTGTATAATTAGGGGTGGTACGTAACACATTTTACAATATTTTACAATGATAAGTCAAAACTCACTAGGTTTGTTTTGCTTTAAAAAAAACTAATTTTTTAGTGTTGGAATAAAATTTGTATAATTGTAGTAAAAACAAAATCTTTATCACATTATTGTTTCACTAAATGTATCAAATACTATTTCTAATAACTTACATTTATACCTACAAATACAACCAAATAACGGTATTTTTAATAGTTTAGTTAAAAAAATTAATCAAAATTAAAAATTTTGTAGAGACAGCACTGCTGTTGCAATTATAGGAATATAATAATATTATTGGTGTGCATTATAAGTTAATTATTAATACTATTAAATTTGAAAGGACTTACCTATAATGACCATTTTGAGAAATTCAAATTTCAAGTTTTAATCTTCCATCAGATTTCTTAATACGTTAAATGGTAGATCACCTACTGTTTTTAATTTATTTATTTATTTACTAATTAATTCAACAAATTATATAGGTACAATAATTAAAGACTTAATCACTTAAAAAATATGTACAAATTTAATTTAATGCTAAATCAATATTATTGTAATCGAAAAATATTTTAATTAAAAATAATTAAAATTAATTAAAAAATAATAAGCAAATATAAAAACTTAATAACTAAGTAAAGCAAAGTTATATTAAATGCCTCAAATGATTAATAGAACTAAATAAGCCCATCTGCAACTGCGGTAATATAGTGACCAGACCCTCTCCTAAAATTACTTAATCTAATAATATATGTTAAATGGCTGGCTCAGTATTATTGATCTGTTGTACATTAGCTTTGAAAATGTGTTGTTTCAGTATATTTAATGTGTACTTAACTGAAGTGAGTTCAGAATGCAACTTGAAAGTGCATTTCAGAGTTTGATTGTGTAAATTAAAAATACTAATCGCTTAATAATTAAAAATATAGATTGAGGTATTATTAAAGAATAAATATTCGTTGACCAGGCTTTTATTAAAAAATAAGTTGTGATGGTTGACAAAGATAATTGAAAATTTTCATAAATCTACTCAGAACAACGAAATCTAATTATAACTTAATTAGTAGGAACGAATATTAGTATAGTTAAAATAATCTGAAATATAACCCAACCCAAAAATGAATGTAAATAAAGTGAAATGTATTGAAATTTGTTTATTTAATTTTCAAAATTAAAAATTATAACTGCTTTCGCAGAATTTAAGCGATTTATTATAGACAGGAATTATAAACCAAAAATATAGAAAATATAGTAGTTCTTACCTATATATTTTTTAATTTTTATTACAAGCAAGATATAATGTATACAATACCATTAGTATTATAAGAGTTAGTGAAATAAAAATTTACGTAGAACTTAAGAGTGTTGTTTATTTACCCGTCTCTCTGAAATTGTATTAATATAGAAAATTTCATTAAAGTGTTCCAAAGCAAAGACCTGCAGTTCATGAAAATATATTTTATGATTCATAGTTGTGCTTATAAGGTTTTAATTTTATTTTAAAATAAAATTGTTTCATCTAACGCCAACATTTATTTAAATTTGAAAATAGTTTCATATCATTCGAAAATAAATAGGTTTTATCTAAACAATAGTGTTATTTAATAAAAAATTTTACAATATATTTAAGATTAATGTATTACTCGCTTAATTGTGAGTTATATTATAATTTAAATCTAATTTAATAAAATTATTTATTTATACAATTTAAATTACGACTTAGTCAAGTTCAAGTTAGTCACAAGCACTGATGAAGATAGTATATTGCTTCCGAATATACTATATCTTCATCAGTAATAATACTGAAATCATATCTTGATGTAATTTTCAGTATTATTACATATATTTTTAATTGTATAAAACAAATTAAATTTATTCTAAATATTTATATTTGCAATCAAAAAATTATTTGTGAATAGAAACCTGGCAACAATTAAATTATTTAATACAATACTTTAAAGCTTATAGTACACCTCCACATCATCATCAGTGTCCTGTATAACCCCTTTGTTTAGGCAATGTAATTTACATCTATACATAATATTAACCAAATTTATTTATAGTAGATTCATTCATATAAATATTGGGCAAAAAAATATATAAATAAAATAAAATAAATAAATAATTATTGCATAATATAAAAAAATATATATATCTATAAGAAAGAACAACCAGAATCAACAAGAGCCTATTTAAATACACAATTAATATTCTACAAGCTATCTATCATTAACCACCATTATTTTTAATCATAACATTTAGGGTGTAAATCTACTATTCATTTACAACCATTCTATGTTCAATATTCTCCTTCTCTATATCTAACTATATGCATAATATATAAATAGTATTATTTATTATATTTTTGATAATATAAAAGTAACAATTTACTAGATTTCTCTATATTATTTTGGTTTATATTATTATAGTGTGTATTTTGTTTTTTTCTTTCTTTCTTTATTATTATAGACTATCTCTATAGTTTTACATTAAATTAAATTTTCGTCGTAACCATTTTATTTGGAAAATATTTTATTCTTATTTTCTATTTTCTTTATTTTTGTTATTTTTTTTTTTTTTTTTGATTGTACAAGGGTTAAAATTATTATAATTATTATTATTTTTTAACTGCCCCAATTGTGTCCTCGACTAATTTAACAAGCGTGTCACAATTAATAATTAAATAATAATAATAAAAATAAATTGAAATATATGTATATATATATGTATATATATGTTGTATTATGCAGAAAAAATAATAATTAATAGGATTTTATGTATATTATAATATAGGTATAAACTGTATTGTATATAGAGAGGGTTAAAAAAAAAAATTTAACAGACAGCTTATAAATAAAATTAGTTAACTATATATAACTGTATAACTAACTCTAAACAGTTATACATATTTTTTTATTCTGTTTTTATTTTCTGTTTATATTTAAATATTGATATATTAAATAATTAAATATAATTATTAGTTAAATAATATTAAAATTGTTTAAAATTTGAAAAAATAGGGCTTGCCATAGTTGTAGAATGAAAATGATTGTATTAGAAAAGAATAATTTGATGTTTTGAAAAGATGATTAAAAACAAAATGAAAGACAGTTCATTGATTTATTTATAAATTAAAATTAAAATTTTTTGAATGGTAGAAATTTATATAATCAATGTTCAATATTTAACAGTTCATTGATTGTGAGGTGTTTTTTCTGAATTTATAATTTCTGGAAATTTTAAAGTTAAAATAATTCTTGACATATATCCTGATGTAATATTCAGTATTATTACAGATATTTTTAATTATGTAAAACAAAAAACATATAAAAAATACAATTTATTTATGTAAGATAAATTATATAAGACGTTAAAAATAATAAAAAAAAGATGCTACAGATACTGAGGCAATACTCAATTATATTATACACATACATACATTTTTAATTGTATAAAATAAATTAAATTTATTCTAAATATTTAAGTCAGGTTAGTCTAAATAATTACAAATTTTCAATAAAAGGTGTAAATTTTCTTGTAATATAAGCCATTGAAATATAGAATTAAAATATATGAAAATAAAATATTGCACAAACACATTAAGGCAATAAATAAAATAATAAAAATAAAAAAAAATAGAATATTAAAAGGAAGATAAAAATATAAAAAAAAAAAATATATTATTACAGATCCTGACAGAACATTTAATACTACCTATATTACATAATATCTTTAATTTATGTATAAAATGAATAATAAAATTATTAAAAACAAAATAAAAAAATATCTTTTAGATCTTGAAGCAATTTAATATTCTGACAAATGGTATCGTCATTGATCCCACATATTGTCATTTAACTGACTACGATTATGACAGGATTTTAAGGGAAAATCTGAAATTTTGCTATACTCATTTGATATATCATATCTATCTAAAGAAGTATTTGCATACCTTAACAACTTGTTCTATTAAAGAACTTAAATTTTATGATTTTCTGATTTAAAACATTTTTTGTGTATAACTGTGTGCAAAACTGATAACTGGTGCAAAATCGATTTCACACTAAAGCTTTGCAATTTTATATTTATGGTTGAGCTTGAAAGTTAATAACAATTCTTCTACAGATGTTGACAGTTTTTAAACTAATTTTATTTAAATGAAGGTAAATAAATATCTTATAGATAAATATTACTAATATAGATAACAATAGAAATAACTCATATAAGTAATACATATTATGAATTATTTCTGATATATTATTATTGCAGAACTCAAATCGTTTATTTTACTTTATGTTAAGTAAATATTTAGATTAATTGATATAAATAATTACTTACAATGTAATGTACATTATTATGTTGTGTATATCATCTTAATGCCAATTTAATATTATGTTGTATATTACAGATAAGCATTTGTAATGACTTATGTAATGAAATAAAGTGAAGGGTCAGTAAAAAAATATAATACTATATTAATAACTATTAAAACTATCTTTTTTTTCTAAAATTTTAACAGTCATTATAATTTTGGGCTTGATCAAACAAATTTAGACTTTATTTAACAATTTTTTAAAAAAAAATTAATATATTTTTACTGTTTTAAACAGTAATTTTCAAATAAAAAAAATATTTAATATGAATTAACAATTAAATTAAAATTTATTATGGTAACTCTTTCTAAAACCCGTTATTACATTTTTTTTTTTTCAATTACATTTCCTTCAAATAAATATATTTCTTTATTTTTATTTGTCACACTTTTCGAATAGTTAAATTATTATATAATGTACAAGTACAGTGTACATATACCTACATGTACATTATTTTGAAATAATTATTATGATACGATCATATTTTTCATAAAATGGTCATTACAAGTATAATGTTAAAGTTAAATATACATACTATAACTTAATTTACATTATTCATATACACGTTCATTCATATTATTTAAGTCATTAAATATTATATATATATATATACTAATCTACATATCATAGATTCATATCAATTGGTTCATTACTTGTAAATTTTTATTGTTAAATAATATTAAATGTTGTTTAACTGTAAAGTCATTTGTGTCCTTGTTGTTGGTTTTATATTTTTTTTTGGTTTACCGTTATCTATAGTCTATACTACAAAAAAACAAAAAAAACATAAATAAATAAATAAATGAATTACTAGTTATGAATTATAACTAACATTTAATAAAAAAATAAAAATCATAATAAAAAATGTCATATTTACATTATTTGTAGTTTATACCGTTAAATTGACTTTTATTTACATTTACAGGTTCATAAAAGGCAAAAAAAAAAAAAAAAAAAAAAATTGTGTTGCTGTTCAATTAAAATTGAATGTATTGGAACTATTTTTTTTTTTATTATTATTAATATCCTGTTTTTTTGTTGTGTGTTAATGAAAATGTATGAACTTTAAGTTTTCTATATAGTGTTATAATTGTGGGCAATGTACACCATATCTACTTAGGAAAATATTAGAATACATTTTTAATAATAACTAATACATTTTATTAGTGATCATATTTCATTGATAGAATTGTTAAAGTTAATGACTTTTAGAATAGAAATTGATGGGTGTTTGAAAGGTGGAGAAATTAGTTCTAGTTTCTGGTTTTTAAGTACATAGTTAAGTTATGTCGATTAAATATACATCGTATATAAGGAAAATTTAGTTTTGAACTAGAACAAAAAAAAATTAGCTACGTATTAATTCAATGTATTTATTTAGAATTGTTTTCAATAATAATACATAATAATAATGTATAGGTAGAGTATAGGTACTTTTTTTTTTATTAGGTCGTAATATTATTTTTTATTAAACCCCAGTCTAATGATATTAAAATTATATTTTTAAGGTAAATAGAATTTGAAAGAATTATTATTATTTTTTTTTTTTTGATTTTGTTCGAAATATGATTATTATCGTAAATTGAAACATTCAATTATCTCTTATACATAATATTATAAAATAAAAAAAAAAAACTAGAAGTGAAAAAAGGATATTTTTTATGGTGATAATTATTATGATGTTAATAATTTAATTTTAATTAGATTTGTATTATTTTCACATACTTATTTTTTGGTTTTATTTACTATGTAAGATTATTATAAATATGTCATAGTAAGTATATATAATTCAGATATATACAGATATATTGTGATTATACATGATAATATATAATTTATATATACTGCATGTTTTTTTACAATAAGAAGTTATGTAATATAGAAGTGGTGATATCAGATCTATTATTTTTTGCCTATGGCACTGTTAAACGCTATTATTACCGAAATATCAATCTTTAAGCCACGCGATATTGCATATACCTGGAAATATTTATATATTTTGCAATCTATGGCTTCGCATTCAAAAAGAGTGAAGATTCATGTTCGTGTGAGTGGAATGTCCATCTGTCAATATTTTACTTGTCAATTTTAAAGATAATTTTTGTTGAAAGTGCCGAGTCCTGTAATGAACAGTGTTTAATGTTCTTATATTATTCTCCTTAATTAAATCCA
This sequence comes from Argyra leucocephala, assembly GCA_963942445.1. NCBI lineage: Eukaryota > Metazoa > Arthropoda > Insecta > Diptera > Dolichopodidae > Argyra > Argyra leucocephala. The sequence continues at coordinate 16,221,696 of OZ012679.1, read as the reverse complement.
ATTCACACCAATTAAATCAGTGGTTATTATTAAATTTGACAAAAAATCCTGCAATAGTCCTTATTAACCATCAGTTCAAAATATAATTTGGTTTAAAGGGTCTATACCTTGGAATATTTTTAAATGGGTAAGATTAAACTATTAGTAACAAAACATAATATGGAAACAATTCTACATACGTATAAAATTTTGACATATGAGAGAGCAATGCTTGGATCTGATATCCTAAATATTGACTCATCGTATTTGCTTTTTTCCAGGATTACTTCATTATCATTATCATATTTCTAATTCTTGCATTATATTCTGTAGGCAAATATACTGTACTTAATACTATTAATTAAATTTTTAAATTTTTATTTCGCTTTTTAAAAGCCTCAATATCGAAATACAAATATATATATATATATACAAAAATATAAATATTATCTATTATAATATAGTAAAAATACATTAAAATTTTCATCATATAAATTCACTTATTTTTTGATTTTCATTATTAAAATTTTTATTATTATTTTTTAAATAAACTGGGTAATACATAATCTGAAATGTTTTCAAATTAATTTATAATAAAAAGAGAATTTTATTGTCAATTATTTTTATGAAAATTATTATTTATATATATTTATAGCTATATAGAGTAATAATAATCATATCTAAGTAATTATGATAAAAATTATGCCTAAATAGAAAATTAATTTAAAAATTTAATCACGTACTTTAATATTAACATTATACACATTTTTTGATAGTTATGATTTTTCTTTCATTAAACATTTAAAGTGATAAAACAGAAAAATAAATAAATAATTATATTTTGATTTTGTTTCTATTGAACATTTTTTATTTTAAATTTATTGCATTCCTGTTTGGTTTTATTTTTGAATACCTAATTTTAAAATAATTAATAATTTATTTGAATATATTTTATAAAAAATATAGATAATATAAAATTTAACATTGATATTTGGAAATTGTACACTGTTTCACACAAAAATTGTTCTTTTGTGATTACGTGAAAATATTGTGGTAATTTGTATCAGTGTAAGTTCAGTTTAAGTCGCATATGGCAATACAAATATATAATAATATTATAGTAAACGAATAATGAACCGTTTGAGCTGTTATAGTATTTATAATAGGGTATTTTTCATTTAAAATAGAATAAATAATTATTTTTTTTTTATTAACTTTTAAATTAAAACAAAATCTGTTGAACGAAAGAGGTTTTTTTGTACTAAAAAATCAACGCCCCTAAAAGTATGCAATTTCAGATGTACTTTTTTAAAATACACTCAAATAGTTTTCTTTTATTAAATTATCTTTAAAATTTATTATTGTTGGTACATAATATTATACATTATAAAAATTTAAGAATTAAAGTACCTTTTTGAAAATATATTTGTATTTATATTCTTCCATAAATTTTATGTTAAAATCGGTTAAATACACAATTATTAAAATTACAATTGATTACACAATCGCTAGAGTTATTGAACATTGATAATATGGTAATCAATATAATTTGTGTCAATTTCTAGCTAAAATAAAATTTGTTTTAGCATAAACTAGGTTTGTATTAAAAAATAAATAAGCGTAAGTTAATTATTGGAAATTGTTTTTTATTGTTACAAACTCCTATATAAAAAATTTATTTATTTCATCGTCATCACTTTGCAAGTATTAAAACTCTCCATGAGCTTTAATCTAATTCACAATAGTTATTTTTCTCAATTTTAATCTATATTGGGTAGCTCTTCTCCAATCGATAACTCCACTTATTTAATATCAGACTTGAAATTAATTTGCAATAAATTGTAATTTTTTAAGCGTAATTTGTTCAATAATTTATCTTCACAGATCACTAAGACATAATTTCATTTACATTTTGTATAGATTATAAAAAAAATTTAATTCAACATGCATTTGTTATTCATTTTTCAAGCGTTGTTTTTTATATATATTTTTTTTTGTAATTTCAATTTATAATACAACTTTTCTTAACTGAATAACATCATATTTATATGGTGATATTAATTAAGAATGACTATACAGTAGTGGAGCCTCACTAGTGTTGTATAGTGTTATTACAAATGATTTTCAAATTTTTATTAAAACTATAATTTCAAGTCTATGGGATAAACACACCAACAGCTTTTACATGGGGATTTAGAATACACAATTACATACAATAGCTTTTCTTTAAAACTGTTATGTTACGTCTACAAAATTTTAACGTGGAAAATTATGCTAACAAATTGATTAATTTAATTATTAAAATACAAATTTATTTAAATGTTTAATTATTAGATATTTATAATTAAATATAAAATTATACAACAATTAAATTATTTAATTAAATATGAATATTCGAAATTATATCAATCTAATTATTTAAACACATTTTAAAATAAAAATCATCTGAAATTGTTATTACTGTTAACTTCCATTTTCATCTTTAAAAAAATAATCTATATTTTTTTTCTATTTTAAATTTACAAAAAAAAAAAAATCAAATATATACCTGTTGTCTTACCTGTTGTTATATAATAAACTTATATAATTCTACATTTTCATCGATTTTCAGATTCAGTTTTTCTTTACTTATTTACTTTTTCTTAAATTTTTTATTTTTAATATGAATTATATCTATACATTATATTATATATATATTTAACTAAAATATATAACTGTTTACTATATTTTTCTTTTTCTCTTTTAATTTGAACTTTTTTAATTTATATAAACAGTATAGAAGAAAACCAAAAAAAAAAAAAAAACGAAAAAACAAAAATTCTTCATAGAAAATTTCACAGCTGTCAGTGTTTTTTTCCTCATATTATACATTATATACCCATAACATTATACATAATTGGTACCTATATATACATAATATGATTGGAAAAGCTGAAAACATAGATTTTTTTTTTCAACAAAAAAAGTTTCATTATATTCCAATAATAATCATTGTTATGATATATATATATATATATATATATATATACTTCTACATACTATCTATAATATAAATTTTGTATATACATGTATTTGCAAAATAAAAACAAAAAAAAACACAATGTATTAAAAAGACGACAGATGCTATTAGCTACAAAAATATACATTCATCTTACTATCTATCTAATGTAATTAATTATTAATTTTTCTATTATTCTTCCTTTAACATTTAACTGTTCATACTTTCTATATAGATATAATATATATATATATATATATATATATATATATATATATATATATATATATATATATATATATATATATATATATATATAAGTATATATAAGACAAAAAATATACAAATTTTCATAAGATAAAAATTTTCCATGAGAAATTTTCCAAATTGTTAATTCTTTTTTAATTCGATTTTTTTTTTCAATGGCACTCGCACTCACTATATACTTACACACAAACTAAACTGAATCTTGACGGTTTTCTTTTTAAATATTATTTATACTATTTTTCTTCCTGGCTAGTAGAAAAATAATCCTATTAACATTTCAAAGAAAAATCATGACACAATAATTTTATAAAAATTTATCGTAAACTAACTTCAAACACTTGACTAGAGAAAATCAAGTTTGTTTATGTGCTATGTTTCAGCTGGAAGAACCAACTTGATAATATGATAATGATTTCAAACGGTATATTAGCTATAAAATATCTAATTATATAATTTGAAGTTGTATCTATTGCAAAAATGTTCTAATCGAATGATTTACAGCTTACTTTAAACAAATTATTGTGGGCTAAATGGAATTTGACTAATAATTCAGTTGTAATTCGTATACAGTTCCATAACAATATGTTGAGCAACTTGTAGATGTACATAATAAACTATTTTAATTGATAATATGTTTCCTGATTCTCAAAATGGTATAAGTTTATATTGATTGATATTTTTCATCCATTCTTGGTCATTTAAAGTGTAGTTTTAAACTTTAAATAATTCATTATGTTTTCACAATCAATTGATTTTTGTATTTTGCTTTTCTCATTACAATATTTCAGTCTAAAATAATATTGCTTTGGTTTGGTTTTCAGTTTCTGCTTTGATTCACTAGATTCCAAGACTGTAAAAATTCGCTACTTGACATAATATTGTGTTTCAGTAAATTGGCTCTAGTGAGATATGAATGTCTACATCGTTGGAATGGAATCTATTATAAAAAGCTTTTCATAATAGCTAGGGCCTCGTAATACACAACAGAACAAATTAAATCGTTATTAAATCGTTATATTTAGTTCAGTTGAAGTTCTAAATCAATTTGATTCTATTCATAATCAAATTGTTCACTCATATTTTGTAAAATACACTGATTTGATGATGAACATATGATTTTATGATATCAAAAACATATTATAAACATGTTCATCTGTAAATAAACATGTAAATATGTAAACATGTCCATCAATCATATCGTGCACTACTAACTGTAATTTTCAATTCGATATTCAATTCTATCTATTACAATTTTTTTTTTTTATTTGTTTTTCAAACTTAGTAGAGAATGAAAAGAGGATTCGCCATTAAGGGGGAATGTGAAACCTTTAAACGGCAATACATCGGCACGTCCAATCTCATTTAAATTATTCAATTCAGTCCATTTAATTGTTTCAATTCATTACCACTAACCACCTTTGGTTCAATTCAATGTCATATAAAATAATTCTGATATTTTTTGTTTTCCCTATGGGACTTTGTAGACCTGTAGACCGATACAGGTTCATGGTCTACGTAATTATATTTCATATTCCTTTATATGTATATATATATACTTTGAATTCATACCAATTTGTATTTGGACTTTCTTTAAAAAAAAAACAAAAAAAAAAAATAGTCTCCTACTTTAAGATTCTATAGACATTTTTTATTAAATAATAATTTTCTTTCTTTTTCATTTATTTTTCTGTTTACCCCCATTTTCTTATTTTTCTATTTTTTTTTTTTTTTTTTTTTTTTTTGTCTTCAGTTTTTGTATAGTAAAAAAATTTAAGAATGAGTTAATGCATTAAAAAACAAAAAAAAAAAAACAATAAGTAGAAAACAAGAATGTTTAAGGACACACACAATAGGAAAAATTTGTTTTTTGGTTTTTCCGAATTTTCACACCGTTATATTTCTACATACATACATATTTACAAAAATTCTTTAGTATCTAATATGGAATGGTTTTTTTATTTAATTTTTGTTTTCGTTTTTTTTTTTTTTATATATATATATGTCATCAACAATTTTTTAGTAATAATATTATGAATTTTAGTAATATGTGCTGTATAAATGAGAGTTGAGAGAGAGAGAGAAAAAAAATAATTTTCCGTCATATTGATGTCGTCTTTACTGAACTACTTAACTCAACTCTTCACACCATCATTATAGAATTGTTCTTTTATTTTTGTGCTTGCGTTAATTTAAAATTTCTTAAATTCTAGGTTCCTTCTATATTTATATATATTATATATATAATATTATTATATTGAAATATATATATATATATATATATATATATATATATATAATATGTATTTAAGTTGTAGCAAATGATGGTGAACAAATTTTGTGATTTTTATGATGTATTTGCTTGGTTATATCCTTGTAATTTTTTTGTAGGGTGTGTATTTTTTGTTTTGTTTTTTTTTTGCGAAAAATCCAGCAAAATATTTATCAGTGTCAGATACCATTTTCAATGTCAACATATATATATATATATATATATATATATATATATTTAAATATATTATATAAAATATAATGAAATATAAATAATAATGACATATACTTAAGATACACACATTCAATTATACATATATATATATATATATATATATATATACAAATATACGTATATAATATATATATATATATATTATATACGTATATTTGTATATTTATAGATATATATTATGTACATATATTTGTATATATATGTATAATATATATATATCTATATATATATACGATAACAAATGGCATACAAAAAGTACAATAAGATACAATAATGGAGTAAAAAAAAAAAAAAACAATAAAAAACAAAAAGTAGCATTTTAGGAACAGTAAAGAAAAATCTGAAAGAATATACAATCTATAGATATACAGCGTGAAAAGAACAAAATTACCTCAAAACAATATGAAAATAAATAAAATAAAAAAATAAAAAAAACTGTGTTCAAAATAGAAAATGGGAAAATATTACGCAAAAGAAGAAAAAAAGACGAATAGAAAAATAGGCTTCAAGTTGCGCAACATAATTATTTTCTTAATAATGTTTTTAGAATAGAAGAGTAATTTTTCAAAAACAAAAATAACAAAAAAAGTAAAAAAACAAACAATAACCGACAATAATTAACGAATTTGTACTTTAAAAATTATATTTAAAATTATGTTATTGACAATAATAGGATGTTAAATTGATAATAATTTGGGTATTAATATTTCCGTTATAAATAATATGGGAAGTTATATTATAGCTGTGTTTAAATTTACAACTTTACTTTACAGCCGTACCGGTGAATTCGATTCGATATAAAATTATTCGAATTTCCCGATTCAATTCGATGAGAATTTCTTAACGGTGAATTTGATCGAAAGACTAATTTTGTACTTATTTCAAAAAATGTAATCAAATAAGAAATATAACGAAATGAAATGACTTTTATTGTCAAATAAGTTTAAATTTCAAATTAAAAAAATTAATTAGATTCCTGTTTTAGAAATAAATTATTAAAATACACATACATACGTATAAAAAAAAAAACAATAATATTATAAAATTTTGAACGAAAAAATTTTCGACCAAAAATATTCGCATTTTTTTTAAATCGAAATCGCCGGTTGAAAATTTACGAACGAGTACTCGATTTTTATTCGATTGAATTCACCGGTACGGCTGTATGATATGAAATTAATTATAAGACGTATAAAAACGATACAATGGATATTGTAGTATAATAATAATAATATGATAAATCAAACTTTAAATCGGTATAGTCAATACACGGTATTGATATATCTATGGTGGTAGTGATCAATATACTTACCATTCCTTTCAATTACCACTGTTTTAACTGTAATGGTGCAGATGAGCAAAAGAGAGAAACTCTTAAACACTATTACTATACCATCCATCTACTTTTACCAACAATTAAATTTAAAGACTTTTCTAAACAGTACCTATATTAGAACATATTGGAATGTAGAGTAGTAGTTCTGCTTTATTTACTTAATAGCGTATAGTTAGACACTAAAATTTAAGTTTAAAAAATTTTTATATAATAAATATATACTAGTGAATCCCCTATGCAATTGCACAGAAGTAGTTCTTTCAAACACAATTTTATATAAAAAAAAATATTTGTTTTGGTATAATTGTAGTTGTTTTTTGAATCGCTTGATTATTGAATATATATATATAATGAAATTAAAGTATAATACCTCGTACTTTATGACAATATTAATACTAATTGCATAATATAAATTAACACAATAAAATCCCATTACTCTCAACGTATTAGATCGATGTATTTTAATTCGTTTATAGTCAAAAACGTTTGTAGTCACAATTCTGTTGTAGCAATATACATTATAGTATAAATAATAAATATAAATAATAATTAATACAAAAAAAATAATTATAATATCTATCATAGTATCAAGTTCATCATGTTTTATAAATCAATCAATAACAACAGTTTGTCACTCGATTTGTGACTTGAAAATGGTGTAATTTTATGCAAATTGTATTTATAAGAATAACTTCAATAGCCCACTTCAATCTACTCTTCTGAATTGCTGGGTAATGAATATTTGTCTACGTAACACACGTTTATTTCAAATATTTAAAATAAAACAAATGACATTTTTCTTAAAATATTTAGGGTTTAGTCATAACTCAGGTTAATTATATTGTATTTGCAAAGTTTTTAGTTCAAATCTAAAATAGCTAATTACATTTTTTTTTTTACAAGATCTGTTGTCAATTTGGGGTACTACTGCTATTGCTTTTTTATCTATCGTTGTGACATCTATCGTCTAGTACACAATACACAATGTTAGGTATTTCATAAGCTCAATCTGAATTTAAAAATAAATAAATTAGCTAGTACTAATAAAAAATGTTCTTACTTAGGTCCTAATTAGAGGCAGAAGTTATTTTTATTCAAAGTAAAGTCAATTGCATTTTGTTTGCTTTTCAAATCAGTTTTTTGCATTCAATTACATTTTGTTTGTTTTTTCAAATCAGTTTTTTAAATTCATCTTAGATGTAGTAGACAACGGTATACCACTGAAAGGTACCTTTTACTGCATGAAGTTAAATTCATTATCTTGAATTTGTATTTTTTGTATAAAATTCAGATATCAAATAAATTGAGATTTAAATTGAGAACTATTAATCAAATATGACCTGGATTTATTAAAACGATACAAGGGATAGTTTAATATAACAGTAGTATGATAAATTAATAATTTAAAAATAATTATAAAAAATGTTTAAATTGATCAAAAAAACTATTTATTGCATACAAAAATTTGCTCAATTTTTATTTTAAATTAAATTTATTTTCACTCAAATAATCAACACAGACAAAATAAAGTGCACGTGGATTGTTATTTGTTATTATTTTCTTACTTATTTTTTTATTTTTTTTATTATTAAATCATTAAAAATTTGTTATAAACCGTTTTGGAAATTTTCACATTAATTTAATCCTTTAAATTTCTTATATTATTATTTTTTTTTTTTTTTTCATTTTTTTTCTTTGCTTTAATATCTGTTGATTTTTTTAAAAGAATGTCTTTATTATAAATGCCAAATACACTTATATAAAAATAATATTTCTGTATATATATATATATATATATATATATTATATATATACATTCATATACATACGTCATATTATATATTAAGAAAAATCCTTAATATAAGTTGATGCTCATTATATAAATATATTTGTTGAATTATTGTTGCCAAAATAAAAAAAAAATGAACAGAATGTGAAATTAAAGCGGCCTACATGCTCAAATAATATAAAGGCGTATATTTTAGGTTTATATAATAATATAATATATATACGAACAAAAAATAAATCATACACATATATCTTAACAGACTCTTAAAATAATTTATGATTTCAATTCTTTCATTCTTAAAAGAACATCTCATACACAAGAACAACAACAAAAACAATAACAACAACAATAATAAAAAAAAAAAAAACAATTCATTCCTCTTTTCCTCCTTACAAAAAAAAAAATAACTGGAGTATTCCATATACGGAACAACAAAAAAAAAAAAAAAAAAACAATATATATAGCACTCAGAGAACACAAAATAAGAAAAAAACAAAAAATAACAAAAAGGACAATAAAGAAACAATATATATGAAGAGTTTTGTATTTCTATTCTTCTAAGCAATTTTCTTTATTTTTCATCCTCGAAATTAGTAACACTCCTTATAAATACATATAACTACACATAAATTTATATATATATAGATATATATATATATAAATATTAATACAAACACACACAAACTCATCCCTAAAATCTCATCCTTATATTATAATAAAACAACATATTTAACCGCACTGCCTATTTTCTTACGATTCCGTACACGTTACGTATATATATATATATATATATAATATACATATACAAATCTGGAGGTTCTTTTCTCTTCTCCATCATTTACAACTTTTTCTTTGCAATCTCAAAATGTTTACAATGATGAATATAGTATAGGGTGGATAGGAGGAGGATGAAGTGATGGGCTAAGGATGTTATGGAATATTCGTTTTGTATATTTTGATAAACTCATATATACTCCTTGTTATATGAGAAATTTAAGGTTTTTTTGTTTTTTGTTTTTTTTTTTTTTTAAAACGATCTTTACAATACAATACAAGAAATTTGATTGATGCTTTTAGTAGCATTAAAACCATCTAGAGTAGAATAAAAAGAAAAAAACAAAAATATATATATATATAGAATATATATATATTTTGTTAAAATAGATGTAGATGTAGTATGAATATTGTAACAGGAGATTTTCGAAATTCGTTGGCTCGATAATATTTATAGGTAAAACTTCAATTCTGCCCATAGTTTGTATCAGTTCTTAAATGTTTGTTTCAAAGTAGTTGAATTTGAATATCTGAAGTTCTTATGTTACGTACTTAGATCGATGGCTTAATGTTGGAACTAGACTAGATAAATCTTCTGTATTGTCCTCTATATTTGAGATATATTTTTTTCATATATATCTTGTACCGTAAAAATGTTTTATTTATCATTTCACCTTCACCTCGGTTAATGCTACTACCCCTCTTTTATTTATTTATTTTCAGTGTTAACTATATTTCAAATTCAAAATTATTAATAAATACTCTAGCTGCTATATTATATATTGATTATATCATGTATACTTATTTTGACAGAAAATGCATAATCAACTGTTAATAGATAGATATATAGCTATGGCTGGGTCCCACATCACCGTAGTTGCAAAAATTGACATATTGTGATTTTTCGTAGTAAAATACAATTATGAATGTGACCCCATGATTATGTCTGTAATAATGATTATAATCAGGATATTTTTTAAATGGTATAACACATGCCCTACAGTTCAGAGAATGTTATTTTAAAATGGAAAAATTTACTATGAGTTAGACAATTGAATTCACAGAATAATGATGTTCGATTGTCCTACTAATTCAAATATGTTGCATTTAAGTTGTTTTTGACCATACCAATTCTAAGCAGTTGGTTTATTATTATCTCTGTGACGATATGCAGCTGATTCCTGTTGAAAAATTTAATCTGAACAGCCAATGTTTTGATCTGTAGCCAATGTATTTTGTTACAAAATGATTAATTAATAATTTAATAAATTTGTGAAATGACTCCAATGCCATAAACTGAAATTGTAGTTAAATAAAGTATTTGTTATAAAGCTGGCTAGTCCAATATATTCGATTTCGAGACTTGGAAGATTCCACTGATAATAATAATAATAATAATAACAATAATAATAATTCCTTATTTCATTAACGATTAATTTAGATTTCTTAGCCTCGTATTTTAATGAAATAGCTAGGTTCAATAGTGTTCATATAAATACAATGACCAATATCTTGTCCTGAACAGAACTTTGATGTTATCATTATAGAACATGGGAGTTTTGGATCTAGATTTTGAGCAAATTATATATATACATATATATACATTTTATATATTTCGTCGTATTTAACTTTAAACTCTGCCTAGCGGTTGGCTGAGTCCTACCAAGTTTGTTTATTCTATTTAACTGTCATAGCAATAAAACAAAACAAAAACATCCTACGATATTATAACTGCCGCTACCTTGGTCTAATGATTATCTCGTTGTTAATAATAAACCAAATAGTATTCAATTAAATGGAATAATTAATAATTCTCGATATCTTTCAGGCTTTTGTAACTTGAATTTTATTTTACGATTATTTAACGACCTACATATCAGCTTCTTATCATTCGAATGAATATTTCCGGGAAAAGTACTTTTTGTGACAAAAGCTCTACATTTTATTTTAAAACTATGACAAGCCTACACATCAGATCATGATTAATGAATTAATATACAATCTTTATCACAGCCTTTGTCAGCCCCAAGATCGGACAAATCGTGAATTTTAGTAAATATAGCAAATTTCAATAGTACAAAACATTTCACAAAATCATTTCAAACTAACTTAACCTTTTCGGGAACTGATCACTGAGTAGGTATATATACTGAGGTCTTCCTGTATTACATATAAATTTAGACAAAAAATAAATAAATAAAAAAATTTGTCCTTTATGAAAAGAAAATGTCTTGTTGCTGTTTTTTGTTTTTTTTTTTTTTTTGTTTTTGATTTTTATTCATTTTGTCCTGGAAAAGTTACAAAATTGTATCTTTTTTTTGTTTCCATCTAAATGTATAGAATCTGAAACCTGTTGGCTTTTAAGATTCCAGACGAAAAATATGTAATTTTTTTTTTCCCTTTCTTATTTTTAATTTTGTTTTTTTTTTTTTTTTTTGTTTTATTATGTATCTTTATCTATATAATAATAGTATATAATAATCTTATATATATATATATATATATATATATATATGTTATATATATATTTTGAAATAAATTTTGTGTGTATAGACATGTGTAAATTGTGACTTACATAAATATAAAAAAAAAAAAAATGTTTAAGATTTAAAACATGACGAACTCCTCCAACAAAATAATATTCATGAAAATTGTTTCGACAGCAAAAACAACAAACAAAAAAGCAAAAAAACACAAAATGTTCATTTAATACTATGTTGTAATAAATTATGATATGAAATGAATTAACTAATATTATTTAATTTTTTTTTTTCTGTTTCTAATACATATACTATATATTTATATATATTATATATATATATAGTATAGTAATATGTTAAAAAATCATGTTTTAGTTAAGCTTAGATTTAGGTTTTACTAGTAATACTTTTGAAGCGCATACAAAACGTGCTTTGAATTTTGAATTGAATTTTCCTTTTTTTTGCTTTTGTGGTTGCGTGTGTATGTGTCTGTATTATAAAGACTTTTCTAATCAAATATATAATTTTTTAAAATATATAATATGTTTTATCATATTAAATGAAAATTTATATTAAGAGATATTTTGTCATAATTTGTTGTTGTTGTTGTTGTTGTTGGTTAAGTAGACATCTTCAATTCAAGAGCTTAATTTTTTATAATTGTGAAAATAAATCCTAACATAGGCTAACAGCCTATATAGAATAAATTTATTACCATAGACTATAATTTAAAGTTTGTATAGAATTAATTTAGTGTAGGGTAGATATATATAATAAATTTTAATATTTCGTAATTTGTTGTTATTTAGAATTGGAATAGTTTTAGAGCTATTTAAATTTCAAAACATATAGAATATTGTTAGTCAATTAATTTATCAATTTTCTAAATTAATTAATTAAATACATTTTAGGGTTATGTGAATTGAAAATTAAACTAGATTATAAGTTGCGTAATTGTATTGTTCTCTGGTATAGATATCTCAACCAATTTTAGTATAAATGTCAATTTCAGTAAAAATGACGTACCATATGCGATTTTCAATCGAAGCTTAAGGGATAATTGCATGGCCCAGTTCATCGATTATTCAGTGGTATACTGTATTATAAAGTGATCTTTGTTTAGAAGAAATTAATTTTGCTAGACAAGCTGTTTATTTACAAACTTTAGAAATTATACTATGCAGAACTAGATCTAAAATTAATGGATGGATGGACCATACAGAGAAAATACTTTAGGTTTACCGCAACAAAATTTTGGAGCAAATAATTAGAAATGTTTTCATAAATTATTTTAAAAATCATCCTACTTTAAATAAAGCTGTTGCATTTGGATAGGGTTGGTCATGATGAGCTCTATAAATATGTAGAAAACTATTTTGTTGATACTAAGCCATCTTGAACAAAACATCAATCAAATTTTAATACAATCTGTTGACAAATCTATTGCTATTGTGATATACCTATAGTTTTGCAGTTGCTTTCAATATATTTTACATATTTATATTATGATGGATGGTGGAAGTTTATTTTCAGCTTATGAACTCGATAACTACTGATGTATACATTATATGTACAAATGTTTTTAATGGATATCAGTTGATGTTTATAGCTTCAGCTTTAAATCAAGTATATTTAGATACAGGACTATTTTGTATACACATGAATGTTCCACCAATATTAAATGATTGACAAAGTTTTGATTGACAATGCGCCTTCAAATAATAAAACAATTTAAAGTATATGGTTTTAATATGTTTAAAGATAACGATTTGGTTGATTACTAGCAATTCCAATGAATTTTATTTACGAACTAAAATTGAAATTAAATTTATCTGATAGACCACTACCAATTCTAGGATTGTTTGGTTTTGAGCATTCATAAAAGATTTTGATCAATTTGCGGTAAAAGCATCGCTTTAAAGACAATTTTGAAATAAATGGAAACCTTATGCAAAGGTCATAATTATTATTATTTTCTCAATATTTATTCATTTTTATAATTTTTTATTAATATTAATATAAATAAATTATTAAACTAAAAAAAAAAAAAAAATTACAACAAGCAAGTATCTACTTTAAAGGCAAAAAAAATTTATTATAGACAATAATTTTAGAATAATTCAAATATCAACAATCAAATTTATTACAGCTAACATATTTTAAGTATCTTATAGTGTGCAATATATGTGCTACATAAAGATTTTAATGTCAAAGTAGTTTGATAGCTTCATGTTATAGCCACATTAACCCAAAACTCAAATAAGTTAATAACTATAGGATATTTATTCACAATACAGTACAAAGCCATTTCCATTATATTAAAACATATTCGTAATTATTCATTAAAATAATATATATAGATACTTATTAATTGAAAAATTTCATTGTATTGATTTAAAAATTATTTTAAGAAAATTCTAATTAACTTTTAAAAGATATAAATACGTATATATATATATATATATACAAATAAATATAAAAATAGATATAATTTCGTATCGGTGATTCATGTAGCTTTGAAATCACTATTTTCATGTTAAAAAAAATAACAAATTATGGAAAGTGGATTATTCAAGTATTCATCATGAAAAACAATTATTATTATTAGAGCGATTTTGATATTACCCTATATTGTCTGTTGATTTCATTTATCATTTAATTTATTTATTTATTTTTTTCAACAGTTAATCCTACAGATAAATTTGCAGGTTCTTTTCCCTCTCGAAATGTGGGCCTTTTATTAAACATTTAATTTAATATATAATATATTGGATTTAAAATTAAATTTTAAATTCTAAGAATGTTATTTAGATTTTTGTTCAAAGGACTCAAAATTTAAAATCAATTCTATTGCAATTCAACAATTTTAAAATGCAAAAACCTATTTCTAATAAGTTGTAAAATAATTGTACTAATAATGTACAAACTTCTTATTCAATTTATAATTAAATTATATCTTTTAAACTATTACAAAATTAATTTTTTCTTCTTTCCAACTTAACATACATAAGTAAAAAAATATTTAAAAATAAATTAGAATTTTCTTAAAATAATTTTTAAATCAATACGATGAAATTTTTCAATTAATAAGTATATAATAATATATACATAATTATAAACTGTATATTATTATACTATATATATTATCTCAAATTCAATTAAATTACATTATATTATATTTTCTTCTTATTCATTTTTAATACACTTATAGTCTTTAAAATAAATTAATTCTAGAAATAACAACAACATAAACACAAAAAAAAAAATAAAAAAATTAAAAACCTCATTTTGCGGTATATATAAATACATATACCAATATTATTCACATATTATACCTAAAACAAAGATTCAATGAAAATATCAATTATCTTCACTATAGAAATATACCTACGTATATAAAAAAAAAAAAAATTCAAACTTAACAATATTCATGACAGAAACACACGAAAAACATACTAAAAATAGCAAAAATAAAAATACAAAAAAAAAAAAGAACACAAACTTAAGAACTCTATTATAAAACAAACCCAAAAAAGAAAATTAAATATATCTACACTATAATATACACAACAATATACGTAGATATAATATTATATAATATAATATCTAAGGGAAAATGAAAATCAGATTGAAATCAATTTTCCACAAATCGGTTTTTATATCATCAACACAACAACAAAAAAATAACAAGAAAATTTTTCCTTATATAATAATACTATATATAAGTACTTATATATTATTATCACAAAATTTTCACAAAATCTAAAAATAAATTTCTATCTTTAAAATAATCGATTTAAATCGAAAATATAAAAGACAACAGTAAAACCATTTATAATCGATTTGTATGAACCTAAATTTTCAACAACATTCTACTCCACCGTATACATAACATTATTATCAGATACAAAAAAAAAAAAAAAATTAAAAACATAATAACTATGTTGAAGAATTTTTCAAGGAAATTTTTTTTATATAAATACTATACTAGCTATGTAAAATATAATAAAATAAAATAAAAAAAAAAAAAAAAAATATATAATAAATAATTGTTTTGTAATTGTAAGAAAATTAAAAATTTTTTTTATCTAATTTTCATTTTCATATTTTTTTTATACAATACAACAAATTTTATATAATTTTATCATAATTTTGCAACTATTGAAAATTAACCAATTTTGATTACCACAATTTCTATACTCAAACCACAGTATAATATATATTTTGAAAAACTAGTTGCTATCCTAAAAATCTACAATACAAAAAAATGTTTAGAAATCAAATTTTGATACATATTATATTATATTAGGTATATAATGTAATTATAGTATATAATAATATACTTCGGTATTTGTAAAATCTTTAAGATCCTTTGAACTTACTTGAAAATCCAAACAAATAAGATTATATCAATCATAATAATATAATACAAGCCTTTTATTATTTTTGTACATATACAAATTTATATATAATATATAAATACATTTTATATATTCTATTTTATATACATTTATTATATTATTACATTTTGCATTTACAACATTTATTGAACCAATCTTTTCAAATACTTTAACAGTTATAATAATACCGTATAAGAATAAAAACAACAAATGAATAACAAAAAAAAAAAGCCTCACAAAGTCACTGAAAATCTTTAACCTAAGAACATGAAAAAATACACCGTTATTTGTATGTAGCTATTATGTATACATATTTGTTTTTTTTTCTTTTACCATTTTCGCATTATTATATTTTCTTCTCTTTTCAACTACCTATATATTATATTATTTATCCCACCTCTTTCTACTTAATACTCTTGTAGATTTTATTTCTTTGATAAAAAACAAAAAAACAAAAAATAAAGCAACAAACAAAAAAACCGAAAATCACAAAAACAAAAAAACAATAACAAAATCCCCAAAAAAAAAAACCAACCTGTCAAAATTTGTATACCTATATTGACAAGTTGAGAACAAAAAAAATAACGGTAGTAACAAGGACAACAACTAGAATAAAAATTAAATAATAAAAAAAAACCTTACAATAAACTGAAACTATCATACAATCTCTTTTATATTATTAAATATAGGCTTAACTAAAATCACAAAATAACAACAATGAAAAAAAAATATATTGTATATTATAACAATAAAATCATAAAAATAACAGCAGAAACGAAAAGTGAAATATAACGGAAAAAAAATTAAAGAAATATAACGGTAACACAAATACGAAAAAAAAACAAGTAGAAAAAAATATAAAAATCAAAAACTATAACATAAAATAAATAAAATGTCAAGAAAAAAAGCAAAAAACAACCTCATACCTACCTACTTTTATATACAAACAAAAAAATGCGCACACAATAGAAGTAACAACAATTTCAAACAAAACATCCAAATAAAAAAAATAAACAAAAAAAAAATTACAAATAAAATTCGAAAAATAAATTAACAGAAAATAATAAAGAAAATTACGGTAAATTATAGTAACAGTTCAATAATAGTAAAAAAAAAAAAGAAGTAAATACTAATAAAATAATAATATAAAAAAAGGAGTAAAAGTAAATTATTATTTGGGAGGGTATGTAAAAAATGTTTTCGATTCGATTTGAAGCGGACGTAATTTGCTTCCAAAATATCGATATATATTTGCACAATAAAAATAATATATTAATGATAGGAAATTTGATTTTTAAACTATTGACTATTTCTTTCTAATCATATTTACATTTTTGTTGATAATAATTGCACAAACAAAATAATTATTATTGTGCAAATTAAATTTTTTATATACCACGAATTTAAATTGTTCTTGTTAAATATTTTTATCGTAAATAGTATAATTTGAAAAATATTTCAGAAGGTGGGGCAAAAATTACTTCATGAGATGTCATTAATTATTAAATATCTATATGTAGTTTAGTTTAGTCATATACATAAACATATTATACTAGTAAATTTTGAGTGCAGTTTAAAAAAGTATGCACATTACAACTCAAAACATTAATCTTATCTTCCCATGTCTGTCATATTATTTTCTCACTACATTTTATTTCTACCTTTACACCTACTTTCATCATACATTTAAAAAAAAATGTTATTCTCTCAACTCTCATTCTTTCCTTCATAATTAACTGTTTATTTCACCATTATTGTTGTTGTTTTAAAAGGCTTCAGACAAAAACAAAATTAGTATATATAAGATATATTATAGAGACCAGTCATTTCAATGTTTATATTACAATCAAATAAATAAATTTAAGATTTTGGATTATCCTGTCCATCAATGGTGGTCCATTTCAATAGAGTTTTAGAACCGTTTTTTGATTTGAATAATAACATTAAATTTACAAACATAAATAGGTATAGTTTTTAGTTTAATTAATCTCACCACTCCAAACAATAACTATTATCTTCTTTAAGCTACATTGTTCATTACCTGGGCTTAGTAGAGTACTTATGCATCAATGGTAAGACCTTTTTGCCGTCAAGCCCTAAATGTTTCATAGCATATGTGGTTTGTAAAAGGGTATGATGTTATTCATGCATATAATTACTTGTCTAAGCACTGGCAAAATTCATCCCTTTTTAGATAGAAAATAATTATTTTACTACTTTATTACTGTAAAATATGATACAATTATATTAAAAATTTAATTTTGTCAATTTTATTCAAAATTTTTAAGACCAATAAAAAAAAGACATAATAAATCAATTTTGTGATAATGCTAAATAAAAAATGTATATGTATTTCATGATGTTAATATTTTCTATCAATCTGATAAAATATGGATGAATAGTCCTTCTTAACTCAATAAAAATAATTTCATAGATTTTACCATTATAAAGTCTAGAAAAAAATATTTTATTATATACAAATCTAATATAGCTATATTTACAAGTATTTTGAATTAAAAATATTAAAACAATTCTCTCAATCACAAAATACTATTTTAAAATTTTCCAAGGATATACAGGACATTTTTTGTTTAATTTACAAAAAATAACAATCAAATTACAATAATACTAAGTGTATTTACAAAAATTCTAAACAAAAAAAAAAAATAATAAAAAAACTACGTTTGTTATTCAGAAAAACTAAACTAAAATAAAATTACAATAAAATATGTAACAGCAAATAAAAATAAAAAAACAATAACAAAAATATTAAAATTTCTTGAAATGGAAAAATATAGTAAAAATCGTTTTATAAACGCAGTAAAAATCCAAAAAAAAAATATTATATATCTGCATTTGACTTTTCTGTTAATATTTCTTATTTTTATTCTTATTTATAGTTACATTATACAATAATAATAATATATAGAATAACATCAGTAATGTACGCAATGAAGATAATATTAAAAAATATATTTCAATATTTTTACACACTTGTATATACGATTTATGTAGGTGAATAATTTCATATTTTATTTTTTAAGAATGTTATTGAAATTATTCTTATATTACGTAGGTATATAATGTATTTATATAATATATGAAATATATATATATATATATACAATGGCGAATTCACTATTAATAGTATCTAATAATCGTATCTAATTAAAAAAAAAAAAACTGTAACATGTACAAAAACTGTGATCATAATTTAGTTTTTCATATTTTATAATATAAACTGGGTTATTATATAGTTAGTCGCCTTATTATAGGAACTGGTACTAAAATACCAATTGTGTCATGGATTATTTTTAAAAAAAAATTAGGTTTAAAAAAAGAGTACAATTCAATACTCGGTATTATTTGTATAATACTATAGATCTACATTCTTTACTTCCAAGGCGAATATAGATGAACTATAAAACCTCCTCAGTCAGCACTTAGATTAGACTAGTCCCACGTTTAACATTTTTTTATTTTCTTTTATTTATTTGTTTTATTCTGGACATAATATCTTTCTTCACAAAATAATATTTTCAGTTTAATCCTATTGTACTATACCCCCAATATATAGTGAAAGCAGTCATTGTTTGTGCTATCCTCAGTGTAAAATGGTTATATAAGTTGGTTGTATTTATTTTAATTTCCCTTGAATTTATGAATATTAATTTTAAAACCTCATTTTCGGGAAATTGACATTATTAACATTGTATTCAGTTGTTTAAATATCAGTCCTGGAGATATTGCTTCAAAATCAATTTTGTTTGTGTTCTGAATAAAATGGTTTGGTGGGTTTAAAATTAATTCAAAATAATTCTCGTTGTGTAATTAGTTATAAAATAATAATCAAATTTATTCAATATAAGCTTGTGCAATTTTATAAAGACTCCGAATACACTTTAAATGTCTGATAAATTTATCTATTCGACCGGAAAAGATCTAAGTCTATTTATTACTGAGTGAGTCCTAATTAATGACATACAATATTGAGTAAACAAACTGATGAAAATTAAATAAAATAATTTGATTTATGGAATGTAAGTGACATTTCCCCCAAACACTTTTAATTTTCAAGACAATAATTTTACTAGTAAAACACAATAAAATTTACTACAAATACAGTTTTATACAATAATTATTGAATATCTCAGTCAAATTTGTAAATTTACAATTTACAAATTCCATCGAAATTTCTACTCATATTATTTTTAGTTCACCAGAGCTTTAATCCATCATAGTCCTTTCTTATTTACTATAGTACAGCTTTAATCATACATTCTAAATGAAATTCGGTTTTCTTAATTTTTTCTATATTCGCCACTGTATGCACCCGAACTCCGAACACGAAATTATATAGTATAATTCAATTTATTACTATTATCCTAATTTTTCTGTACTTGATTTTTTTTTTTTTATTTCCAATACAAATTCGAATTCGATAAAGTCAATCTCTAACTTTAAATATGTACGTTTATTCCCCTTAGTTTCATATTAAAAATATTAATATAGAGAATATCAGAGACATGAGTAGATACATTTATATCCATAAAAATAAAAAACAAAACAATAACAAAATTAAAAAAAACAATAATAACTATAATGGAAAAAGTACATTTATCTTATGAGAAAGAAAGAGAAAACAATATTTAAAAATAATTTTTGTCGTTTTTAATGTGCAACCAAAAATTTCAATTGACAATTTTCGGTCTATTATTGGTCAATTGATAGAAAAAGAAAAAAAAAAAAAAAACAAGAAAAAAATAATCTAAAATTAATTTTTTTTTTGTTTTGTTTCTTATCTAAATCGAAAAGGATATTTTAAGGATAATAAACAACTATACACTATACTATTATAATTCTATATAATATTATAATACACTATAATAATTATATAATAGAAAATTTACTATATTGTAATTTCATACTAGGATAATAACACACAAAATACAAAAAAACAACAAAAACAATAAAAACAAAAATAGAATTGATTTTGAAAACATTCTTTGCATCGGACAATTATTTTTCAATTGATATTAATTGGATTGCAATCGAAAGGATTTGTGTAACAAGTAATTTATTTTGATTGGATTGATGTTATGTTGCATCTGTTGCAAAAAACAACAATAATAATAATAAAAAAAAAAATTAAATTTTTGTTTTTAATTCTTCAGCATCAGCAATTATTATTATAACTATATTTGGTATAATAAAATTATAAAAGGATATAATAATATGTTTATATATTATATAGTATTTATGTATATATATATTATAAACAAATAAATATGCACTTATATAATTTTATAATACACACACATGAATTCTTTATATATAAACAATCGGAAGAAAAATGAAAAAAATAAATGTTTTTATTTTGTAAATATTTTTGTTATTAGTGGTAGGATGTTTATATATGTATATACAGGGTATCTGAAATTATTTATATGAAAACATTATATCACTTTGAAAATGCTAAAATATTTTGTAGTACCTATTGTTTGTTTTAAACTATTAACAATATTACTATTATTACTATTAACAATACATACTGACTCGTCTTTATAATTTTATCACTTAATTGGGGTCGTCTCTGTACTAGCTCTAATTATTTTTTATCTTATTTTTGTATTTAAATATCTCCGTTTACAACGTTTAGTCAAGTGATTGGTTTGTCTACCTTTACAATATTTCTTTACTTGAATTCATGATCAAATGTTATTCATAATACATAATTGGATTGGTTTACCCACCTAAGACATTTATTGTTTTAATTTTTCTGTGGATTTGGGTAATTTGGAAACGTCGTATAAAATACATTTATATTAAAAAAATACATATATACAAAATTATGTAGTTATGTATATAGATACATATATATATCTATTAATGTACTTCAATTTGGACGATTTTAAAACTTCATATTATCTAGTATTTATACTTCATAGCTAGATACGTAATACACTGCTATTTAGTTAAATTTATTTTGAATTGAAATTTATTTTAGACCTTTTATTTAGATAATAATAATAGATATTAAATTTTAATAGATATTAAATTTTGTTCATCCATATTCAATTTGATATCTACAATTTTAAGCTCTCTATATACACAAAAAATGACAATGAAACAAAAAATTGATTTATTGAGTCTTCAACCAATTAATTTAATTAAAAATAAATATGAACAATGTCACCAATGTCATATAGGAGCCACAAACCATGACTTACATGTATATAGATAGATTTTATTATTTTTAGTTCAGATTTTATTTTTATCTTCGAAGATGAAAATATTCACAAAACGATTATAAAATATATGGATGCAGCTTGAGATTTTTATTGCATCCACTTACAACTTTTATAACATTTACTTCTATCTACTTACTATCTACAATTACAACCTACTTCTACCCAAATTATACACTAAAACTCTGTACTCAAACAAACTTTTACTAGATCAAACATTAATTTTCTTCTATATGGCTGTTAGTCTGACTTTTCTGTTCTATTGACTGAACATTTATTTGTAATTGAAACAATAAAATGAAATTAAATTAAATCTTTTGCTTCAGACCTACCCAGAACAGCTAGCTATAGAAGAAAATAATTAACTTGTAGATATACCAGCTAAATACAAGTAAAACTGTCTAAGATAAGTTTTGTACAAGCATTAACCAAAATATTCAATTAATCTACTGCTGACGTATTTACAATTAATTTTTAATTTTAACACCCTGTACCCATTACAAAATAAATCATTTTTAATATAATAAATAAATAAATTTGTATATCAAAATATATATACACAAACATATATGTATGTATTTGTGTACAATAATGAATATCCTGAGTGTTAGAATCAATAAATATGAATAAATTAAAAAGGTAAAATAATAAAAATTTAAAATATGAAAAAAAAAAAACAAAAATAAAAACAGATTAAAATTGATGTTCAATTTAAGGATATTTTAATAATAAATAATAAATTGAAACATAGTTGAGGCCAATTTAATTAAGAGAGTTAGGATATTTTTTAATTATAATTTTTTTTATTCTTCTTTTTTATATTCAATAAATTTTTTTTTTTTTTTTTTGAAAATATTTTAATCCTTTAATAATATATTAAATTAAAGTATTTAAATATTTAATAGTTTTTAAATACCAAAAAAAAAAAAAAAAAAATTAAATTAATAGTTTTTAAATTTTAAATTATTGTGAGCTTTAGTTTTTATTTATGATTTTAAAATAATAAATATTGGAATTGATTTCAAAATTATTAATATTAAAAAAATATATATATATATTTTATGTGTTTTCTTTAATTTTAAGAAATTGTTTACATACCCAAAATCTATTTTCAAAAACAAATTTAGAAATTGTCTATATTCAATTTTAGAATATTAAATTTGTAAATGTAATTTTTGACAAAAAACGATGTTCTTGTCATAGAAAAGGGTAGCTAGATAGAAATGGTAAAGTTTGCTATATGTCAAATTGGAGCAGTTTTAGTACACTGAAGAGGTCGAAGAGACTATTAAAGTTCTTTTTGAAACGGTAATTTACACTAAAAATTGTTTTGTTGTGATGCCAGGGACAAATTGTTGTAATAGCCGTTATTGTTCTATTTTTTTTAATACAGTTTTATAAAATAAACATTTCTACATTCATATATTTTACATTTAAAAACAAAAAATATTATAAATAATAATAATATTATATATAACATTTGAGTCGTGATTATTACATATACTCTAACTTATCTCCAAAACTCACTTCTCCCCACATTATTACCAATTCTAAAAATCTTAATAAACGAAAAGAAAATCACTCCACCTACATCAAAAAATATTATCAATAATTTTCGATTGGATATTATATTAGGGTGGGACAATTGAAAATACTCAAAGATGAATACACATTCATATGTACGTCTACGTAATGTAATAGAAAATAAAAAAAAAAAATATTATAATTCAGTTGCCTATACTCCATTTTAACCATTAAAAAAAATTTTATTCCTCTACAAGTTGCCTACCATTTACTCTACTAGTCCCTCTCTTTTATCATCAACAAAAATTTTACACTCTACAAGTTGCCTATACCTTTATTCTACTAGTATTTTTGCCTTCCAACAAAATTCTATACTCTACTAGTTGCCTATACACTCTACCAGTACCTACCTTTCACCTTCAACCAAAACCTTGTTGATTATTTTTTTTTTTTCTTTTTGCATTATAATAAATATAAGAAAAATGTGAAAATCGTTTACCGTTATTAGTTTTTAGACACAAATTTTATACGTCACAATTTTCTTTGCTTTATTATTGTTGTTATTATTCTGTTGTTGATATCATTTTTTGTTGTTGTTATTTATTTTTGTTATTATTATAATTTCCATTTTTTACCATTAAACATACCTTTAAGTATAGAAATTGGGTGGTATCTGACTGACTGACTGACTACCTGTTTAGTCGTATATAGATACGATAATATCAATTTTTTTTTTTTTTTGTTATTATTGTTTTTGTTTTTCTGTTTTTATATTTTATTTTATTCGATATTTACGTTCATTTCTTTATTATTAATGGTTGCTTTAGGTACACGGTAATTTGCCCTTTTTATCGATTTAATCGGCACGTCGTAATATAAAATATTGAAAAATGAGAAGAAAACAAAACAAAAACAAACAAAATAAAAATAACAAAAAACAACAACAAAAATTTGTTTTCGAAGAAAATTTATAAATCTAAAGATATTTTCAAAATGTTTATAGGTTATTATATAATATACATTGTGTATCTATATATATATAAATAGTTAGTATATATAGACATATTATTTTTTTTTTGAATTTATTTTGTTTTTTTGATTTTTTTTTCCATGGCTTAGAATTGTTGGTATCTTGTAATAAGTGTTTTATATTGTTTTTATTGAATATGAGAATAATCTTTGGTTACCAGATGGTATTGAAAATGGAAAAAAAATGTTGTTAACGATTTTTTAAGGACTTTTGGGCAGCCTTGGACTTTTTCTATACATTTATATTATGTATTTTTATTTTATTTTTGTTTTTTCGTACACAAGCACGAGACAGTGGGTTTCTATAAATGTTTGTAAATTATAATATGCAGAAAAAATATTGTCGTAAATTTATTATACGAGTATAATATGAATTAGACAAGATATTAAACATTTTTTGATCTGTTAAGCAATTTTGGAATTTAGAAGCAATTTTTTAATTTGAAAATAAAATATTGGTATATAATAATTGTTTTTATAATTACTGAAAAATAATTTTAGATTCAAGCACTCTTAATACTCACTAGAGTGAGTCAAAAGAACAAATGAAGTATAGTACTATCGACATATCGATACTATTGTAATAAAATAAAAATAATGTTAGTGATTGAATTTAGCACGAATTTAGTTTAAATAAGAAATTAAACTAACCTAGTAGGTATATATAGTGTATTCAATATTTATAGATAATAATGCAAAATTATTTAAATTAATTATAGATAATTAAAAATAATTAAAATAATCAAAAATAATAATATTTAATATTATCTCCAACCATGTTAATATTTTAGTTGGGTTGGATTGAAATTTCAATAAATTTGTATGAACATACAAAATAGATTAATTGCAATATTAAATTATAAGCTCTGCATGAGCTACCCAGCTTTTTTAATAAAATAAAATAAATAAGTATTGTTAAACATTACCAATTATTGATTAAACAATTAAAACACAAAATTAGTTAGTCATCATCGGTTAGTCATCTCCTGGCCTATTCTCAAATAAATATTTAAAGATCTAACGTAAAATTAGGTATGAAGCTTAAATCATCTTTGTTAGCTCAAAATTTGAAATTTCATTCCGGAAATTAGATATTGTTGGCCCGGATGTTGTATGTATTGTTCAACACTTGATTTCACCACCTCTAACTTTTTTGACTCATAGTTCAATAACTATGTTTATTTGTCAGTTCTATACTAACATCTCAGACTGCACTACCAAGTCTTCAAGATGAACATGAAAGTTAAAAAAATTACGACATATTTTCTATATATATTTTTTTCACAACTGGCAACCTTAAACTTTACAATTATAACATTTTATTTTTGAAAAAAAAAAAAAAACAAACGTTATTTTTGAATAGCTGTAAAATATTTTTTCTCTATATTTTATCGTTTCGCTTTTATTTCGTTTTCACTTCTAAGGTGAAAAAATAACAATAATAAAATATAATAGGTAACATAAAAGCCAAAAAAAAAAAAAAAAAGATAACAAAAAAAAAAAAACTAAAACGAAGAAGGTGTCACATTTCAGGGCAATTTATGATTACAGGGTGTAAATTATTGGCGCTCTTCAATATTAAATAATAATTTTTATTTTTAGATTTTTCATTTTTCTATTTTTTTTTTTCGCGCGCGTAGGTGGTATAATAGAATTTTTATTCATATTTTGTTGTTGTTATTATTGTTGTTTTGTATTTATGACATAGTACGAGAATTTTATATTTTGTATCATTTTCTTTTCTACAAAAATGTTCCTAATTTTCTTATGTCTTTTCAAATGTTATTTCCATTCGATTTTTATATAGCTATACTTTAGTATGTACATTTAGGTAAATTTAAATTTTTTTTTTCCTTGTATACAGTGATGGACCATAAATATTGATATTTTTATATAATTTTATAGAATTGATGGATTCCAAAATTCTAGTAAACCTTTCTAGTTTTAGATACACGTGTTATCTCATATAAACAAATACACTAATCTATATACTTACTATAATTTATAATATTTGGATATACCCTCATTGTAAGGGTTGATGAAAAAAATAAACTAAAAGCGAAGCTTAGCTCAAAGCTGAATTCAAATTTTGAGCTAGTCCACAGTTGAGCTAAAGAAACAAGCTCAAAATTTTAGTTTGCTCATAGGTTGAGTAAGCTCATATTTTGAGCCAATTCTAAGTTGAGCTAAACAAACAAGTTCAACATTTTAGCCAACTTATTGGTTGAACCAGTTCACAATTGAGCTAAATGAATAAACTCAAAATTTAAAGTAGCTCATTGGTTGAGTAAGCTCATATTTTGAGCTAAATCAAACAAACAAGTTGAGAAAGCTCCTATTTTGAGCTAGTTAACAAAATCGTTAAAAAGTGCTCAAAATTTTGAGCTCAAGTTTTGAATTGAGCATTTAGTTAAGTTAAAATTTGAGCTTTCTACAACCCATTCTCATCATACAAGCAAACATAAACTATGTAATACTCTTTTTACTTACATTATTATCGATGTAACACCAATTGTAACACCAATTTACACACAAAATACATTGTATGATTGAATACATTGTATGTTGTTAACATTGTAAATTTACACATGAAATTGAACAGATATTTTTGTAGGCCACTGTAAATGAATCAAAATGTATATAATATAGCTATACATAAGATTTCAAGGATATCATATTTTTATAAATGCCCTGTAATATAATACAAACATTGAAGAATATGT
Organism: Argyra leucocephala; assembly: GCA_963942445.1. NCBI lineage: Eukaryota > Metazoa > Arthropoda > Insecta > Diptera > Dolichopodidae > Argyra > Argyra leucocephala. The sequence goes on along the minus strand of OZ012679.1, from coordinate 16,193,646 downwards.
TGTGACTAAAAAAAAAAATATTTCTAATATCAAAATAAGCAAAAAAAAAAAAAACAATAACAAGAAAAAAATAAAAAATTACAATACAGGTGTTGGTAATATTTAAAATGTATATATAAGGATATTGAAAATGAGAGTAGAGATAAAGAATGAGAAAATTATTTTTTTTTTTTGTATTCTTTTGATTTGTTTTTCTTTTTTTCTTGAAGATGATTAATTGAAAATTTTCACCTTTATACATATAAACACCTGTTAAAAAATAAAATAAATCGAAAATATTCTTTTTCCTGAAAAATATTGTCTTATGAATTCGTTTTTTTTTTATCCGCCCAATATTTATTTTATAATAGGCACAATCAGGTTATTTGTTTTTTTTTTTTCCAGACAAATAAGAAAAAAAAATAACAACAATTTTTTTTTTTTAATTTTGAACAAAACTTTTCTATTATTCAACAAGAAATCAAATTTTTCGTTATTTTTTCACTATTAATGGAAGATTTTTTTTTTTTTTTTTTTAAAAAAAAAAAAAATGGAATAATAAGAAAAAAAAGGAAATTTATAAAAAATTCAAAAAGTTTTCAATTAAAACTAAAAAAAAAAAAAAAAAAAAAAAAAATTGTAGATATATATAAGTACGAAAATTTAAGGTGTTTGAATTGTTGAATTGGACATAGTAAATCATACCTTACTTAAGTTATTGAATATTGAAAAATTTGATTTTAATAATTAATAACAATTATTGTGCTTAAATAATCAAATTTAAAATATTATATTATTATTTTATTTTATTTATGTATTTTTATTTGCTATCATGTACCCTAAAACGGGGTAGATTTTGACCTTACTTATTTAATTGGATGGACTATTAATTAAATGGATGGGCTTTTTTTGATAAGAAAATATAGAACAACAACAAAAAAAAATGTTTATTAGATTGCATCTATAGCCGTAAGGGGTTTTGATTGGATCTATTAGAATTGCATGTAAATTCTATACGTTAAGTAGTTAGGAATAAAGGACTCAAAACTTCTAAAAAATTAAAAATTGATTAAATTTACAATTTTTCTTGCAGATAATAATTTTTATGAAAGGTTAAAGTTCAAATTATCAATAATATAAGGTGCCTACTAGTAGTGGCTGCCGGCAGTACGTCGACAGTAATATGTTTCCACTCATCGAAAGTTATTATCGATAGATTCACTTTGTTATATCTGATGCTACTTAATTTTATTTTTACAATTTGTAGAAATGCCACTGAAGTGTACATAAATGTACAAAACAGTACAGAATGCAAAGAAATGTACAAAATTATAAAGAAATGTATATAAATGTAATATATACATTTTTTTCATTCAAATTCAACATTTTTGCAAATAAATTCAATATTTTTTTAATCAAATTCAACATTTGTTCAAACAAATTGTTTGAATTTAAATGAAAAATTATTTAATTTGTTTGAAAAAATGTTGAATTTGAATGGAAAAAAGTATATATATTAGACCGCTTGAAATGTACTTGCATCGATTTCTAAATATATCTACTTTATAACTAAATCGTGTTTTATTTAACTCTACACATACTCTATTAATACCAATTTTACCCTGACAGCGAATTATTTGTTAATTTTTTTATTTAAAAGTTTTTTCATAATATTCTTTTTTTTTCATAATCCAAAATTAATTTAAAAAAACCAGAAAAATTTATTGTACGTTGTAGTTGTAGTTTGACAGAAATAGTATATAGACATTGGTTCTACCTATATCAATTCACTGTAGCTAGTTGTTGACAATATACAAAAATTCAAATTTATTGTACAATTATTGAAATATATTTTTTATTATATATATTGAAATATATATATATATATATTATTTATTTATTATTATTACTATTATTAATAATATACAATTACATTTACATTAAAATATATTTGTGTATAATTATTATAAAAAATAAAACTATTATATAGTCATAAGCACCACAATCCAAAATTTAAATTAATATGTTCAGTACAAAATTGTTAAATATAAATTATAGATATTTAAATATTCAACAAATTGTTATAAATATTAAGATATCCTTGAATGAAACATTTAACTCTGAGGAAAATCAGTAAATACTTAAAAATACCAAATGTTCTCAGTGTCTCAACGAAACTAGCATTTGTGTAGGTTTGTGTGGCTCTGTAAGTCAGGGTGATTTCAATTGAATAGCATGTTGGAGAGCTAAATGAGACTAACTATATAAAAGATATACATTTTTTCAATTTTCATTTATTTATTTAGTAAAAAAACCAAATATATATATATAAATATTTTTATGTATAAATATATAATACTAAACTAATTATATACATAATAATAAAATTGAAAATTTATTGTTACAAAAAAAAATATATAAAAAACAAAAACAAATAAAATTATTATTCGATTAAATAAATTAACTTTAGTACAAAATTTAATTTTTATGCATTGCAACAAAACAATTTTGAATTAGCTACGGAATCCCTTAAACAAAATGTTCAAGCCAAGATCCTATAAAATAAAATAATATAAAATCTTCACTAAAGATATTTCATTTTTCCACACATGGGCTATATGCAAAACATATATTTTTTTCCCCAATTTTGAAAAATGATAATATTTGCATTGAATACAGGCTATCCAAAACAAATCTTTGGCCATTATTTTTTTGAAATTTTGTCTTATAGCGTTTTGTTCTTGAAATTGTGTATTTATGGATTCATTGTTGTGAGGATTCGGTCTCACATATTTTTTTGTTTTTAAAATTTTATCCACCTTCAAAGGTGGATTTTTATATCTATATAAGCAAAAAAACTAACAAAAAAATGTCAAATCTAATTTAAAAATCTTATACCTACTAAAAATTCAAACACAAAATATTTTTTAATTATTTTTGTCACAATGTAAAAATAATAATTCATATATTGTATTATAATTAAATATTTTTGTATGCACCTTTTTAAAATAAAAAAAAAAAAAAATTTCCAAAAAAAAAGAAAATTGTAGTTTAAAAACATGGTATAGTTATTAACATAAAATCACGCAATGCATACATATACACGCACATAATCATATAGAGATATACTATACAATTGTATTGCATTTACATGAATACTATAATGAAAATAGTGTTTCCAGTGTTGAATTATAAAAATCTTAATAAAAGAATTTAATAATGTGACTAATTTTTGTTGTTTTTTTTCTATTTTTTTTTTTTTTTGTTCCAAATTCTTCTTACATTTATAATTATAATATAATTTAGTTAGGCATACACTACACACACACACACTCATAACTTCATAAATTTTTTGTTTTATTTTTATTTAAGCTGAAAAATAATAAAATCCAAACGATTCATTATTTTGTTTAATTTCTGAATTAAATGACTCTGAAAATAATTTGCGTAACTAAAAAAGAACAAAAAAACAAAAAAAAAAAAAAATAGGTAGAACAAAAAAAAAAATTTGAAATAAACTATTTATTCACCTTTTTCTTCAAAAAAAAAAAAGCTAAAAAAAAAAAAAAACAAAAAATAAAATTATTATGAAGAAACTTCATATTCTTTCACATAATCGCTTTCTCTTTTTCTCACATTTTCTCTTCAATTTTCTTCTACTTTTTGTTCTTCTTCTTCTTAGTCCTAATATACCTTAATGTTTTCGCAAATTAAACTCAATCATTCACTAACTTATTTTTTTTTATTTCAATTTACATATATATATATACATATTATAATATGTAGTTACATTTATAACCGTTAAATTATATAGAAAACTAACCTGTATATTTTTTTTATTTTTTTTTATTTTCTATTTTCAAGAATTAAGTCATATATGGTATAACAATAAAAGTGAAAAAAAAAAAACAGTAGTAACAACAAAAAAAATGAATATAAAAAAATAAACTTCCTATAAAATCTAAGAAAGAGACAGAAATATAATATATATTATAGAGAGAACCTTCAAAATTATTCACTTATAAATTTTTTTACCTGTATTTGTGTTTGAATGTAGGTTTGTGTATATTGTATTTTGCAAAAAAATTTTACACTATTGTAACATAGAATTAATGATAATGATATGTATTTAATAATCAGTGCTGGTCTGAGAATCAATTGGATCGATATATTATGGTTTAGTATAATTGTTATGTCAAACAACTTAAGCTAACTTACATACTAAATTTACAAATTTATATAAAAAATTAATTCAGATTTCTTAGCCTAGTGTTTTAATGAAATAGTTAGGTTCAATCTGTTATACAAACGATAAGTGGTGATTGAACCCTCATATTCATAATGTCCTGATATTCATAAAAAATTAATTCAGATTTCTTAGCCTAGTATTTTAATCAAATAGCTAGGTTCAACCTGATATCCAAACGATAAGTGGCGATTGAACCCTGATATTCATAATGTCCAGATATTCATAAAAAATTAATTCAGATTTCTTAGCCTAGTATTTTAATCAAATAGCTAGGTTCAACCTGTTATACAAAAGATAAGTGGCGATTGAACCCTGATATTCATAATGTCCTGATATTCATAAAAAATTAATTCAAATTTCTTAGCCTAGTATTTTAATCAAATAGCTAGGTTCAACCTGATATCCAAACGATAAGTGGCGATTGAACCCTGATATTCATAATGTCCAGATATTCATAAAAAATTAATTCAGATTTCTTAGCCTAGTATTTTAATCAAATAGCTAGGTTCAACCTGTTATACAAAAGATAAGTGGCGATTGAACCCTGATATTCATAAAAAATTAATTCAGATTTCTTAGCCTAGTATTTTAATAAAATAGTTAGGTTTAATCTGTTATTCAAACGATAAGTGATGATTGAACCCTGATATTCATAATGTTCTGATATTCATAAAAATTAATTCAGATTTCTTAGCCTAGTATTTTAATCAAATAGCTAGGTTCAATCTGATATCCAAACGATAAGTGGCAATTGAACCCTGATATTCATAATGTCCTGATATTCATAAAAAATTAATTCAGATTTCTTAGCCTAGTATTTTAATCAAATAGCTAGGTTCAACCTGTTATACAAAAGATAAGTGGCGATTGAACCCTGATATTCATAATGTCCTGATATTCATTAAAAATTAATTCAGATTTCTTAGCCTAGTATTTTAATCAAATAGTTAGGTTCAATCTGTTATACAAAAGATAAGTGGCGATTGAACCCTGATATTCATAATGTCCTGATATTCATTAAAAATTAATTCAGATTTCTTAGCCTAGTATTTTAATCAAATAGCTAGGTTCAATCTGATATCCAAACGATAAGTGGCAATTGAACCCTGATATTCATAATGTCCTGATATTCATAAAAAATTAATTCAGATTTCTTAGCCTAGTATTTTAATCAAATAGCTAGGTTCAATCTGATATCCAAACGATAAGTGGCAATTGAACCCTGATATTCATAATGTCCTGATATTCATAAAAAATTAATTCAGATTTCTTAGCCTAGTATTTTAATCAAATAGCTAGGTTCAATCTGATATCCAAACGATAAGTGGCAATTGAACCCTGATATTCATAATGTCCTGATATTCATAAAAAATTAATTCAAATTTCTTAGCCTAGTATTTTAATCAAATAGCTAGGTTCAACCTGTTATACAAAAGATAAGTGGCGATTGAACCCTGATATTCATAAAAAATTAATTCAGATTTCTTAGCCTAGTATTTTAATAAAATAGTTAGGTTTAATCTGTTATTCAAACGATAAGTGATGATTGAACCCTGATATTCATAATGTTCTGATATTCATAAAAATTAATTCAGATTTCTTAGCCTAGTATTTTAATCAAATAGCTAGGTTCAATCTGATATCCAAACGATAAGTGGCAATTGAACCCTGATATTCATAATGTCCTGATATTCATAAAAAATTAATTCAGATTTCTTAGCCTAGTATTTTAATCAAATAGCTAGGTTCAACCTGTTATACAAAAGATAAGTGGCGATTGAACCCTGATATTCATAATGTCCTGATATTCATTAAAAATTAATTCAGATTTCTTAGCCTAGTATTTTAATCAAATAGTTAGGTTCAATCTGTTATACAAAAGATAAGTGGCGATTGAACCCTGATATTCATAATGTCCTGATATTCATTAAAAATTAATTCAGATTTCTTAGCCTAGTATTTTAATCAAATAGCTAGGTTCAATCTGATATCCAAACGATAAGTGGCAATTGAACCCTGATATTCATAATGTCCTGATATTCATAAAAAATTAATTCAGATTTCTTAGCCTAGTATTTTAATCAAATAGCTAGGTTCAATCTGATATCCAAACGATAAGTGGCAATTGAACCCTGATATTCATAATGTCCTGATATTCATTAAAAATTAATTCAGATTTCTTAGCCTAGTATTTTAATCAAATAGTTAGGTTCAATCTGTTATACAAAAGATAAGTGGCAATTGAACCCTGATTTTCATAATGTTCTGATACTCATAAAAAATTAATTCAGATTTCTTAGCCTAGTATTTTAATCAAATAGCTAGGTTCAATCTGTTATCCAAACGATAAGTGGCGATTGAACCCTGATATTCATAATGTTCTGATATTCATAAAAATTAATTCAGATTTCTTAGTCTAGTATTTTAATCAAATAGTTAGGTTCAATCTGTTATACAAAAGATAAGTGGCAATTGAACCCTGATATTCATAATGTCCTGATATTCATAAAAAATTAATTCAGATTTCTTAGCCTAGTATTTTAATAAAATAGTTAGGTTCAATCTGTTATTCAAACGATAAGTGATGATTGAACCCTGATATTCATAATGTTCTGATATTCATAAAAAATTAGTTCAGATTTCTTAGCCTAGTATTTTAATAAAATAGTTAGGTTCAATCTGTTATACAAACGTTAAGTGGTGATTGAACCCTGATATTCATAATGTTCTGATATTCATAAAAATTAATTCAGATTTCTTAGCCTAGTATTTTAATCAAATAGCTAGGTTCAATCTGTTATCCAAACGATAAGTGGCGATTGAACCCTGATATTCATAATGTTCTGATATTCATAAAAATTAATTCAGATTTCTTAGTCTAGTATTTTAATCAAATAGTTAGGTTCAATCTGTTATACAAACGATAAGTGGTGATTGAACCCTGATATTCATATTGTCCTGATATTTATAAAAAATTAATTCAGATTTCTTAGCCTAGTATTTTAATCAAATAGTTAGGTTCAATCTGTTATACAAAAGATAAGTGGCGATTGAATCCTGATTTTCATAATGTCCTGATATTCATAAAAAATTAATTCAAATTTCTTAGCCTAGTATTTTAATCAAATAGCTAGGTTCAATCTGATATCCAAACGATAAGTGGCGATTGAACCCTGATATTCATAATGTCCTGATATTCATAAAAAATTAATTCAGATTTCTTAGCCTAGTATTTTAATAAAATAGTTAGGTTCAATCTGTTATTCAAACGATAAGTGATGATTGAACCCTGATATTCATAATGTTCTGATATTCATAAAAATTAATTCAGATTTCTTAGCCTAGTATTTTAATCAAATAGTTAGGTTCAATCTGTTATACAAAAGATAAGTGGCGATTGAATCCTGATTTTCATAATGTCCTGTGGTCAAATGCCAGTCAGATTATGAAAGTTCAATTATTATTTTTTCAAATAAAGTAACTTAAATAAAAATTTATCAATTGAAAGACCAATTTGATAATACCCCTTAAATGTAAATTCAACTTTGCTGTTTAAAGCTATGATACTGATAATAGTAGTAGTTTTCCAAATTTAATTAATTGGTATACTTAAAAGATTGATAAATAAATACTAAATAAGCATTACACGTTTCAATGTATGTATAGTAAACTCAGTCTTGACTAATGACCTTAAAGTGAGATGTGTGATAGAGGAAATAACTACTTCAACTAAAAGATATTGAACTCGGTTTGGGTAATCACCCAAATCCAATTTTGATAAACTGATGAGACAAATATAGTAGTCAACATAGAACATTAAAACGCTTCGCAACAGTAGATAGACCTTCCGTGTAGGTTAACACTCATGGTAATGCTGTCAAATAAAATATAAATCGTAGGAGTTGAATATTTGTTGAAATGTATACCCTTACAACCCAAAACACTGTTCAAAATTGTATTCATTATTATAATAATTTGCCGAGTATCTAGTAGACTAGTAGATATATATTGAATATCTGTAAACGTAGAAGTATGTAATAAAAACACAAAAAAAACGTATAACAAATTGCTCTACTATAATTAATAGTATATTAAAAGATGGTTATATCTAAGTTAATGACAATACAGATAGTGTGTAGGACTCTTGAACTATCGTCATATTATTTTTCTAATGTCTGTGGAGATGAGAAAGAGTATGAAATTGTTCTACATTTTCCATGCATCTGCGATGTTATACATTTTAAAAATAAGGCTTATATACGAGCCTTAATTCAAGACTTTTGTTGAAAAGGCTTTAATAAACAGTAACATAACAAATATAAATCCTTTCAAATCTGGACTCGACCACTTTGACACAATTCAATTGCAAATATTTTCCTAGTCCACTGTCGAACAATTTCTTAATCTCAAAATTTTAAGTTTTTATTCATTTTGTTTTTAAGAAAAAGTCCTTAATACGACTCTGTTGTTCTACATTATATACTATTTAGTGTCTGTTCTATTATGTATGTATGTATGTATTATTTATTTATTAAAATTAAGAAAAAAAAAAAACTTTTTGTTTCTTATTTTAATTTTTTTTTTTTCTATTTTCAACTAAATTAGACTAAAAACACGAATAGAAAAAAAAAACGAAAAAAAAAAACAAAAGAAAAAAAATTAAAACGAAAAGTTAGAAATAAAAATTCAACAGCACGATACACATGCACACGTAAACAAATTAAGGAAATGTCACGCGACATAAATCGACGGTGTATCATTAATTTTTTGCGGACGGGTGAATTTTTTTTTTTTTTTTTTTACTTTTTTTCTTTTTTTTTAATTTCTACTTTTTTTTTTTGTTTTCTTAATATTATATTGTTGCATTATGTATATAACATTGTATTAAAATTAAGTAGATGAAGTAGTGCAGACTTAATAAAGGACTCCATTGTTGCGTTGTACATGTTCGAGGATATTTAAAGAGCTTTAATAATAATTTGAAGTAATAACGGACCTTGTAATTCGCTTTCGCTATTCGTTGCTAGGATTAGGCCTCATTTCATTATACTAGTCCAATCATTCTTTGTTCTAAGATATCCTTTCATTATCATGATAACTTATATAAAAAATTAGTTGGAAATTGTTAACAGTGTGTATTGGAAGTAATTTTCAATTGACATTGCTGGCATATTATTTTTTTTTTTTTTTTTCACTTTGAAAATTCAGGTTGGAAAATTTGTAAATTCAAAAGCTTCATCTATCAAGATTGTTTTATTAATCAAAATTTAACTTTATTAAATCGTAATTTTTATTTTATTCAACTTTGAAAATAACAATTAAGAAGTTAAAAATACCTCCTAATTTCCTAAATTGTTTGGGACACACCAAATTGTGTAGTGGAAGTAAAACCAATGACATAGGCTTAATTACTGATGAAGGATATTCCGTGATGGGATTTTACAACCTGGCTTAGTATCTTCTATCATTGGAACAAAATATAAATAATAAAAGTAATAAATAATAGGCCAACATCGCTAAAGTGCAGAGGGACATCAATATAATTAAATTAAATACCTAAGACAACACGAATGGCTGAGCGTTGTGTTTTATATAAGTAGGTAGATGGAAGGGATAATTTAATTTGCTGCTACAAAACTAATTAACACTAATTGTGGTTTTTTGATGCCACAATTCGATTTACTTATTTGCTATTGTTGATTGTTATCGCTATCCCGAGTAACTTATAGTACCAGACCAGACCCTGTGCTATTCAAATCGTCTCACTAATGTCGCAATCACTAATCATTGATTCCAAAGTCACACACCAATCACCAATTATTCTTTTTGCAATAATTTCTATACCGTTAGAACCGGCGCCAATTAAAGTCCGGGATTTGACTCTATATCTAACGCTGGCTGGGCAGCTGCAAAAGAATGGTTCAAAAATATTGCAGTTGTAGATATTATTGTTATTTATTTATTTGCTTAAGTGTAGTATGCATTTAGACCGTTAGAAACGGTGCCAATTAAAGTCCAGAATTTGACTCTATATCTAACGCTGGGCAGCTGCAAAAGAATGACTCAAAATTTTTGGAGTTGTAGATATTATTTATATTACTTTATTTTCTAAAGTGTAGTATGAATGTAGTTTTTGAACGATTTTTTGAACCTTTCATCTCCATTTTATTTTCTTTCATATTATTTTTCTAAATATATATATATATATATATTATATAACAGTATAATAAAATATGTGTGTATGTAAATTAACTGTTATAATTTTATTTATATTAATAATTTTTATTTCTTTATTATCTATATTTATTCCATTTCGTTTTATTCTAATTTGGAAAAAAAAAAAAAAAAAAAATTAGAAAAACAAAAATTGTTTTCCTTCTTCTTGGTAGGAAACATTAAAGAAGTTAGAATGAGGAGTGTGAAGCTTCTTTTCTATTTTATTGTTATTTTATTTTATTTTTAATTCATTTTCGAGTAGAAAATATGATGGGATATTTTAATTTTTTTCGATTATAAAAAAATTTGAATCCCACCCTCCAATCATCGCATCCACCCGTACAACGAACATGAATGTAGAATAAATGAATAATGAATAAAATTTTTTTAAAACGTTTTAACCATCAGAGTTAACCTCAACTTCCTCTATATATATATTTTTTTTTTCATTTCATTTTACCTTTACTTCAGGTTCTTAATTTTTTTTTTTTTAACAAAAAAAAGTTTATACAGGTTTATACTTTCTATTAGTATATAAAAATTCTCTTCCTGTAAATTCCTGATTTTACTTATTCTTTATTATCACTTCACAGTTTCCAAACTTTTTTTTTTTTTTTTTTATTTAATTTTTTTTTTTTTGTTTTTCTGAATTTTTGTTTGTTGAACTTTGTACCTCATATTTAATTTCTTTTCCAGATTAGAGAGATATGGTGGAGACTATGTTTGGTCCTATATACTATAAAAGAAAAAGTGTTGTTTTTATTAAAAAGAAAAATTATAATAATAATAACAATAACAATAATAACAACAATAATAATAATAATAATAATAATAATAATAAGAATGTCTGTACAAGCAGTCTAATGTACTAAAGTAGCTCAACGCGTTCAATTTGGCTGTTTTTTTCTGTTTTTTTTTTTTTTTTTGTTTTGAATAATATTTCTAAACTGTTTCTAGATGCTGATGATGATGATGACGATGATGATGATGGGTATTTAGTTAGTACTATATAGAAAGGTGGGCATTAAAATTTATTCTAATACTTTTTTTTTTTTATTTTACTTTCATTGGGTTATTTTAAATTTCATGAGAATATTTTTCTATATCAAAAAATGGGATGATGGGGTATGTTTTTTTTTTTTTTTTTTTTGAAAATGAGAAGGACATTTTTACAAATTCAAATTATTATTGTTTTAAAAAAAAAAAAAAAAAAAATTAATTCATTTTTAGTCATTTAAATTTTTTGTTAAATAATTATTTATAAAGTTTTGAATCAAATTTTCCGGAAAAAAGGTATTTTATATTTTTTTTTTTTGAGAGTGAAGAGTGCAGGATAAAATGAAAATATTAGATATTTTAGAATGGATTTTGTTGAATATGTTATAAGCATTGAAAAATGGACAATGTAAAAAATTTTTCTTATTCGAAATGAATTTAAAGTAGTTAAGCAATCACAATAACAGCAGTTAACTTTAACGAAGAGGTCAGTTAGCTTATAAGGAGTGGTATTGACTAGAGTGTCGTCTTGTCAATACTGTGGATTAACATTGTATAGCATTTTTATTCTTCTTCTTGTAATTTTACTACAGAAATCAACACCATAACATGTAGTTAATTTTAATGAATATGTCCGTTAACTAAAGCTTACAATGCATGGTACAGAATATTGCCTTGTAAATATCGAAAATTAACAAATATTCACTTGTTATATCACTTGTATAATTATTATCTTCAATTAATATAATTGGACATTTTCTAATATGTATATACTAACAAATGGCTCAAATTGAATTTAACTGTGATGTATAGACCAATTTTATAAATTTTGTCTAATATTGTTTAAGTCTCTAGCTTCTGATATTTTTAAGCTGTGATGATCTTATTAATTTCTATCGACATTAAAAATAATAAAGATCTAACGATTACGACTCAAACTGATATTATAAACTATATTTTTTTGTTTTAAAAGTTTTTATTCTCATATTTTTTTCCAATCAAAATTGACAAAGACATTATTTTTTTAACAGAATTTAATTGACTAAAAATATGTTCAAAGGGTTATTTTGACTTATTAGAATAATTTAGAAGTTAGAAGTTAGAAATTAGAAGTTCATATACAATTCAGATTATTAATGCAATGCTTAATTCTATAAAAGTATTAATATTTGTGTTATAAATTTTGTTTGACCGCAGCATAGGTTGTCTGGTCTTATAATTTTTTAAATTGGTTAATAAAAATGTTCAATATGTCAAATTAAATTAAATGATATGCAAAGTTACATTATTCAATTATCATAATGAACCTTACTGGTCTAAGTGTACTACTATGCCTACTATACGCCTACTACTATGCCTAATATACCTAAGTGTACTACTATGCCTACTACGACCTACCATAGTAGTTACTAGTACCTACCTACCTATTTACCTACATCATTCAATAATTTTTTAGCTTAAATTATTAGAAAATTGTATAACTTAGTTCATCAAGCCAACCATAAAATTATTGTGTCCTGAATACTGTTTAGAGCTGCTTAATTTATGTATAAGTATCTATTTTAGTTTAAATTTTTTGTTTTTTTTTCTTTGAAATTTTTGAAAAATAGTCAAACAAACGTAAAGTGAAATGGTAAAATATTTTGTGGCAGTTTGAGATTGTGACAGACAACAAATTTATTATTATCCTGTATAGTGTTACAGGACTATTATTATTACTATTAATGCCTTGCACAGTAATTAATTTATTCAACCAGATATGAGTAATCTGTAAATAACTAAAACAAATCTATAGATACCAGATAATGCAAACTAGGAACACAAAAAATTTTTACAATAGAACTATCGATAGTAATGACACTGGGATCAATCAAAATTTTATACTTTTTCAATAATAATTTATTTTTGTTGAAATCTCACACAATATTTTCTTCGTAATTTTACTGTTTAATAAAATATTACAGAAAAAGTTAAAAATTCAAACTTAAATATGCAATTTAGATAGTCTACGATTTAAAAAATAATTGTAATATATAATAAATAATAATAAATTAAATGTAACAAGAATAAAAACAAAATACCTTCGTAATGTATTAAAATATAATATAAGGGTTTTACTATCTCATGCCTATATTTCATTTGTCTATCTGTTTTCATTTGCCTATATATTATCACTCAGCCGTACCGGTGAATTTGATTCGAATTTCTCGATTCGATTCGATGAGAATTTCTTAATGGTGAACTCGATCGAAAGACTTATTTTGTACTCATTTCAAAAAATGTAATCAAATAAGAAATATAATGAAATGTAATGATTTTTATGTCCAATATGTTCAAGTTTCAAATTAAAAAAAAAAAATTTAGATTGCTGTTTTAGAAATAAATTGTTAAAATACACATACGTGTAACAAGTAAAAAATAAAAATAATAATATAAAATTTTTAACGAGAAAATTTTCGATCAAAAATATTCGAATTTTTTTTAAATCGAATTCGCCGATTGAAAATTTACGAACGAGTACTCGATTTTTATTCGATCGAATTCACCGATACGGCCTGATTGCTGTATTCTACTGTAATTGAAATACAGGCAAATAAAATTCAAAGAACTGAAAATACAGGCAAATTGCAAGAAATACAACCAAATGATACCTTAGGAATATTATGACATGCTTCCAAAATATAATCATATTAACTGTTGCTATACAAACGTTACGATGTAACAAGTTAACGAATAACGAAATAAATTGTAATCAATTCTAATTTGATTTATTTATTGATTTGTAGCACCTGTTCTCTATATCATAGTTTTCATGCTAGCTACAGATCCTCTGTATCCAATTCTGTCCAATTTTAATTTCTGTTTCGTCCTTTTTTATTGCTTCTAGATAATGTGACCAATCTTAGCACTTAATTCAACTTCAAAATATTTGAAACCATATTATTTATATTGTTGTTATTATTCATATTTTAAATTTAGGAGTGACGATTCGCCAAAATACTTAGACAAATGTGTTACCAATATCAATCTGATAAACACTTCCATATAACTTTTTTTGTTACCTTCTATAACCAGATCAATTGTCCAAAAATCCTTCAAAATTAACGCAAAAAAAAAAATTAAAAAAAAAAAACAAAACAAACCAATAACACAAAAAAAAAAAAAATTAAATTTCCTTAATCACCTTTAGTGACTTTTTGGTTTATTATTTTTAGTGTTAAAAATTTTACCTCTTAACACGATTAAATCTATATTTGGTTAATCTTAAAATAAATTCATGACTTAAATCAACCTTACCTTACACCTTTAGTCTCTTCATATTATATAATCCTTGCAATAAGGGACATTATTTGTTTTTGTTTTTCTCTTTATTTTTTTTTTTTCTTGCACAAACATTATTATATAATTTAAGACTCAAAATGAGAACCAAAAACAAGAAAAAAAAAAAAAAAAAAAACAAAAATCTTATAGGTAAAAGAAATAAACAAAAAAAAAAAAGGATAAAAAACAGAATAACAAAAAACGATAATAAAATTGAAAAGAATGAGAAAATTTGAAAATTGTAGAACGGTAAACAAAAAAAAAAAAAATAAAATTCCACTGTAAAAATTTACGTCAGCCTTTCTCCTGTTGATGATTTTTGCTTTTTTTTGTTCTTATTTTGTTGTTGTTTTCATTGTTGTTGTTATTATTCTTGTTATTCGCTTGAATGTTTCAAAAATATTTTTTTGGTCGTCAGTTTTTACTGTTATTTTTGGTTTATTTTAGCTTTTTCTTACTTACAGTTATCGTAAAATTTTCAAGTTGTCTTTTGTTTTTTTTTTTTTATTGTTTTTATTTTTGGAAAAACATTTTTATTGTGTCCTTTTCTGATAAAAAATTTTTTTAGTAAGGAATTTATTTACTTATATTTTTTTTTAGTTTATATATATATATATATATATGTGTAGATATATATATATATATATATGTATATATGTATATATATATATATATTATATATATTTTTGAATTTATGGTAAGTCTATTGCTACACAAGCCTGATTTGGTGCAGTTTTAAATATTTTTAGAATGTTTGCTGAATGACCACTGAATACAATTTCCTGCTAATAAATTTATTTAAATAAATGGCAGTGTATTAAAAGTTAACTTTTATGAATTTTTAAGATAGATAATTACTCTGAAACTGGATAATCCATACTTGAAATCTACATTATTAATCTATACTATATTTTATACAATCTGTATAATATAAATAAATAAAGTTGTAATTAGAGTTAATGTTCTAAGCTAGATTTTTAATAATTATTCCAACTTAACGCTTCGCTTTTTCATAGAAAAATGTGGCAATACTGACAATCCAGAATTTTATTAAATATTTTTACTTAAACATAAAATCGAAATTGTTTGGACTGAAATTTGACCTGTGCTTAAATAGATATCATTATTCTCTTTGTATATGACTTAACTACCTACTGTTGGGTACAAAAACGATTTGCTCAATTTTAATGTTTTTCAAAATTTTTAAACGAGTTATTTTTAGATAAAAAAATTATTGTATCAAATTTAACAACTTCAAAATTGCTAAAAATAGCTTATCTGGGATGAACTGAAATATAACTTTATCATAAATTGATACACTAATTCTTATGCATAGACAGTTAGGTTCAAAAAGGGGTATTTATCTCAATTTGAATTACTCTGTTTATAGCAAACCCAATATAACAAAGAGATTAACCTTTATAATCTCATAGCCAACATCCAACTATATGCATTCAAATAAGAAGATCATCCAGGAATACTAGTGAAACAGTACTGTAATTGTATCTAAAAACAAAATAAAAAATCATTTCGACTTTTTTTTTTTTCTATATTTTCTAAGAAGAAAACTAACAACACAAAATTATGTAAAAAATCAACAGGAACAAAATAAGGACAACATTTAAAGGTGACGGCATAACTAAGAGTTTCCAAAAAATAACAAACAAAAAAAAAAAAAAAAAACCAGCAAAAAATAACAAATTTATATCCATGAATGAAGTGTTGGTTGCTAACTGCATAAAAATAACAACAATAACAACAACAAGACACAAAAAATTACAAATATTTTCGTTGTTATTTAAAGTTGTTACATATTTTAAATAAGAAAATGGATAGAAAGAGACAGAAATAATTTTTCACTTCTACATTCTAACTGTATAATTTTATTATTTTTTTATTTTTATTTTTGTCATTGTTTCTTTTTTCTTATTCATATTTAATTGTTGTTTTTGTTTTTCATTTAAAAATTTCATGCATTTGATAGTAAACCGAAGAAAAATGAAAGCAAAAAAAAAAAAAACGAAAAAACAAAAAAACAGAAAAATACCTAAAAAGAAAAACTTTATTCTGTGTATCAGGTGAAAATTTATATGAAAAACGTTTTGCACCTTAACATTATTAAATTGGAGAGTTTTTTTTTCTGTTTTTTATTTAATTTGTTTGAATTTCTTTATTGGTTTTATTTTGTCCTCTTTTTTTTGTTGTTGTTGTTCTTGTTTAAAATATAAGAAAACCAAAAATAAAAAATAAATAAAAAAAAAGATTTTTTTTTGTTTATTGGGTTTTATGAGTTCCGCACGTAAATATTTTATCACTGTTTTTTATTTCGAATTCTTAATTGGTGTGGAGACCATATAAAATAAAATATTTTATTCTATTGTGTGTTTTTTTTTTTTTATTATATTTGCAAATTTAAGTTTTTTTAAAACAAGGCGATTCTTAAAAATGAATACACAGAATATTTTGGTAAAGTTATTTGAATATTGCAAAATAAATACATAATATTGTGAAATGGTGGTATTGAATTTTAATTGTATACAATAGGAACATGCTTGGTTAGAATATTTTAAGATGTACGATTTAGAATATGAAATATACCTATATATCTGTTTTGTTGGAGAGTTTTTGGTTTGTGTAGATATCTAAAATATATGAAAATATCTAATAAAATTTAAAGATATAAATAAATGTTTACTTATGCCGACTTTTTTTTATTGTGGAGACTTTTCAATTCAATTAAAGAATATAAAATTGTTTTGGAGATTAACTAATTAAAAATGAGACAGAAATAAATTTTTACATTAACTTGGTTATTAAAGAATGAAATGAATACATATTAATTATTTTATAATTTTGGAGACTTTTTTATTTGTGGAAAATATGATACTACTATTGTATTATAATATTTTCATATATTGAAAACCTATTTTGATTTGTGGAAAATATAATACTGCTGGCATGTGTAATAATTTACTTAGATATTGGAGACATTTTTATTTGGTAAAAATATAATTCTGCTATAATATTCTAATTTCTCTATATATTGGAGACTTTTTTTTTTTGGAAAAATATAATACTGTAAGATAATACTAATTTACTTATATAATGGAAAAATTTAATTTGTAGACAATATGAAATTGTTAGTATCTTATTTTCATTATATTATAATGGAGACTTTTTTTTATTGCACAAATATAATAATTTTGCTAGTATACTAATTTACTTATATATTGGAGACTTTTTTAATTGGTTAAATTATTATAATACTGTAGCTAAAATTAAAACATAAATAAAAGTTCATACCCATTAATACTATATGTCTCCAACTTTTTTGAAAATTACTTGAGTTTACAAAATTCTATTTTTGTATATAAACCAGCTTTAAAGGTACAATCAGTGTAGTAAAATATATTTTTGTAAGTTCGGTACAGATGTATTACCAAATTGACAACATTCATTACAATATAGAGGATTTAGCAGACCCCGGCAGTGATGGGACTAATGTAATATTATCATGAATTGTATTTATATTGTCTGCAAAGGAAATTTTGAATTTATTTCCACTAATTCACTAAGAACACATCTTTTCAACAAATATATCCCTTCCTTCATTACGAGCTATCTCCACTGGAATTTAAGTCTAAAATACTAATATAAAAATACAATTTTTAGCTACTGTTATAAGTTTATTTATAATATTATAATATTATAATTTAAATATATAATAATAATATATTGTTATTATAATATTATAATACTAGGGGCCCCTGCTGAATAACTATAATTTAAGTTGAAGCCAAATTTAAAGTTTTTAACAGAACAGCAATTTACGTACTGACATAATCTTCTAACGTTATAATAGAAAAAATTCATGTTTCATAAAAATTTAGAGGTTAGTAAAAATTAATGTTTCATAAAAATTTAGAGGTTAGTAAGTTTTATTTAGGAAACATAAATACTGCTCACTCATATACTGTTTCGTTTCGACATATTTCTATACTAAGTGGCATTTAATGGATAAAATCACTAAAAAGAAAATATTTTTGTTATTAAAGAGGTGTATATACATCCCATACATATTTTTAACTATATGATTACTACAAATGACCAAAATATAGAAAACAATAATTTGAGACAGTTACTGAAATAAATTAATGGCATAAATTTCTTTTAATTATGTATAAAAATAATAAGATGTTGAATGACACAAAATGGCTATATTTTATTTAAAAGTTTGAATATTATCAAACTAAATAAAAAATTTTTTTGAGCCATATGCGCATTTCGGTATATACAACCTATTTAAGAGTTCATTAAGAAGAAGCGAAATAAAATGAACTGCGCAGGTCCTTAAATGCTTGTCAATTATAATTATAGATTATAATTTATTTATAATTATTGTCTTATAGTGTTATAAGACAATTTATAATATGTCTTACTTTATTTATTTTATTTCATGTCCTACTCTAATAATGTACAGCTTACCACTAACCTATATCTAATTTTTAAAGCAATGTTAACATTAAAATTCTAAAGCTGAACTA
The DNA here is from genome assembly GCA_963942445.1 of Argyra leucocephala. NCBI lineage: Eukaryota > Metazoa > Arthropoda > Insecta > Diptera > Dolichopodidae > Argyra > Argyra leucocephala. The sequence goes on along the minus strand of OZ012679.1, from coordinate 16,174,341 downwards.
TCGTTTAACATGTAATTGTTGTATTGTAAATATTATTGCTAGAATAGTGGGAGATATTTTATAGAAAGCTTACTTCAATGATATTTTACGATTGTTTTATTACTTAAGGCATAGTATAAGAGCTTAGTAGTACATTCACGATATAAAATTATGATTATTGTAATGACAGGAAGGACAGTCGCCACAAGTTAAATTTAATTGATGTAAGTACTGTCTAGCAAATGATTAACTAAAAATAAAAATGTTAAAAATAAATGAATAATACTAGTAACACTCTACATATACTGAATAAGAAAATTCTATTCTCTTTCCTAGTTCCAAAATCAGAATAATTAAATAAATTAAAAAAAATAATAATAATAATAAATTATTATAAAAAAAAGATTAATTTTTATTTTAAAATTTTACTAATAAACATCAGTAGGTGTAGGTGTATCTTTTTTAATTCGTTTGAAAATTATACAAAAGACTGTTATGAAATATTTTCACATCTCTGGTAAAACAAAATGTGTGTGTTTTTTTTTATTTTTTAATTAAAATAATGTATTTAAAATAAAATAAATTTAAAAATATAAAAAAAAAATATATTTTTATTTTTATTATGTTATGATGAATTTTGTTTTTTCCTGTATTTTTTTTTATGTCCTCCAAACTTTTTTCTGTTTTTGGTTTTCCGTGTTTTTTCACTATTTTTTGTTTTTATTCGCTTTGTATGCCATGTTTTACAGTGATCAAAAAATTTGTTTCCTTTTTCCTTCTTTATTATTATTATTATTATTCATGTTTTTATCCTTTTATTTATTATTATTATTATTTTAATTTTTTATAAATGTTCTTATGAAAAACATAATAACAAGAATAAAACAATAATAACAACAGCTTGTTATAGTTGTCTGAATATGATATTCACAACATTTTTGTACACCAACTCGTCAAATACGTCAGTTTTTTTTTTTGTTTTTTTTTTTTGTTTTCTTTGATTTTTTTTTCGGAACAAATTGCAACTCTTTTCCAACTACACAACTATATACACATAATAACAAAACAAATAACAATAATAATTTTATAAACAACAATGAATATATGTAAAACTGTAAAAAAAACAAAAAAATAACATGCGAAATAAAATTATAAAATGCGACAATCAAGACAAAAAACAAAAAATCATAACTTCACATAGCTCATAAAAATGTTCTTAAGTTATTTCCCATGAGAGACAGAGAGCGAGATAGAGAGAGTAATAGAGAGAAAAAAAAGACAATTTAATAGAAAGAGATAGAAAATAAGTTGTTTAGGGATGTTGAAGAGTTAAACATTGTAGGAAATTTTATTTTTTTACTGCTGATGATGCAATTTTTTTTTTCTTTGCTTGCTTGTTTCTTTTACCGTATATAAAGCTTACAATTCATATTAATGCACTGCACCCACACACATACACAAACAATCTTAATACAAAATTGTATAATGATTGTGTTGTCCTCTATATAATATTATATGTATTCTACAAAACTAGCTACGACAACATCTCATCATCATCCTCATCGTGTATATATCCTTGCTTGTTAAAGTTTTGAGGAAAAAATAAAAAAAAAAAAAAACAATTTTTAAATAAAAAACTTTTTCCTATTGTTTTACAGTTTATTTTTATTATATTACTATTTTTTTTTTTTTGTTTTTGATGTTGCAATGTTAAACAGTTACTAAAAAATTTCACGCACTCTAGCGGTGCAGTAAGTATTTAAATTTTATTATATAGATTTTTTATTTTTTTTCTTCTGTTTGTTGGAAATTCTTTTTTGAGGTTATTTTTTTTTTTTTTTTCTTTTTTTTTTTTAGCTTCCCGTTAATTCCCATTGCACAGTTACTTGCATAAATTTTATTATTTTAAAGTAATTTAATTTTTTTTTAAGAGATGAAAAAAAAAATGTTCTTTGATAGTTAGTAATAAAAAAAAAAAAAAAAAATATAAATTTTTTTTTTATTACTGTTGTAAATCGTTTTAAATAATGTCAGTGTGTATATAATAGAAGTCAGTCAGTGTAGATGAATGAATATTGGTTACATAAAAGTGGATTTGAATTAGAATAAGTGGAGAATTTAAATTGTAAGAAATTGAAGAGATTTAATAATTTAAATAACTAAGTATCTTAATAATTTAAAGTTATTAGAATATAAAGATAAAAGAGTGTTGTAGTTGATGGTCAGTTATAAAATGTACGATAATCTAATACTGGTAATATTGTGTATTAATAGTTACGGAGTGCGGTATTCATTATGTGGTTGACAATCTGAAATTATTTTAATTTTTAATGAATTTTCTGTTGTGAGACAGAAGTAGGATGTCTTTTTGAAAACTATTTTTAGCTTATTTAGCTTGTTACTAAGGATTTATTATATTATTTCTAATCCATCACTATTCACGTATCATTATTGTGTACAGTTTAAATTACATTCAATAAAAAATAAAAACAATTATAACATATATATTATAATTAAACGGGAAAGAAACGTAAGTGTATAACGCAGTCAATAATGAAAAAAAACTTACAGCTCTGTTCAGATAAGGCACTACTTTTTTGTAAAATAATCTGTCTGTCTGTTGGTAACGCTTCACTCCTCCTGACTATATGTAATACATTGCTTGCATTAATTTCTAAAAAATATCTGTCTGTCTGTTGGTAACGCTTTACTTCTTCAAAATATATAAAATTAATTACTTGCAATAATTTCTGTAAAGTATCTGTCTGTTTGTTACTAACGCTTCACTTCCCCTAAAAATATGCAAAACTACATGCATTCATTTCTGTAAAATATCTGTCTGTTTTTAACGCTTTTCTCCTCCTGACTATATGCAATAAATTACTTGCATTCATTTCTGTAAAATATATGTCTGCCTGTTGCTAACGCTTCACTCCTCCTGAATATATGCAATACATTACTTGCAAAATTTCTAAAAAATATCTGTCTGTCTGTTGGTAACGCTTTACTTCTTCAAAATATATAAAATTAATTACTTGCAATAATTTCTGTAAAGTATCTGTCTGTTTGTTACTAACGCTTCACTTCCCCTAAAAATATGCAAAACTACATGCATTCATTTCTGTAAAATATCTGTCTGTTTTTAACGCTTTTCTCCTCCTGACTATATGCAATAAATTACTTGCATTCATTTCTGTAAAATATATGTCTGCCTGGTGCTAACGCTTCACTCCTCCTGAATATATGCAATACATTACTTGCAAAATTTCTGTAAAATATATGTCTGCCTGTTGCTAACGCTTTACTACCCCTGAATATATGCAATAAATTACTTGCATTAATATCTGTAAAATATCTGTCTGTCTGTTGCTAACGCTTCACTCCTCCTGAATATATGCAATACATTACTTGCAAAATTTCTGTAAGATATATATCTGCTTGTTGCTAACGCTTTACTACCCCTGAATATATGCAATAAATTACTTTCAATAATTTCTGTAAAATTTCTGTCTGTCTGTTACTAACGCTTCACTAACCTTGAATATATGCAACAAATTACTTGCATTTATTTCTGTTAAAAATCTGTCTGTCTGTTGGTAACGCTTCCCTCCTTCAGAATATATAAAATTAATTACTTTCATTAATTTCTGTATAATATCTATCTGTCTGTTGCTAACGTTTCACTCCCCCTAAATATATGCATTAAATTACTTGCATTCATTTCTGTATAATATCTGTCTGTCTGTTGCTAACGTTTCACTACCCCTGCAATATATGCAATAAATTACTTGCATTCTACAAAAAAAAAATTGTTTTTTTTTAAAATATTGGATTCGATTAAAAGAAATAACAAAAACAAGAGTTTTTGAAAATAAAAAATATGTGCAATAAATTTATACAAAATGCGTTTTTTGTTTTTCCCTCACATAAAATTATTTTTGTTTTGTTTCTGTTTTTTTACTATTAAAATTTATTTTTCAATCAAAGTTAATCCCTATCTAGTAAGCTACGAATAAAAATACACTTACATGAACTTACATTATATTATTTGGACTTTGTTTCTATATAATTGTAGAATTTCTATTTTGTTTAAGTCATTTATTATGGGTTACAAGACCTGTATAGTGTACTTTAATGTTCAATAAGTTAATAAAAGGTGTATAAGTTCAAATAGTAAAAGTTAAAACTGTATGTAGAATATCATTTCAATTTGTATAAATGTTAAGAAAACAAAGTAAATTAAAAAATGAAATATAAAGATGTTAAATGTTAATTTACTAAGTGATTTTGCAATTGTTCATTTTATATAAATTTTATTATACGATTTATTTATAACAAATTTCCTAAACAATGAATAAATTTTACAGTGTTCAACCTTTTCTATTAACTTTTACTATTTTGTTATTGCTTTAGTCATTTTTATTAAATCAATCAATTGATTATATTTTTTTTGGTATTTTTTTTTTTTTTTTGTTAAATATCAAAAACAAAATAAAAATAAATCTAAATAAATAAATAAAAAACGAAAAATGAATTTAAAGTACATAATTCAAAAAATAAATATACATACCTACATAAATATAGGTGTATTTATTTATTTATTTTTTTTTTTACATAAATAATCGTAAATTTATTTATTTATTTTTTTTTTTTTTTTGTTTCAAAATCCTTGACATCTATTTTATTAAAAAAAAAAAAAAACAGAAAAAAACAAAAAAAAATCAAAACATGTTGGAAAATTATTTGAAAATTTATTGCATATGAGAATTTTGAATATCCTTATATCAACACAATATAGATATTGCTGTTGTTTTTTTGTATTTTTTTTTTTATTTTGAAATTTACTTCCATAATACCCTATTTTAAGGAATGTGTAGGTATATTGTGGGAGTTTTGATTTTGATATCTCATGATATTTTGTTATTTTCATGTAAAATAATAATAGATTTTTCCTATTCAGGATTTTCTTTATTTTTTTTTTATTATTGATTTTTTTTTAACCCATTCTGTTGCCAAACAAATTGAATTGAAGATTGTAATTTAAAAGTATGGAATAAATGGGATAAAATTGTTTGTGACGTTTAAATTGATTGATGTAACAAAAATTTAAATATTAAATCTTATTGTTTGATTGTTAGTATGGCAACACTATTATAGCAAACTGGATAGTGTGGTTATTTCATAGTTTTGGCCTAAAAAACAAAAATTGATTCACCTAACAAACCTTCCATACAACTAGTAATATAATAATATTTTAATTAAATTCCAAAGTATTTAAATACAAACATAAATCAATCTAAAATCTAAACAGTAACCCTAAGTAAGCTACTTAGTTCACCAACTACTTAGTTTCAAGTTTTATTAAAAGCATGACAATTTCTAAGTTTTCTAATTCATTCCAGTAAATAATAATAATTTATTTATTTCATACAATATCCTTTACAACGTTCAAATTACCAATTAATACGTTATCATATTCAATCCGAAAGTAGTTTAAATTTAATCGTTCATAAGGCTTGGTAAGTCGAACGGGTTCCACCATATGATGGTGAGAGTATAAAAATAAGGTAGAAGATGTTATTTGAAAACTATTAAACGAAATAAATTTGTATTAGGCCTTCCAATGACCACAATATGGATTACAATTTAAAATAGCAGTCTTGCGAACAGAATATTTACCCTGGAAATACATTACAATTCAATATAGCAGCATTGTAAACAGAATATTTAGATTGATAATACAACAATTGTATATTACTATGTATTTTATTCATTATATTTATATTATATCCAACAATTGTATATTATTATGTTATGTATATTCATACAAAGATTGATAAGCACTATATTGCCAATCAAATAAATTAAAAAATTATAAAACTAAAAAGCCTACGCTATGATCGTAATCAAAACAATAATATTATAAATAAAAATTTTAATTACAATTATTATAGATCCAAACACTTAATTAATATTCTGAACTATTTTGAGCTGTATATGAACTTTCAAAGTACAATAATAAAGAATTAAATTTATTAAAAATTAAATTAAAAGCTAAACTATACATTGTTGAAGAACATTTCATAATTAAACATTTCATAAAACGTACACAAAATTTACCGTTTGTATGGAAAGAGTTAAATATAATTCATAAAAATAAAATTTCATATATGGCATAGGTATATACATAATATATATATGTATATATAAATACATTTTTAATATTATAAATCTTGTCAAAAATCAAATTGGTACGTACTTCTTACTATTCTATAATATTACATAGTTAGGTACTACTTACTACCACTATTAACTGTGTATCAAAAAATTTACTTTTGTTCCTTTCTTGCTCCATTTACTTCTCTTAGGGTTTTGTTTTTTTTTTTTTTATTATTATTCTTTTTTTTTCATTTTTCTGTTATTGTGGTTGTTGTTCTTGATTTTTTTCTTTTTTTTTTTTGTGGAAAATCTTGTTTTGTTGAAAACGAAATTTTGTGGTTACCACCCTTTTTATGTATGAATTTGAAATTTTCTTAAAATAAAAAAAAAAAACAAAAACACAAAAAAATAATAGAAAAAAAAAATATGATAAAATGAAAAAAAAACAATTTCAGAAATTCTCTTAAAAGAATAAGACGGAAATCTTCCTTCCGCATTTTCTTTCCTTTTTCTTATTGTTTTTTTTTTTTTTTTTTTTATTTGTATACGAATTACAACAGGAAGAAAATTTCTATAAATGCTATTTTATATGGAAAATTATTATTTTCCTCTGATTTTGTTTAAACGATAAAAAAAAGGATAGACTTACACATGTGTGTATTGTATTATAAAAAAGAAAAATAATAACAATAAAATATATTCTATTATTATGGTGAATTGTATATTCAAAATGATACAAGACAAAAACAAAAAAAAAAAACATAATTTTTAAGAAATAAAATAATTTTTTATTGTTGAATTGCGACATAAAGAACACATTTTTGGATAGACAGAACTCAACAGTAGATTCATTGAAATGAAAAAAAAAAAAAATAATAATAATAGCAAAGTAAATACTCATAATTTTGGTAGGTAGGTAGGTAGGTAGGTATTTATTTTTTTGTTATTTTTGTAATCCTCATCACACGGTTCCAGTAACATGTGATGTTTTAATAAGACTAGGTATTGAAATATTTTTGAAATAAAAAAAAAAAAATTAAAATGTTACAAATGAGCAACAGTTTTGTTTTATGTCAATGGTATCAACATTGGCTGTACCACTCTATGTAAATAAAATGCAATTGTGAATGATAACAAAGCAATATTGTGAATAATTATTATTAAAAATAGTCGAATATGTACCTTTTAATATAACTAAGTATACATACCATACATTTTATGTTTATATAAATTTTAGATTTTTATAGTATTGAATTATTTGTTCATATTAATAGATTTAAGTAATTTTTCAATAATTTGTACAACTTTATAAGGCCAGGACTTTTCTGTACATTTAATTAAATAAAAAATCAAAATAAAAAAATAGAAAAATACAAATGCGGGTATTTCATATGTTACTTGTAGACTTCTTCAGTCGTTTATGAGTGTTGTAAGCACTATTATTTTTTCATTCATTTAATTTAATTTATTTTATTTATTATACTAAGCATAAAAAATTTATTATATTAATAAAATTAATTAAAACCATGATTCAGACTTTAAAAATACGAAGTAAAACAAATATAATAAATATATTAATAGTCCAAAATCTAAACCATATACAAATTCAAAATATATCTAAATACAATAATAATTATGAACAAAATGTGTTAATATTGTATTGTTAGTAATGTATAAGTAATGCCATAGATTACTTTATTTTGGTGGAAGTACACATTTTAAAGGTACTGAGCCTGGATTTTAATCAATGAAATTATTTCTTTCGATTGCAAATCTGAAATTATGTAATTTTCGTATAAACATTTCAATTGTTTTTTATTTTTACAAAATCAATATAATTACTGTTATAAAGTTGATACAAGACCTAAAGTGTACAGACACAATATTTTGAATATTTTACCAATTTTAATTACCAATTACCAATCCAATTAAAAACCAATTCCAAATCCAAATAAAAACCAAAAATTAAAAACCAATTAAAATAAATGAAGAAAATGTAAGTAGTGGTGGTTTTAGTAGGTAAGAATGTGCAGCTTGCACCTCTCTCTTACCCTTTCTGTCTGTATAATCTGATTCTGTTTTTGTTTCGATGATATTTTTTTTCTAAATTCGAAGTTGATAATAAAAAAATGTGATTACAGGTTAATTTTGTAATTGTACTCGTATATTATTATATTCTTAGTTCTGTATGAAAAATCAATTTCAGTTGAAACTTCACTGTCGTACAATATTTTCAAATAATCTAAACTTGTAATTAGCTCATACGATTGCACAATAATAATGTTGATACATTTATTTTAAATCATGATCTAAAATATGTCAACAAATGTTGATTCGTTTATTTTATTTATACCACAAACACATAAATATAAATTAAAATTAATAAATTATAGCTCATCTTTCCAGCTGGAAGTGAATACTACATGAAACCATTGCAATTAGTTCGTCTTTTATGATAAAATCAAACATTTTTTCGCATGCTATATTGGTCAATATAAAGTATAGCATTTTACAAAAGCAATGCAAGTACTTACTTTTTGGTACCTACAAAATCACCAAGTGTAAAATAAGGCTACATTATCGAATTGTTTTTATGAATTAATCGGTGAAGCAAATGCAGTAGAAAATGTAGGATTATTTCATTTCTTTCTTCACCTCTGCTAGTTCAACAAAAATGACTTGAGATCAGATAAAATCACCTGGAATATTTATCACATTTTTTTCTTACATTTATGTGCCTATTACAGGTGTCACACCACTTTTTCAGTCATTTTTCCCAGTCACCCGAATAAAATTTACTTTCATATTACAAGTCTCATTCGACAGCAACAAATTTCTGAACGTATTTTTTATGTACTTTGACAGAACACTCATTAGACGTTTGTATTTAAAAAAAATATTTTTATAAGAATAAAAAGTTGGTTGATGTGTTTTTTTATGTTTTTTTTTTTTGAAATTGTGTTTTTGTTGTTTTTTTTAAACTAAAATAAACAAAAATGTTTATCATTCAATTTTTTGAATTAATATATTCAAATATATATTATATAATATAAATTCAAATTCAAATATATATTATATATATAAATTATTTCAATAAATTTGTAAATATTTACATACCCTTTCTTTTCAGAATCCATTATTTAAATTTATATAGACACAAAAAATTACAAAATTACAGGCAAACGGAATCCTGTCACATATAAATTGCAAGTGACAATTGAGTCGCATTTTTCAGTCGGCGCGGTTTGACAGTTGTAATAGTAATTAGTGTTGTCACCTGAAATTACTCGGATCCGACAAAAAAAGTGATACCTGTAATAGGCACATTAAACACATTTAACAACTAATTTGTTGTATATTTGTTAGATTCCATTCTAAATAAACGACATTTGTAGATATAATTTCTCTGCTTCTATATCGTATTCTATTTAAATTTAGCTTCAGAGATGGAAACCGATAATGTATTTTTTTTTATTTTTCTTTCCATTAACGTTTACAATTCGTAAATCACCTCCAATTTATTATTTTTCTTTCGACGGGGGTGGGTTCTATGTGGACGTGACGTTTACAGATCTATTGTACTTCCCCATTTGTTATTTAAAATTGCAAGACTATGTCATTTCGATGAATGATTTTATTGTTTTAATATCAGTATGGAACCATGTCAGTTTGTAAATCAGTTATAAATCATGTAAATTGGATCTAGTCTCCATGACTAACTGGTTTTATCGGTCGATGTTAAATTCGAAAATACCTTAGATTGTCCTTAGCAACTTTTTTAATATATTTTTAACTTCTGTATAGTTTTCCACTTGAAAACAATTATTTATAGGTAGGCATTTGAACGAGCAATGCTTGTCTCTGGTCATCGGAATTGACGCTTCGCCCCTGTTTTTGCAAGGACATTTTACCTCTTTAACTTATTATATACCTTAATTTTATTTTTTTGTTTAACATAGTTTGAGGATATTCTTCACTTGTTTGTTGGTCACATCTACCACCTTGTAATAGTTTTCGACAATATATTAGCCGTAATAATTCTAATTATTTTGCTTAATTTTTTTTTAATCGCTTATTTTATACAATTTTATAAAATATTTTTAACATTTTGATTACTTTCTATTTTATATTTCGTAATTATGTCAAACTTATTTTTTTTTATATTTTTTTTTTAGTTTTTATTGTCTAAAACAATTCAAAAACTTATTTATTTACTGACTTAATAAATAAATCTTTCAATTATCTAATCTCTTTAAGTTAACCACAAAAATAATTTTAAATATTTTATAGCTATACTCGTAATTATATAAATAAAGATATGAGTTTGTTTTTTTTTTTTTTATAATATTATGCAACAATTTATTGTGTTATGTTACACAAGAACAAAAACAATAAAACAAAAAATTCTTAAAGCAAAAATGAAAACCATAAATTTCAATGCTTTTAATTTAAATTTTATTTTTTGGCATGTTCTTTACATGCTATCCTATATTATTTGTAATTATCTTAGAACACATTAGTAACAACACACCATTAAACAATTACAAATAACATAATATTGTGTCCCGCAACAACAACAACATCAATAACAAACAACAGAATACAACAACTTAACAAATTAAAAATAACAATTCATTAAAATAAAAAATTACAAAAAAACAAAAAAATAATAAAATCAAAAAAATGTCTAATAAAATGTCGCGATTTTGTCATTTTCACTGCATGAATTCTATTTTAACTTTTTAATATAATAAAAAACCATAATAACAAACCATTAGAGTAGCGCAATCTATGAACAAAAATATATATAATAAAAAACAAAAATCACAAAAAAAAAAACTAAAAAATAAATAAATAAAAAAACCTAACAAACTTTAAATGAGTTATGAAAACTTAAACCACAAAAAACCACAAAATAAAATAAAGTAAAAAACAATAAGAAAAAAAGAAGGATACAAAACGAATGAGAATAAATTTTTTGTTTGTAATGAAATGTACAGGATGATTTGAAATTTGTAAAATTACATTCCATAATAGTAATTAATTAATTTAATGCAATACTAAATCTTTGGTCATTTTGATGGCATATGACAGATGACAGATTAACGGTTTTTTTTAAACCATATTACAGCTTAAGGTACAATTAAACCCCTTTCTACTGATCACTATTAATTTGATTATCAAAGTTTATTTAACCCATTACCGGATTAGCGACACCATTATAATGATACCAACAAACAAATAAGCCCAACAATTGGTCCCAACAATCAATATAACATACAATTTTTCCCCCAAATAGTACTGTAAAGTATTATTGAAACTCTACACAAAATGTATATAGCATTACATTTACAATCACCTTATTGACTATATGATTTTGATATTGTTCATGTATCGTAAATTTTCAAAGTATATCGTAATATTTGAAAATCCAATTTCCACTATTGGTAAATACTATTTGCAGTAATTTTGTAGCAGTATAATTTTAAAAAAAATTGATTTATGCCAATTACGATGTAAATTAACTGACCCTGTTTCTATTTTTGTCAACAAGGAATTAAAATATGTACATATATATATATATATATATAATATATTAATATAATATAAATTCTGTCAAAATTTATTTACGTACATGTACAAAACAATTGTTCTTTTCAAAAATATATTTATATAACCACTCATAAAACACACAATCATAACCAAACGAGTGTGATAGAAAAACAGAGAGAGAGAGAGAGAGAAACAGATAAAATGAAATATAGAGTCCTTGTAAATATTGTAGTGTAATCTGTTATCTTTTGTAAACTATTACACATTTTTCCCATATATTTGAATATATATATATAGTATATATATATTTTGTGTTATATATATATATTTTATACAATATATATAAAAAAAATTACAAAATTTTCATTTCTGCTATGATATTCAATTTTCTTTCTATTTTTTGTTTTTATCTTTCGTTTTTTAATTTTTATTGTGTCCAGGAAAATATTCGCATCCTTTTTTCTTCAATTTTTGTTTTTTTTTTGTTTTTTTCAATTTTGTTGTTATTTGACTTTCATAATAAAGGAAGCTAACAAAAAAAAAAAAAAAAAATGTTTTTTTTTCTATTTGTGCTTTATTTCATATTTTTTTTTTTTTAATTTTCCACCATATTAACTACCACTGCTGCTGAAACTGTTATACAAAAATAAAATTAAAAAAAATATATATTTTTTTGTTGCTTCTACTGCCACTATTACTAGCTACTAGGTTTACTTTATTTTTTTTTTATTTTGGTTTGTTTTGTGTGAATATCCTTACGCAAAATTTTTAATTTTACTACATGAAAAATCAAGGAAAATTTTGCATGTCCTTTTTAAAATTTTATACAAAAAAAAAACATAGAAAAAAATTTTTTTTTTGTTTTCTGCTGTTTTTTTGTTTTTTTTTTTTTTGTTTTGAGATACATATACCTACTGGTAAAATGTACAAAGTAATACTCTGTGTATGGAGAGTATAATAAATAATAAATTTGAATTATAAATATACCAAATGTAAATGTATATGTAAATATTATATATAATAAATAACATTTCATTACTTAAAATTTAAGAATAAAACAAAAAAAAAAACAAATAGAGAACAAAACAAGGATAAATTTTAGTCAAAAAAAAAAAAAAAAAAACAAAAATAGTAAAAATAAAAAAAACCCACACACAGAAATTAAACTTCTTTTTGGGGTTTTTGGTTTGCGTTTTCAACCATTTAATACATATTAGAATATTATGAAAGAAATCCTTCACAGTAGGGTGTATTATATACTGAAGGAATCATTTGACAAACAGTAGGATGTCCTTATATTCTTCTAAACATAATTTTATCCTACTTTTATTTTATATTTATTTTTTTTGTTTTGTTTTTTTTTTTTTTTGTTTTGTATAATATACAGTGACCTCTTGATTAAGTGAACTAATTAGTGAGACCTATCTATTTTAACATACGTAAATGAGATTAAGACATTCACACGAGTTTTCACTTACCTCTACCCTATTTTTTCAATATCTTGTGAATGCTCTTAAACTAACAAAAGTAATCAAATAATTGCATAATCAACTCGAATGTCATAAGAATTGTAGGAATAAACGGAAATAGTGATAATATGTATTTGAGCATGAAAGTCAAGTACACGAACTGACTGGTTTGAGTTCATAATATTGTAATTTTTATTTTAGTAAATACAAAATGATCGAATTTGATTGACAATCAAATCATGAATAGATATATCATATATCATATACATATATCATATATATATATATCATATGTAATATGTAACATGTATGTATGTATATTATTTGTAACTATATTTTTATAATTTTGGTTATCGCATTGTCATATTAAAAGCATTGTGAATAATTATTGTAAAAAATAGTCGAATATTTTCCTTTTAATATAACTAAGTATGCTTACCATACATTTTATGTTTATATAAATTTTAGATTTTTGTAATATTGAATTATTTGTTCATATTAATAGATTTCTGTCATTCATCTTCAACTCATCCTTAAATTCAGGAGTTTTTCCCTCTATTTGGAAACATTCATTTATTAGACCAGTTCATAAGAAGAACGCCAAAAATGAAATCACTAATTATAGACCAATCGCGAAACTTTCATCCATCCCTAAACTTTTTGAGTTAATATTGTATGACTAGCTTTGTAACCGCAAAATAAATCCTAGTTTATTTTTTTCTTTCATTAGATTCTTTATTCCGAAATTACAGTACTTATGTTTATATCACTTTTTAATTTTCTAACACTTATAAAAGAAATATTTTTTTTGTAGTCAAAACTTTGCCAATTTTTTTTTCTTGTATTTTTCGTAGGCTGGTGGGGATCTTCAGAAAGATACAATGAGCCCCGTAGCTTTACACTGTATGTAGGATTCTTACCTACTAAACCACACCCTTCCTTAAAAAAATATTTTTTTTTGAGTGAAGTGAGTTACGCACACAATAATGACAAAAATAAAAGGTATAAGCAATAAAGTATGCTGATACACATGTATATTATTGTGTATAATTTTAAGTAATAAGAATAACCTTTGAGTGAATTATGTTTTTTTTTGTGTTAAATGCTGTTTGCCTTTTGGTTATCATACCATATTAAACTATTGATTAAATCTCTATTAGTCCTTATTATTATAAATCAAAAAAAAATTTTTTGTTTTATTTATATTATTATTATTATTTTTTATTTTTCCTTATTATTTGCGAAGAAGACTAACATTAAATTAAAAAAATATAGTTCATGCAATCAATTTTGCCTGCAAAGGTTCAGCATGGCAGACAGGTGTTAAAAAAAACCACCAAAGCAATTTGTATATATATGCATTTGTATACATAGGCAATTTGTATATGTGTTGGAGCGTTCCGTCGAACTTACAAACATCCAGATAAATGCAGAATAATATATATATAATTCCATTTATTATCACTATAAATCTTTTTTAGTTCACAACCAACATGATTTTGTGGATCAAAAATCCACAGTTACTAATCTTGTTGAGTCAGTTTCAACTTTTACGAGAAATATGGAAGCAGGTTTTCAAACGTATGTTGTCTATACCGATTATAGTAAAGCCTTTGATGTTTTACCACATGCAATAATACTTCTAAAATTAAGGATACTTGGTTTCTCAGAATTCTTTCTGAAATGGGTTAAATCATATCTAACCGATAGATCTTATAGTATTTTATTTAGAAAAAATACTTCTAAGTAATTTTATGCTAATTCAGGACTCCCACAAGGCAATCATTTAGGACCGCTTTTTTTTATAATCTCAATTAATGATGTCTGCTCAGTCTGTTCTTAATAGTGAACTGAAAATTTACGCGGATGATATGAAAATTTTCAAAAAAATTACATCTTTAGAAGACGCTTTACTCCTACAAGAAGGCGATTTAGATAACTTCTTTAAATGGTGTACAGCTAATAATCTTCTTTTAAATGTGAATAAATGTGCACTTATGTGTTACACACGTCGACGTAATCCGATTTATTTTAATTATTCGTTAAATTGTATTAGCCTTTCCAAAACGAGCTCAATTAAAGCGTTAGGGGTTTACTTTGACGACAAGCTTAACTTTAAATCACATTTTTGTAATATTATCTATAAAGCTAATTCTATGCTATGGTTCGTTAAACGTTGGTCAAAGGAATTTAACGATCCCTATGTTCTCAAATCTTTGTATTCTAGTCTCGTTAGACCAAATTTGGAGTATGCTAGTCAAGTTTGGTCACCTTTCTATGATGTTCATATTAACAGGATTGAAGCAGTGCAAAAAAATTTTTTAAGATTTGCTTTGCGTAATTTCCAATAATGAAATCCATTAATTTTACCGCCATATCAGCATGGATTGGACTTAATTCATTTGAAAACTTTGAAATTAAGACGAGAAGTGGCGGATGTTATTTTTCTTACTGAAATTATTAAAGGAAACATTGCTTCTCCTTAGATTTTGAATAACATCAACATTAATTCAAATAATCGCCTACGAAATACAAACTTGTTTACATTAAGTTTTCATAGGACCAATTATGGCAATTATGAGCCAATTCATAGAATGTTACTAATTGGTAATAAACACATAAACTATATTGACTTCACATTTTCGAAACAGACTCAAAAACTTAAATTATATAAGTAATCTGTAGTAATTAAAATATGTGTGCAATTTATTTCAATGTATTTTAACTAGTTCTAAGTTAGATATAATTTTAATTTGTAAATTGAATGTGTGTTGTGTTGTATTGTAAAAAGAAATAAAAAAAAATAATAATAATTATTGTAATGAAGTTTGAGCTAAACTAAATATAAATAAACAACAATAACTTTTGAGGCACCTACGGTTTTCGAATATTTGCCCATTAAGTAATTTTTCCATAATTTGTACAACTTTATAAGGCCAGGACTTTTCTGTGCAATTAATTAAATAAAAAATAAAAATAAAAAAATACAAATACCTAAATGTAAATTTATATAGAGTGTGTAATGAGATAATTCTCTTTAGACATTGTTTTTAAAATAAATAAATAAATATTGTATTAGAATATTCTACTATAATATTATAACCTCTTATAGTAAGCCTCACTTATGATGCTGGGTGCTGTATAGTTTAAAGTAAAATTAAAAAAATCATCAAAATAATAATAGAATCAGAAATAAGATGTTGAATATTATTTGTATATATATATATATATAAGTTAATAATATATATTATATAAAATAATATATATATATATATATATATATATATATATAATAAAATAATAATATATCAGTTTCATAATGTGTTATAATAGAGCGTAAATATTTATCAGCATTCATATAAAAATGTTGTCAAACTGCTGGAAAAATTCAGTTCGTAATATAAATTTTTACAGAATATATTACATATATATATATTATATATATACATATCTAAATTACTTTTTTTAGAATGAAATGAATAATATGAAATTTCATAGATAGTATATAGGCTAGTTCTAGCTTAGTTATGAATTGTTATTGTTAAATAAAATGTATTTAGTTAATGCATTTGCTAAATAGGCCCACATTTCGAAGGGGAAAATGCCCTGAAGTATGCTTATAGATTTATAATGCAAATTCGGTGATTAATAAATCAATAAATTTATATATATATTTACATATATAATATTTAAATTCCTTATTGACAAAAACTAGTAGCTAATATTATCATAATCAATCCTATACGCAACTATACTGCAGTCAAACTTCATATAAATCAATGTTCAAAATAATCATGAGTTTACTGTACATTTTTTTATTTTCCTCTTCCTAATACATTTACAATATCTATAGTGTTGTTGAGTATCATTTTCATATTTATATCCTTAAATTTTTATTTCTCCTACAAATTCTAACCAAATATTTAACACATCATAAGAAGTAAATATTAAATCTAATTTATTAAATTTTAACTGGAAAATATTTTTTCGGTAAAAACAATTTTTGTTTTTCTGTTTTTTTTTTTTGTTTCCAAAATTTTACTTTTACTTATATTTATTATAGAAAAAAAAAAAAATTTACATATTATCCTTTAATATAGATAAATAAATATTTTATGATAAAAACCAAAATAAGAACAAAAAGAAAAGGAAAACAGTAAAAATATCCTTAAATGAAAAATTTTAAATTTTCATATTTTCTATGATAAAAATCTTTATTCTCAAGGAAGAGATGAGAAAAAAAAAAAAATAAAAACAAACAAAAAAAAAAAAAAATAAGGATATTGCTTATGGATATAATATTATTTAAAATATTTAAATATTTTAAATTTATTAATGGTATAGTGGTCATTATGATATGAAAAAAAAATACCTTTAAAGAGAAAACGTATATAATTTATATATGAGAATTTCGATTAGAATGAAAGAGACAGAACTAGGAAAAAGAAATATTTTAAATAATTTAAATTTTTTTAATTAGAAAATATTTTTGTTTGTTTTTCTTTTTTTTTTTTGTTTTTAACCAGATTTAAAATTTTTAAATTTTAATTCAACATATAATATTTTTTTTTTTTTTAATAGTATTAGTATTAGTGTTGTATCAGTTATACTGTGTGAAAAGGAATGTATATGTATTATTGTGCTATTAAAGAAAATGAATTGAATTTTTAATGGATTTATTTAGAATATATATATATGTGTATATGCATTTATAAACGGAATGTATTTAAAAATTTAAATTTTTAAAATGAAATCTCTACTTTCAATTTGAATTTCATAAATGTAAAGAATGTCCTTTTTTGTTTTTGTTTTTGATGTTTCTGTATTTTTTTTTTTTTGCTTTTTTTTTATTGTCCGATGAAAATTGTATTGAGTGTAAATGTGTGTAGAATATTTTTTCAATTAAATCTATTTAGAGATTTAAAGATTTGAATTAAGGTAGATCTATATATTAGAATAAATACCCTATCTTATGTCGTGTTATAGTAGTACTGTTAGGTCGGTGTGTGTATATTGAGTGAAATTTGCTTTCTTATTTTGTTATTCATTTTTAAAACTAAATATTAATTAAAATTAAAAGAGTTTATGTATAGGGAATATAAAATTGTATAAAAGGATTTGAAACATTTATTTTTTTTTGTTTTTTTTTTTTGTTTTATAATCATAAATAACTTTGATGAATGGTGTGTGGTAGTTTTTAGATTTTAATTATTTACTGTGAATATAATTTAAAAAAAAAAAAAATTATATTTTTAAATTGTTTTGATTTTATATAGGTATATGATGTTATCTATTATAGTGCAGTAGTAATTGTTTATTTTGTTTTGTTTTTGGGCTCCAGAGTTATTTATGGGAAGCAATTATAGAAATGTTTCATTTTCTTAGATCATTATTATATTAAAACTGTTTTAGAAAATGTTTACACCAGTCATCAATGTTCTACTAATGATAGTATAATAGTGTATAACAAACAAAATCTCTTAAGATAAAAATCAAGCTTAGTAGAACATATTAATTGTATATAAAATTATTATTTACATTGTGTAGGTTACCCAGCTTCATTTTCTTTTGTTTATACATTTCATAAATTCGTTCAAAGCCAAGTATGTTATAAAATGTATGAAACATAATGAAAGTATAACGAAAAATTTTTTTTTACCAAAAACATTCTTAAATTAGGAAAATAAACAAAATTTAATGAATTTTCCGTATTTTACAGGACATAACAGGACATATGTATAATATAATCTTAAATTTTAATATTATTTCAATTATAAGGATTATAATTCAAGTTATACTTTACCAGGAGCATAACAGGATTTTTAAAGATTGCTTAACTCTAAATATTTTATTCATAGTTCGATAATGGGTCGCCAATGTATAGCTATTGGTTTATTGAGATTTATTGTATGAGCGTTATTGTATTGCAGTATAGGTATAGACGTACAATACTCAGTCTTATTTTACTTCAGCTACAATAGTTATTGATATTTTCACAGAAATTAAAATTTTTAGTCGATTAGCTACCCGTCATGGAATATAATTGTGAACATTAATTGTTATAAAATTTACAAATATTTATTTTGTCACGTCATGTCAATTTTATATTATTTAGATTTTCCGTTAATTCAAACTGAAAAGTCTTATCAAATTTATAGATTACGATTTATAAATTCAATGATTGCATCTTTATATTGACTACTATGAAATAATAAAATTATGGAAATATTAATTGCTATTTATATATGAATAATAATTAACAGTTGAGTATGTTGGAAAGTGCTTACTACGCATCAATGTTTTCATCAATAGTGGTAATTATGATGTTTTGCAGTTTTTTCATTATGCCTGTTACATTTTTTAAATTTTAAAATTTTGTAGTTTTATAATTTTAATTTTTCATTATATATTTTTTATAACTATATTTTTTGAACTATGTATATTTATTTGTACTAAATGTAAACTTATAAAATAGACCTCTCTTTAGACATTGTTTTTGAAATAAATAAATAAATAAATTATTTGTGTATTGTCTAATAGTGGACAATTAATTGATGAGATTTTTAGGATGATAGTTCTATTTCATAATCAATTTTGTCATCGGTCTAGTGTCAAACTCAGCTGAAAATGTCCTTTTTTAAATTTTTGTTAACGTTCAGACAATTTTTTGAAGCTTATGAAAATATTGGCATATAAAAATAAATGTAAATAAATAATTGTTTTACAAATAAATATAGAATAACTAATTTAAAAATCTAAATGAAAGAAATAAATTAAATGGATACGAAATTGTATTGTATTCATATTAAAATCATTAGCATAAGTTCTTAAAATTGTGTATGGATAAAAAAAAAAAAAAATTGATTGTTCAATATGGATTGTCCAGTAATTGACAATTAAAATGCTGAAAACATTGATATGTAATAGGCTTGTTAGACCTGTTAAAAATATCAAACCTATTCTAAAAATTCGTCATCATCGATTTATATTTCAAAAACCGCCTACCTACTTTTATAAAATGAGCCCCATATGAACCTACAAAAAATATTAGCATATATACAAAAATTATTGAAAAATGAATTCAATAATAACTGAAAGGAAAGCAAAATGAAAAAAAAAAACAAAAACAAAAAATGAAAAACACCTAAAAGTGTCAATTTTTCAACCTATTTTTTTTCAATTTTCCTTTTTTTTGCTATTTTGTTTATTTTTATTTTCTCTTTAAAAATTCAATGTGGCATTGAAATGAAATTCAATTCATTATGAATTTTTTACAATTTATCAAAAAAAAAAATATATTTTTTTATTAATACTATTGTAGGAGGATTTTTAAGAAGTTAAAATTTCCTTATATATTATACCTACCTACTGCTGAATGAGAGCTTATTATTATTATTATTATTATATATACAATTCTAGCCTATATCCTATTTATTTCATATCCTTTTTTATATTTATCATTTTTTTTTTTATATAAATTTGTTTATATTTGTTTTTTTGTTTTAAAGAGTTGATTATTATATTTTTATATATGTAGTAGCAAATACAAAGCACACAAACATCATATTTCTAAATACTTCATTTTGTCTAAGAGTAAAAAAAAAAAAAAAAAAAAAAATAAAATAAAAACCTACCTCATTTTCTCGTAGATATTCATTTTGGTTGAAGACTGATATTTCTTTTTAGACTAGGTATATATAATATGAAATTGAAATACGAAATAATATGTCTGGGATAACAAAAAAAAAAAAAAAAAAAAAAAAAAAAAAAAAATATATTAGTGTATGTATGCTTATGTTTATTATATAGGAATCAACAAAATGAGTGAAAAATGTGAAAATCTAGAAAAAGTTTGTTTTTCTTTTTATCATTTTCATTTTTCTTGTAGTTTTTTTTTTTTTTTTTTGCCATTTGCAAGAAAAATTTCCTTATATAAATATATATAAATGTATATATAGAAACCTTTTATCTCATAAGCTTTTATGTCTGATGGGCTTAACTCTTTAAAAAAATATTCACAACAAATCTATTTATTTTTTCTGTATATATTATATAGGTATACAATTTAGAAAAACAAAAAGAAAAATAAACGATCCTACCTAAAATCTATTCTCTTCAAAACTTAAATGGAGGATTGTGTGTTTTTTTTTTTTTGTAAGTTTAAGAATAAATGAGGAAATTAAAATAATAGGTTCGGTTAATTCTAGGCTCGGTTAATTCAACGATTTTGTTTGTTAAATGTTTAAAATATAATTTGATAGGAGGTGAGTTTTCCAATTGCTTCTTGAAAGACAATATTAGCATAAAATTGAATTTATTTGATGTAACACACTATATATTTGATTGAGCGATTATTTGTTGTTGTTTTGGGTTTTTTGTTGATTATTTATTTAAACTTGATACTAGGAAATACGTCCTATGATGTTCAGGAAGTCAATTAAATTTGTAATCCGACTAAAATGGGTATAGTTTTCTAAAATTAATTTCGAGCATATACCATTGAGGATGTCAAACAGATCTCTTGTACGACTGTAATAGGTGTAGTTTTTTAAAATTAGTTTTGATTAATAATAAGTGTCATACTAAATTTAAATTTCCGATTATTTTAATTAAAAAAACATGTCAATATTATTAATATTAAATTAATATATTTCATCATTATTTGCTTTACAATTTCATACTCAGGAACAACAATTTGAACTTGATATCTGTAGATATTGTTTTAAATTAATTTTGTTAATATTTCATTTTAAATTTAGTTAATTTTCTTAAACCTTATTTAAATTCAATTTAAATTATTTTTAGTTTTGTTTAGTTTAATAATTATTCTATTACTATTATAGGCTTAACGTTCACTATTCGTTAGGATACAATAATATACTGCATATCTCCTATTTACTGCTATATGTATCTAAACAAGACTCCCAGACAATGTTTTTAAGTCATATAAAATATTTTAAATAAACAAAAACCTGTATAAGACACTGTAACGTCAATTTTAAGTATCACTACCATTTAGGAGTAGTATCCTCACTTCCACTTCACATCACTATCATCACTTTGCTGAGTATATCAGTACTTTGTTTGTTACTGGTATATTAAAAATTATTAAATATTTTTTTTTATAATTCATACAAAGTAGAAATTGTACTTACCACAATACTTATAAATACCAATTCACTCAGTGCGGAATTTTAAATATCTTCTAACTGATTTTTAAAAATAATGATATCAATATTTATGCTAGACATTCATTAAATACCCTTAATATATAATTTATTATTCATTCTAATTTTATATTTTGAATTTTAATAATAGTTATTGTAATTTGATATTTTATATTATTAATTTTATATTTTATATGTAATTATTAGAAACGAAAAGTCATGTTTATAACTAACAGTCATTTCTAGTATTTAAAATTAGAAATTAATTTAAATGAAAATGGATATACAAAAATAGTGATGGAAAAAAGAGACAAAAAGAGTGATAGATAAGAATATTAGATAATTTAATACTTTAATTTAGGATGTTTTAAGTATATATATATATCTATATCTAAATATATATTATACTATTAGTAATATCTACACTCATAATATACATATACTATAAAGATTCTTCAATAGTTTATTTTATTTAATTTTTTACAGTGTTGTAGATTTAAATTAAAAAAAATATATTCTGGAATTATGCTCTTAGTATAATATCGATTCAATTTTCAATTGACAATTGACAATTGACATTTGACAATTTACATTTGATATTTGTCAATAATTGACATGATTTTGAACTTTGATGCATTTATTCTCCATCTTTTCGACATTTCAATAAATAGACCTAATTCAGAGGAAGTACAATTTCAAACAAATACTTTGACTGAATGAATGTTAAATATTAATTTTTATTTTAAACTTAATAATCAAATAAATAATACAAGACCATGCAAATTTGAAATCAAATTAATTTTACTATACTGAAACTTGGTTTAAATTTAAATTTGTAAAATGTTAAATAATTGAATTATTGTTGCCAGGCTTCCATTCGCTAATAATTTTTAATATTTGATTGAAAATATCGATATTTCGGAAGATATATAACTTGTAAAACGTTATTTACTTAATTCGAGTCTATTTAAAAATTTGTATCACCCTGTATATTTTATATTTTATACGATATTAATCATACAATTTAAACGGTCTATTCTATATAGCTATCAACAACTTACATTAACTGATAGCTATCATAATAGTAGTTATTATTTTTGATTAAGTATATATTTTTTATATATATATTCACATTGTATGTATATAGTAAAGGATACATTTAATTCAGAGATGAAAAAATCCAGAAATCCCAGTTATGTGTTAAATAAGAACATTTTTGCACCATTATAATCATTTGCGTTGAAAAAAAAAATTTAACTCCAAAGATGAAAACTAATAAGAAGGTGAAGTTAACAAAAAAAAGAAAAATAACAAAATAATAATAAAAAAGTAAAAATAAATCAATTATGAATTGCAATGCAGATATTTTCTAATAATTAAT
Source organism: Argyra leucocephala (assembly GCA_963942445.1). Taxonomy (NCBI): domain Eukaryota; kingdom Metazoa; phylum Arthropoda; class Insecta; order Diptera; family Dolichopodidae; genus Argyra; species Argyra leucocephala. The sequence goes on along the minus strand of OZ012679.1, from coordinate 16,150,633 downwards.
TTTTTAACCTTAACCTGGCCAGGACAGTTTATGTTCATTAATGGATTATTAATGGATGAAATATTTTACGTATGATGCCTGGCATATAATAGATATTATTTTACATTTTTGAATCAAAGTTAAACATTTTTTTATTATAGCTATATAAATAGGTATATAATATGCATCCTGTCGATTACGAATACATCTCTTTTTAGGATGCAATCGATTGTTTTTTACCTTACTTGCTATGTCAAATAAAATATTTAATGAAAGCAATGTAATTTAAATATAATTAAAATTGTGATTCTAGTCAATATTTATAATAGTTATAAGAACTTCAAAGATATTAGTGATATAATCACCCAGTTTTAGAACAATAGAAATAAGTAGAGTTAAATCAAGTCTAATTAATATTAATTATTTGTTAAAACTACGTTATCAATCAAGTTCTTGATAACATATCTGAATTCTGTAATCTATTCAAAAAGCTACTATTAATATCAACTGATGGTCATATCCCAAATGATGAAGGTGGCCTTAATGATTACATGTTAACAAGTTAATACAGATATATAAATCTGAATTTAGATTAATATTACACAACATTGATAGCAGTTGAATCAATATGCCAAATGGTGTAGGTGTTTATGTAATATTTTGTTAATATTACATGTAAATAAATTAATAAAAAAAAATATAAATCTAAACCAAGATTAATAAGTCTTAATATAATTCAATCTTTTTATTTATTTATTTACATTTCAAAGATAGTTTAGCACACATACTAGCCCTTATTTTATGTACAATATAATTTTATTCAAAATCATTAATTTTCCACTTCCAACTTCGATTTAATTTGAAATTTAAAAATTATTAAAAATACATCGTCAACAATATTTTAATTTATTAAAGAAAATTAATTTCGACTGATTGAAGAGAAAATAAACCCACCATCTCTTAAAATCTACATATAAAATAAATTTGAAATGCATAGTAAATTTTCAAATATAGATACTATTTTTGATTTATAAACCTAACTTAACTGATGTTAGTCATCTCATAACTTTTTTTTTCCCTAACATTCTCATTCTTGTATCAATTTGAAAAAAAAGCAAAAAAGAAAAAAAAAACTATGAAAAACAAAATTAAAAATCATAGCATTGTTGCTCAATGCTACAATAACTGTTACTGTTTTCTTGTATAATATGATGCACTATATATTATTATGATAGTATTTTACTGTTGTATAATTTATTTTTTATTATTATTTTTTTTTTTTTTGTCTTTTTATTTATTTTTATTTGTATTATTATTATTATATAAACTACTATTATAACAAGTCAACATCATCATCATCGTCGTCATCATAATAAAAATGCTGTGCCTACATGTTGCTTGGAATGAACAAAAAAAAAAAAATTAATGTTTATCCTTGTTTATATCATTTCACTTGACTATAATATGCATATATATATATACATGAATATATGCATTAAATAAATTTATATATATTTATATATATATATATATATATATTATATATATATATATTTATACATTATTAAAAGTGTGTGCAATGATGTTTAGTTTAGATGGTGCAATGCGACATCATTCAGTTAAAAGTTAAATAGCATCAACAGCATCAACAGCAGTAGCAATGGCAGTCATTTGTATATATATACATTATATATATATACATATCTATATATTTTAAAAAAATAAAAAATTGTAAAAAAAAAAAATTAAATAACTGTAATAATTCATATAAATAAATTGCTAGGATATTTCCGTATATATATATATACGTACATTTATATATACATTTAGTTTGGCAACATTACAAAAAAAAATATAAATATATATATTATATAAAAACCAAAAAAAAAAAAAAAAATAATAATTTATATTTTATTATTTCATTATTATATATATGTAATGTACTATATGAATCTTTATAATGTCTACATATAAATGATATAAAAAAGTACCATATAATAAAATAACGATGATGGCAATGGCAATGATGTTGATGATTTCATTCTCTCAAAAAGTACTTAAGCTTTTCAATATTAACATGTGTGTGCATTTGTATCAAATAATATACTATTATGTTATTATTATTATATAATACTAACTAGATATAACTAAATTGGTTGGTTGGTTTGGCTGGTTGGTTGACTGGTTGGTTGGTTTAACTGCATGAATGTTGACTGCACGAATGTTAAATGTTAAATGTTGATCTTGATATCAAATAAATTTTTGTTGTTGTTGTTGTAATATAGCAATAGGCGACATTTGTATTACATATATATTTAAATTTAATATTTATATAGAAATAAAACTAGACATAGTAATTTTTTAAATAATATTTGTAAATATAAAATGTGAAATTTCCATTAAGATTACCATACCTTTTCAAAAAACTATACGTAGTTAAATGAGATTGTTCTAAAATGACCTTCGTATACTGTTATGGTAAATTCATGTGCTCATAATTTATTTTAAATAGAAAGAAAATTCAATCAACAGATTAAACTTAGTACGTACTAAAATAATGCATATCTATTCTTTGGAAGAAAAATTTATAGACCATACACGTATTTCGATAATAATTTCCTTTTGTCAGAGTTGGTATAATTTTTTTTCATTTAATAATTAAAGTGTTGTTTTAATCAAATATAATTGTATATTTTGGTGTTTGTCAACAGACTAGCTGGGAATGTTTTAGTTGACATTTAAATGCTTCAAGAACAGTATTATTATAATTCTTGTAATAAAGTTATTTCTACAGTTCTATAGAGTAAGCATATGTGACTCGTCTAGGTTAAAATAATCTTGTAAAATTTTTACTTTTTTATTTTCGTTGATTCCAAATTTTTTATTTAGTTCTTTAATTCTATTTATCAGGATCGCTTAATTCCACTTTCATCTACCACTCATCTTATATAATGCGAATATGCTTTAAATACGAATTACAAGTTTATATGCTTGTATCTGTAAATGACATGAAAATTTATAATCATAACAGTGCTTTTAACCATACTTCATCCGTGTATATTATGTCAATATCACAGTATTTAAGTATATCATATTAGATTACAATATATAACAGACTTCCGAATCAATTGAATCCAATCCTGTTAACCCTTTAATACTACAAATACAAAATTCGCTTTAATTTAAACGCATATGCTTTAGCATTTTAAACCACAATATGCTTTAATTTAAACCATATGCTTATAAATTAAAATTAAATTAAAATTAAAAATCTAGGTTATTAAAATTCTGTTCGACTCAGTCTTCTGATGATGGTGTAATAACCGAAATCGATAATAAATCATAATAAAATTGTGAAACATATCTAGAATTTTAATATTTATTTAATATTAATAATATTTCATCTAGTCTATTGCGTACAGCATATTCTATAAATTATATACTTATAAATTAATTTAGTATAGACTAGCTATACATTTTAAAAGAAAATTATGTAAAACAAAAAAAGTCTATTTTAGTTTTTACTGAATATGCAAAATAGCACCAAAACTCTAATATTCTGTGTGAAAATCTAATACAGTCCTGTAAGGTTTGTTATCTCTTTGAATGATTGTTATATAGATTGTAAAGATGATACACGGATACGAGGATACACTGATCCTGCTCTAACCTTTAAAAATAAAATACATTCATCTGGGTGCGCTTCTGAGTTACCCATTTGATGTCTATTAGATGATATATTATATATATATATATAAACATATAAAGGACCTTCAAGGCTTTGTTAAAAGTTCAAAATGAGCAAAAATAGTACTTCCATATGTACACCGTCTGTACATAATGAAATATCATAGTAAAAAAAAATTGGCTTTAACCCGTTAATAATTATGTTTCCGTATAGAAACCAAAATTTCATTTTACCTTCTATATTGCAAAAATATTTTTTTTATTAATTTCTGAGTCCTTAAATACTCTTTTTTATATATACAAGTAGTAGAACAAGTATATACTAACCTATCAACCTATACCGAGCTCCATCCCACAATCCATGACAAATTTTATCTCAAAACCATTGTCTACTCAACTGCACCATAATTAATTTTAAACCAATAATGCTAGTATTAAAGAGTTAAAATCCATTTACTTATTATGTTCTATTTCTATAATCAACCCTGTAAATTATTGGAAAGAAGAAAATGTCTAGTCCTCAATTTATTCTTACAAAGAAAAATTAAATGCTTTGATATTTTCCAATCTTTTAAAAATTCTATTAAAAACAAAAAAATAAAACAAAAAAAATTAAAAATTAATTAAATCTATAAAAAATAAAAAAATTGTTTAAAAATTGTTTAAAATATCAATTTTGAAACATTTATTCTTATTTTTTTGTTTTTATTTTTTTTTTTAATTTTCCACTTATATGATTTTTAATAATTAAATTTTATTATTAATATTATTCTGCTTCATTTGACACAAAATTGAAAGAAACAAGAATGCACTTTATTTTATTTTTTTCCTTTTCTAATATCTGATTATCCAATATAGTATAGTGGTACAACAACAGCAATAACCAACTACATAATACAACGACCACAATTTTGTAAAAAGACTACTTATTTAGAAGCTAATTCACCATATAGTAAAGCAATATTCTTGACCATTGGCGTTTGTTTAAGACAACATCCTGATAATGTTATATAAAACTATTTTATTTTTATTATTATTTTGCTTAATCATAATATAAAATCTTTATAAATCTTTTATAATGTTATACATATACATAATATTATATATGTGTAATATGTCCCTATTCTCTTTATTATTTTAACATTTCAATTTTCTTGCAACAAAACAACAAAATAACAACAATAACAAAAAAAAAACTTTTAGTCTTTATCTTTTAGCCAAAAAAAAAAAATACTGCAACATCTACTATCTCATTCTTTCTATCTAATTCATATAATATATGATGAGTATAATAAAATCATATTATGTTGTATGAAAAAAACAACAACAAAAATAATAACAATAATAAATAACTACCAAACAACAAAGAATCAAAAATCCTTTAGGATATTTCTTGAGAATTTTCGGATGAGTATAAAAATAAAAATTTATTATCTGCAACAAAACATCAAAAAACAAAAAAAAAAAAACATGAAGTATAAGAAAAGAAAATTGAAAACTTTTGAAGAGCCGCTCATATCCCCAGAACAAAAAAAAAAATGAAAAGCCGATGCAGAAATAGAGACATAAAAATTGTCTTTATAGTTTTTCTATCATTTTTTCTCTTGTCTATGACATCAAATGCGGTCCAAAAATATAGATAGTATGAGAGAGGGAAGGGTTTAGAAGGGATCTCTATCAAAAGGATCATGGTATTGTATAAAATTAACAACAAACAAAAAATAAAATTAAAGCTTTTAAGATTTTTTTTTTGTTTTGTTTTTGTTTTTTTTTTTTTTTTTTTTTTTTTTGTATCCTATCCATATGCATTTAAAAAATAATCGCAAATAAAATTTCATCAAAATAAAAAAAAAGAATAAATTCAATTTTGTACAGGGTAATTTAAAGAAAGATTAAAAACAAAAAAAAAACAACGATAGTAGGTATTGTTCCAAAGCTATGTATAAGATAATTTGAAAAAAGGTGAATTTGATATCGTAATCAAATATAGAAATTTAACAGGATTTATACATAGTTGTATATTGTATAAATATAATATATACTATTGAATACAGGGTTATTAAGGAAATGTTTTTAATATAGTTTGTGGAATTATTATTATTATTATATTATATCTTGTCTAAATATTCATAAATTAAATATAAAATAGAATATTAACGGAAAATAGAAAATACATTATATAAAAACACATGTCTAATAGTTAAAAAATTATAAGACCAGGCAGCTTATGCTACGGTCACTATAAAATTAATATTTAGATTTAGAATGTAAACATTTTTTTATTATTTTATTATTAAAAATTTAAATTACAAAATTACATAATAAATGACTTGATCACATTAAAAAAAAAAATAAAGAAAAAAAAGCAAATAGCTATTTTGAAAATAAGGCTAAATCTAAATATGGATATTGAAATTAATCTTTCTGAATATCTATTTTAGGGTATTTAGGTGTTTTTCATGTTTTGATATTATTTTCTATGTTCCAAAATATTATATTTTGTTTCATGTCTTAATGATAAAATAATATTGCAATGTTAAATTCATCTCTTCTGATTTGGGCAGTGGAATGGAATGATAAAATAATGTTTGAATGTTAAATTTATCTCTTGTCCTTTGGACAATGGAATTTTTTTCATCAAAATGTTAAATCTAGGTTTAAGTATTGTATCCCATTTTGTTATTTTGAAATTATATTGGCAAATTTAGAATTAATAAAATTAAATATTATATTCAAAACTATCATGTTTCAGTGGTTAAAGGTAAATAGAAATAAAAATACCTAATCTCTGTAAAATATACTCTAAACTCTGTCAACAAACAATTATGTAAAATATTAAGGTTATAAATAAATAAATAAATAAATAAAATTATATTGGTTGAATTATTTTGTGTCATTGTTCGATTGTGACATGTGACAAATGAACTACCAACTGATTGTCTCCTAACTGAATTAAATATATTTATTTGATTGTATTTGCTTTCCTAATATCAATTGTTAGCTGTTTTGGTCTTAACTGGCTTAAATTGATTTACTTAAATGTATTTGTTTTCGTGAGACCAAGTATAAATGCACATTGTAACAGCAGCAATCTTGTCTAAATATTAATAAATATAATAAAAGAAAATATTTTGCAAATAAGGCTAAATCTAAATATGGTTAACGAAATTAATCTTTCTGAATATTTAGTTTAGGGTATTTTAGGTGTTTTTCATGTTTTGATGTTATTTTCTCGGTGCCATAATATTATATTTTGTTTCATGTGTTAATGATAAAAATAATGTTGCAATGTTAAATTCATCTCTTCTGATTTGGGCAGTGGAATGTAATGATAAAATAATGTTTGAATGTTAAATTCATCTCTTGTCCTTTGGACAATGGCATTTTTTTTCATCAAAATGTTAAATCTAGGTTTAAGTATTATACTCCATTTTGTTATTTTGTTTTGTTATTTTAAAATTATATTGACTGAATTATTTTGTTTCATTGTTCGACAAATATGCTACCAACTGATTTTATCCTAACTGAATTAAATATATTTACTTGATTGTATTTGCTTTCCTAATATCAATTGGAAAGCTGTTTTGGTCTTAACTGACTTAAATTGATTTACTTAAATGTATTTGTTTTACTGAAACCAAGTATAAATGCACATTGTAACAGCAGCAGAAGCAGCATAAACTCTGTATTAGAATCGTGTAACATATAGTAAGCAAAACAAAGATATCGACACAAAACTATAATGTGTGGTGTTATAGAGAATTTCAACAAAAATAAAAAAAAACTATTATTTGTACCTTCACTTATTGTGTTACAAATAATATTTTTTTTTATTTTTGTTGAAATTTTAAAGTTTGAAACCTATACATTCCTCAATCAATTGTTGGCTATCTCGGCTACACATATAAAACCCATTCCGAACTATAACTGGGCCATGAAATAACTTTTAATAAAATCAAATAAAAAAAAACATTATTGAATCACCCTGTAAAATTTCATAATTTCAACTCCTTTTTTATTTTAAGCGTTATCCTTTTAAGAGTGTTTTACAAAATCTTCAAATAATGACTACAAGATAAGATGAGTTTTTTTTCCACATTTTATCTAAAAGATTTTTCGATTTTATTATTTTTTATTCTCACATAGCCCTATTTTACTTTATATTTACCGTTATGATATAATTTCTCCGCCTTAAAACATTAAAACACACAAAAACAAAAAAAAAAAAAAACAAAACAAAAAAACTAAATATACAACAAATAAACATTCTTTCTAGTGTGCAACACAAGAATTCTTTTGAATTTGAAAATTTCATATTTTTTCGACCAATTTCTTTACCAGTTTTAAGTTATTCACAGAAATGAATAGAAGGTATATTTTGAAAAAGGAAATTTAATTCAACTTAAAAGGAAAATGATATAAAAAAAAATAATAACAAAATAAAAAAACTAAAGAAAAATTTACAAAAAAAAAAAACAAAAACAAAAATCAAACAAAGAAAAACTGGTTGAACAAAAACTTACCTTGATTGCATTGCGAAAAAAATAAATAACAGTAAATGTGACTCAAAATAAAGGATTTTAGGTTTATATAAAAAACACGAAAAAATGAAATAAAAAAATCAACCACTTTAAAAGTAAAATTATTTTTGTTTTGTTTTTCTGTTTTTATTATTATTATATTTTGGCATCATCCCAAAACAAAATATGGAATAGGCTTTGATGCTTGAAGCTAATTCTTTTGATTTGAAATGCATTTTTTTTATTTTTCAATTTTCTGTTTTTATTGTTTTGTTGTTTTTTTTTGTGCAAGAAAATAATAATAAAAAAAAAAGTTCAAAACACAGAGGAATTCATAATCAAATGGATTCCAAAATAACAAAATAATAAAAAAATAAAAATTACCCAAATTTCATAAAAGAAATGCTCTTTTCAAATTATATTCGAGTTCCTTTTTAAAATATTAAAAACGTTTTTGTATATTAATTTTAAAAAATCAAAAAAAAAAAATGAAATAAAATAATAACAAAAAAAAAATTCAAAAATACATTTACATATTTTATATTATAAAATATCCTTGCTCAAAACAAAAATAAAAATATTTTTCCCTAGAATCCCGTTTTTTTTTTTTATTTAAAATTAATTCTAAATTTAATTTTATTTCTACTTAATTTAATTTCAGGATACGGTCACGATATTTCACCAATGCATTTTACAGCATATTTACCACGTATTGAAAATGAAGTAACTGTAATAACATCACATTCAGCAGCTGTTGCTGCAGCAAATGCTACAACATCATCAAATGTTACAAATCATAGTACATCAACAACTGGTACTGGATCAACTGGTAATCATTATTCTTATCAGTCAATTGTAACAGCAGCAGCAGCAGCAGCGGCAGCCGCTACAACAAAATCAAATATATTATCAACATCAAGAACACCATCACCACGACGATCAACAATTTCAACGATACCATTATCACCATCATCAGTATCAGTATCAATATTAAATAGTAATGGTAATAGTGGTGGTGGTGGTGGTGGTGGTCGTATAGGAACTGGTAATGGTAATAGTTGTATTTCATCAATTAATTCAAATGATAGATTTAGTCCACCAATTGTACATATAAAAACTGAAATGATTGATAGTCATCAACATCAAATATCACCAGTACGTAGTCCGTCTTCATCATCAACGCATAGTAATAGCAGTACGAATAGTAATAGTGGTTGTAGTAATGGAAATATTAGTGGTAGCAGTGGCAATACAATAACAAATGTAAATAGAAAATCATTAGCAATGTGCTTTACAAGTACAGGTGCTGCATTATCTTTACCACCTAAAAAAAAAGATATATATAGACCGTATTCATTGGATGATCGACCGTCAATACAACGTACCTATGATATGAGAATACCAGCTGAAGAAGATTTACATGCAGCACATGCAATATTAGATTTAAGTGCATCAACAGCATTTTTACCACCACCACAACCACATCAAATAGCACAACATCAAATAGCACAACAACAACAACAGCAACAGCAGCAGCAGCAACAGCAGCAACAACAACAACAGCAGCAAGAGCAACAGCAGCAACAACAAGAATCGCTGGCACAACAACAACAACAACAACATCAAGAATCGCTGGCACAACAACAACTTCAGCAAGAACAAGAACAACAACAGCAAGAACAACAACAACAACAAATACAACAACAACAACAACAACAACAACAGCATCAACATATACATCATACAGCAAGTTTACAACATCCGCACATACATCAACATCAATCAATATTAACGCAACAACAACAACCACAACAACAACAACAACAACAACAATCTGAATTAAATGTTATAACACAACATCATCCGGTGAGAGTTTCATCACCAATAATAAGTAATCATCAACATCAACATCATCATCATCAACATAATGAAACAAAACATTCTATAACAACAATTATTGTACCTGACGATGAGGACAAAAAATTTCATATACAACAACTTCAACAAAACCAACAACAACAACAACAACAACAACAACATCATACAAATATAATACTTACAAGTCAACCTCAATTATCACCAATAAGTAATTCATCTGATCATCATAGTTCTGTACAAAATGAAAATAGTAATACAACAAATACAATACGTAATTTAAATACAAATAGTCAGGATGGACAAAATGGTTCAAAAATACCATCAACAAAAACTGTTGCATATACATATGAAGCATTTTTTGTAAGTGATGGTAGATCAAAACGTAAAACAGTTGCTGATCCAGTACAAGCAGCAACAGTTGAACAAAATAAAGCAAAATATACATGTACTGAATGTGGTAAACAATATGCAACATCAAGTAATTTATCAAGACATAAACAAACACATCGTAGCTTAGATTCACAATCAGCAAAAAAATGTCATACATGTGGTAAAGCTTATGTATCAATGCCAGCATTAGCAATGCATGTATTAACTCATAAATTATCACATAGTTGTGGTGTTTGTGGTAAACTTTTTTCACGTCCATGGCTATTACAAGGACATTTACGTTCACATACTGGTGAAAAACCATATGGTTGTGCACATTGTGGCAAAGCATTTGCTGATCGTTCTAATTTAAGAGCACACATGCAAACACATTCAGCTGATAAAAATTTTGAATGTAAACGTTGTCATAAAACATTTGCGCTTAAAAGTTACCTTAATAAACATTTAGAATCAGCATGTTTTAAAGATGATACAACATCATCATCTTCATCAGTACATCAACATTTATTAGATGATCGTTCAATGACAACACCATCACCAAATATATGTTTTATGAATAGTCCTGGCAGTAATAACAGTAATAGTGGTCATAGTGTTATAAATAGTAATAATAATAATAATAATAGTATAATAATTAATAATAATAATAATAATAATAGTGAAATTAAACCAATTTCAATAATAGCAACAACAACACCAACAGTAACACAACCTTCAATAACAACACCAAGTGGTCTTTTAATAACAAATGTTGCTAGCGGTAAAATATTAACAGCAGCTGGTGCCTTACAAGGTGTTGCAATACCACGTAATACAATACAAATATCAGCATCATTTTGTGGGTAACAAAGATTATTATTAACATAAAAAAAATGGCAGATAAGACAACTACAGTAATGGGGATTATTTTTAATAATATAATAATTGAAATATTATATACATATATATATATATAGAAATGGTAAATATTTATTATTAATTAAGTTAAAAAGTGATTATTTTTTGTCGTTTTTCTTTTTTACACAACTATATATTTTTTTTTTTTTTTATAAATATTTATATAATTTTTAAATTTATTTAATTTACAAAATAAAAAATTTAAAAAAAAAAATACTAGCTCAATTCAAAAATTAAGAAAATAATTTAATAAAAATTTTAAATAAATAAAAAGAAAAGTTCAAAATAAATAAATCAAATTATATAGTTATATAAAAATATTATATATATTATTAAAAAAAAAAAAAAAAAAGTAAATAAAATAAAATGAAATTATTAAAAATAATAAGAAAGTGATTACTTCTTTGAAAAGAAATAAATAAATTTAAGATAAATTATAATATTAAAATTAAAAAATCAAATTTTATATATTTAATATACAAAATAATACGAAATTTAGAATTCTAAAGAATAGTAAAAGAATTCAGAAATAATTAAAATGAAATATAATGAAATTAATATTGATTGAAAAAAATTAAGATGCTATACAAAAATTTGCTAAATTAAAAATTAAAAATGATGCTAAAATCAAGAAAAAGAGAAAATATAATAAAAAAATATATTTGTAAATTTCCGTTGTTAATAATATTTGTGTGTGTGTAGATTTTATGTTTAGTTCTCCAAAAAACTAAAAAAAAAAAAAAATAAAACAAAAATAGTGTTTTCCTTTTTTTTTTTTATTAATTTCTTCATGGTGTGTGTATTATTATATACCATTATCTAATATTTATTTTTACATAAAAGAAATGACAATACCTACATTAACGCAACAAAATATAATAATATAACAACGAAAATATCATTTAATTATCGAAATCAATCCAAACCAACAACAACAATAACAACAAAAATTCCAACAATATTAATTAATAATTAAAGAAAATAATAAATTAAAGAATTATGTATGAAAACATTATAAAATGTTGCTGTCAACATCGGTGTCAATAATTTTAACTCAGGTATTAACTCAATAATAAATAAATAATTGCAAAAATTTATTAATAAATAACAGAAAAAATAGATAGTCCAGAAAGGTAATAAATCAAACCATAAACTACGTAATAAATGTGTACAATATATTGTGTGTGAATATAATATGAGGGGTGTATCTGCACGATGATATAATTTTTTTCTAAATAAGTAGATGAAATTGTATTGAACAACGTTTTTTGTAGCTATCAAAATCTTCTGATTACAATAATATTAGTTATATTGTACGAGCGTACATAACAACAATTTATTGTGTAATATAATAATTTGAATGAAATAATCTGAAGGTAGTCAAACTATTATGCATTAAACCCTAGAAAATTTTTGTTCTGTACGATCTAACTTACGGTACCACCTTCGAGAACAATATCATCGTAAAGAAACACCCTGTGTATATATATTTGTATTTTTTTTTATATTCCTGTCCTGTTGTATATTCTTATTTATTTATTTGTAAATATATAAATAATTATTGATAAAAAGTTAATAAATTATTATAAAAATTATTATATTTATAATTATATATATTATATGTATACAAAATTACCAAAAGAAAAAAATTTAATTATTAGATAATATTATATAAGTAAATAGGGTATAGAAATTTTTTAAAAATAATTTAAAAAAAAAAAAAAAAAAATATAAAGTAAAACAACGACAGAAAATTTAAATAAGCAATAAATAAAAAAGCAAAAGCATTAAATGGTAAACAAAATTAAATTTAAAAAACATTTACTATTAAATAGAAAAAAAAAACAAAAAAAAAAAATAAAATTCTATAATAAAAAAACATTTTTTTTTTAATAAATTAAAATAATAAAAATAAAAAAAAATATATATTATACTACTTTCTAAAATAAATTATTAAAAATAAACAAAAAAAAAACAACAACAACAAAAAATGCAAATGATATGAAATTTTAAACTTATGATATTATAACTATTTAATATTATTATTAAAAAATAATTATAAATATTTAATATATAAAATATATTTTTATTTCTACATTTAAGCAATTTATATATATATATATATATATATATATATGTATATATATATATATATGTATATATACATGTATATAGGTAATTATATTATATAATAATATATTTATTTTTTATTAACTAAATTAACATCTAATTAAAATAAAAGATAAAAACATGAACAACGAATAAGCAAAACCAAAAAACAATAACATAAAATTAAAACTAAATAACACAAAAAAACGAAGTTGCAATTTTTTTTTTGTTTTTCTTTTCTTTAATAATTTTATATGCAATAAAAACAAGAACAACAAAATATGAAATTAATAAAATTAATTAATAGCTAAAAATGAACTTTTTTTTTCTTTGATAATGTCATATAATTAAAAAATAATAAAATAAATAAAAAAAAAAACACAAAAAAATAAAATAAAACATAATAAGTCATTATGATTGTTTTTGATCGGAATTGGTATTCGAAATAATTTTGTTTTGTTTTTGTGTTTTTTTTTTATTTAAAGTTATTCAAATTATGAAAACAGCATTTTAATATTATTTGATTATAATTACAAAAATTTAATTTTGAAGTAAATTGATTAAAAATGCTGTTCTTACTAACAAAAAAAAAACAACTCAAAATGTAATTATTGTTTAAAAAACTTCGAAAAAAGAAATTCAAACTTCTATTATTTAAAACAATTACCTATTGTTAAAAATAAAAATTTAAACGATGAAATTTAGTCGAAATGGTAGATAAAAAAAAATTTATTAGTTGAAACATTTTATTTTATTACTTGGCAATGTTTATATATTTTATTTAAATAATTAAAAACTCAAAATACAATTTTAAAAGCAATAACAATTAATAGAAAACGGTTAAAAATTCAATAGTTTTAATTTTACCGCTTCGAAACGGTAATTTTAAAAACGTCAAGTACATTAATAAACAAATTCAGTATACATTAGATTAATAAAGATCATGTTAAACTTCTCAAATTCAATAATTTGAAATTTACCGTTCGAAACGGTAATTTTTTTTTTTTTCAAAATAAAATAGAGTAATGATAGACAAATAATTATTTAATACAATTTTAATTTACATGTTTTACTAAATATTGTCAATTTTCCCGGTTCGATACGGTTATTATATTTTCATGAGATACAATAAATACATAATAAATTTCAATATACGTAACACAAGTTAAAACATATACAGTGCAAATTTATTTAAAATTCAAAACAGTTCATTACAAATTGTAAATTTAACGTTTCGAGACTAATAATAATAATTAAATATAAAAAATTTAAAGTAGGTGGATGTAAGCAATCATAAATTATGTGAATTTACTTCAAAACCCGATACAATGGAAGTCTAATCTACCATTTCGACAATTTTAAATTAATAAAATGACACTTGCTTTTACACTGTTTTATCGATTATTAATTAAACTTTTTCTGATTAAAAAAGGATTATCTAAATTTTTAGCAATAGAATAATTAAAATTATTTCAATTAATAATTTTTTTGTTCTGTTCAACAAAATTCAGTTAATTTTTTTTTTTAAGTATTCAATTTTCTTCAATAGATATTCTAAAAATAAGTTTATAAAATTAAATTTACTGTATACGATTTTATTATAATTATTAATTATAGGGTTATTTAAATTTAATTTTTATAAAATAAGTTCAGCTCATTATTATTACTATTATTAATTTTGTTTTTTATCTTAATTCTATATTCGAGACAATTTAAAAAGAAAAAAAAATAAAGGAAAGTATATTATAAGAATAATATAAAAATTAATACATCAAAATACGTCCATCCTCTAAATTTTTATTTTAAGCTCAAAATAAAAAAAAAAAAAAACAGATATAAGAAAAAAAAATGAAATGTTAAGATTATTTTTTTGTTTTATTAATATTGATATTTATATAATATAATATTTATTTCAAATTCATTATCGGTTAATTTTTATTGGTGCAGATGTTGTTATTTTTCAATCGTTTTATTTAAAATAGAATTTACGGTGTATCAATCTAGTAGTTGGTAATTGAATTAACATGTTTGCTATCAATGTAGTAAATTACACGAGTCTGTCGAAGCAAAGTGAAAAAAACAGCACACGTGATTCACTCTGTTGTGCCCACAATATATGTTAAAAATTTTAGAATATCAGTATAAATACCAAGATTGTAAATTTCACTGGAGACAAAAGTGGGAATGATCACTAGTGATATTAAATTGTACCATTACATCCTGGTATAAATAATATAAATTAATTCAATATAATAATAATTAAAAATAAATAATCTTAACAAACATTTTTTTTTTGTAATTTCTATTTTTATTTTGAAGTGGAAAAAATAAACAACAAATAAAAAAATAATTTAGAGGAATTATTTATTTATTTAATTTTTGTTTTTCAATTGTTTTAAGTGTAGATTCTAGTCATTTTCTATAAATATTAAAATAATAATTTTTTGTTTTACTATTTTTATTTTGAAAAAAAAAAAAAATGTTTTCAAATATAATTGCTAGTCATTTTATCAAAGAAGTTTTTCATCAACTAAATCTAGTCATATATTCCAAAAATCTAATAAAGTTCTAATTATTAAGTAAAAAAAGGGATGGAAAAACAATGATTTTCTCCCTTTCAAAAAAAAAAAAAAACTACTGTAAAAATCTATTTAAACTTAACTTTAATCCTAAGATACTTTAATAATTTAATATATTATAATAACATATAAAAACATATTATATACAATATTATAATATAGAAATTCACTTCAATTATAAAAACTAAAAATAAACCTTAATAATAATTTTCTTTTAAATGTCAATTCTTAACAATAACAGCTCTTAACAATTTTTATTTTTTAAATTTTATTTAATAATTTTTTTATTTGAAAATCAAAAAAAAAAAATATACAATTTGAAATTATGAATTTAGTGATTTTCAACAACGAATAAAGCAATACAACCAAAATATTAATATTAGAAAAAATAAATAGTAATAATTACATAAATAAATGTGTTGAAAAGCAACGAAAAGCAAATGTTTCTCAAACAACGAATTAGTATTGTAAGAATTAAATATTAACAAAAAAAAAAAGAATATAAAAATTTTACAAAATTTTATTAAAAATAAATAAAAATGTTATATTTATACAAAATGAAAAAAAAACAAAAACTTTATATAATTAAATCTATTCTATAATTATATAAAATTAGGTATATTATATAATATATGTATATTATATTGTAATTTTCAATATAATATTTCAAATTGATTTCATTTTAGTTAAATTAAACCAATTTTAATGTCGTATATTCCTAAAAATTCTAAGCTTTTAAATTAATAAAAAATGTCAATCCAAATCGAATCGAACAAAAAGCAATTTAAATTGAAAAGCAATGTAAATTTTAATTCATCTATAATAATGTTAGATTTATTCAATATTGAGAAGCAATATTTTTTTTTTTTGTATTAATAGTAATTAAATTTAAAAAAATTTTTTTTTGCCGAATTTAATTAGCTTAACTAAAAAAGTGATAATTTTTAATTGAAATTAAATATTTTTTACTTCTATTTAAAAAAAAAAGAAAAACAACATCAAGTGGTACGGAATTATTTTTACAAAATTAACTCAAATAAACCACTTGGGCTTACATTCTTTACTTCAATTATTAAAATATTTCAAAATTTGAATTAAAAGTATGGTTTAGTTTCAATTTATATTAAATTCAAATTACAAAAATGTAAAAAATGTTAACGAAAAGAAAAATCATAATTTTATAATGAACTTCTGAAATTAAAATTACAATTAAATGTATAATTAATAATCTTAAAGAAAACATTTTGACAAAAATTTAATAGTTTAAAACAATTTTATTGATAACTTAACGAAATAATTTTCTTTCGCTTTTTATTTCACTAACTTTAACTTTTTAATAATTTAACTTCACTGACTTACTTATTAATTATATAAAAAGCATGATTTTTAAGTATAATGGTTGCCTAGGTATCTGTTTTTAAAAATAATAATAACAATAAAAGAAAATTATAAAGAAAATAGTTAAAGAAAATATAACAGTATTGAAGTAAATTTGAAAAAATAAAATTTAACGAAAATTGTAAATTTCACAATATTAAATTTAATTAATACAGAAACGTTAGTTAACGAAAATAATAACAGTATTGAAGTAAATTTGAAAAAATAAAATTTAACGAAAATTGTAAATTTCACAATATTAAATTTAATTAATACGGAAACGTTAGTTAACGAAAGTAATAACAGTATTGAAGTAAATTTGAAAAAATAAAATTTAACGAAAAAATTTCAAATTTCACAATATTAAATTTAATTAATACGAAAACGTTAGTTAACGAAAGTATAACAGTATTGAAGGAAATTTGAAAAAATAAAATTTAACGTAACTTTAAAATTTCGCAATATTAAATTTAATTAATGCGGAAACGTTAGTTAACGAAAATATAACAGTATTGCAGGAAATTTGAAAAAATCAAATTTAACGAAAATTGAAAATTTCACAATATTAAATTTAATTAATGCGGAAACGTTAGTTAACGAAAATATAACAGTATTGCAGGAAATTTGAAAAAATAAAATTTAACGAAAATTGAAAATTTCACAATATTAAATTTAATTAAATTTGTTTAAAATTTTAATCTGCAATGATTTAATTTTGTTTAAATAAACATTACAAAAAATGTAGCAACACATAAATACACACTATTATAGCAAAACAAAAAAAAAATAATTTAATAAAAAATACTACGAATTCTTATATTACCAACATATTACGTAAACTCAAATGTTTATTACTTATTATTATATGAATCGAATTTGATTTGGTTTTTGTTTTCTATTCGTTATAAGCAAATAATGTATGCACATTCCGGTGTATTGTTGTTTAAAGGTTTCACATCCCTTAATTGTGAATTATTCTACTTTCCTTCTGTACTAATTTTGAAAAACCAATGAAAAAATACAACAAATA
The DNA here is from genome assembly GCA_963942445.1 of Argyra leucocephala. Classification (NCBI taxonomy): domain Eukaryota; kingdom Metazoa; phylum Arthropoda; class Insecta; order Diptera; family Dolichopodidae; genus Argyra; species Argyra leucocephala. The sequence goes on along the minus strand of OZ012679.1, from coordinate 16,132,187 downwards.
TAAAAACAGAAACATCACGTTATTTTTGGAATGTTATATTATAATAACATACCGGTACTGAAATTTGGTATAAAATTTGTATAAAATAATGTATATTAAAATGGTTGTTGCTTCATTAAAGCCTTGTGACAAATAACACGAAACTAAAAGAAAAAAAACTTAACGAAAACTTAACGAAAATTTTATAAATTCGCACTTTTTGTTTTACAATATTTTATTAACAATATTCTAATTCAATATTAATTATTGCAATTTAATTCTTTCTTCTCATTAAAACACTTTTCAATTACAAATATAAATTATTATTGATTGGAAAACATTTTACCACAGATTAGTGAAAAAAAAAAAAATTTCTTTTGAACAAGCTTAAAAAATATGTATAACAACTTCAACTATAAATTTAACGAATATTAAAATTCAACTTGATTGAGCCATAATGCCAATTTACTGAATATCACATACCTAAGTCATGATAATATAGTGCAAATCTATCCATGTATCCATGGTATAATGTGAAACTATGCGAATCTAATTTACAGTTAGCGTATAAATATTGAAACTAAATTTTTTATAACCACTTTAAAACCCCTTGTTTAGTTTTAACATACCATATACGATACTTATAAATATAAAACATATATTATTCAAAATTTTATTTAAATAAATAATTCGGTTAGCAGCACATTTTTCGTTATTTCGATAATTTCAAAAACTAAAAATACAATATACCTAAAAATTATTAACTTGTAAGCTATTGTTTATTATAATATTGTAATTATATTGTTATATATTGTAATTAAATTTTTGTGAAATAGTATCAAAAAAATTTAATTTTGCACTAGATAAAAACTAAATGTTTGAATTATTAATTTAACAGCAAATTACTTTAAATTTCATTAAATCAACATATTAAAATACAAATTTAATAAATTATTATTTTGAAAATAATTTAATTTTTTATTTTTATTTTAAATTCAATATCTACTAGTATGTATATTCATATTAAAAAATAATTTTCAAATATCCTTTAAATAAATTTACTGTAAATTTTCATATAATTAAATTTAAAAAAAAAAAAAAACACAAATATAATAAAATAATTTACAAACAAAATTTACCTCTTTAAAGAATCAATCCTATTTTAAAGATTTTAGGTTTGAAAAAAAAAAAAAAAAATAAATAAAATAAACAAAACAAAAAATAGAGAATAATTTTCAAAATTTAATAATACCCTCAAAATATTTATGTATACCTATGTGTTTTATGTACGTATGTACATTTTTATTTTTCTTGTCTTACAATAATAATATTTAATTTTGGTATTGCCTGAAAATATTTATTTTTTTTTTTTTTTTTTTTTTATTGCCTTAAAATATTTACTTTTTGTTTTAGAATTTTTTTTTTTGTTTTTTTGTGTTTTTTTAAATTTAAATATTTAAAATTAACATTTTTAAGGTAAAAATTAATGAAACAAAATATTATTAAAGTATTTACGTTCAAATTAGTTATATTTAATACATTTATTTGAATATGAATTAATATCTATAGAAACAAATATTTTATAGGATTTTAAGTTGTATCATCATAACACTGTAATACAATAATCAAAAAAATATTTTCGATTTAATTTTTCCTGATTTTCAAATGAAAATATTTTATTTATTCAAACTAAAACATGTATGTACCATCTGATTATATCATATGTTAGAACATTAATATAACCAATTTCTATTAACTTCTTTTCTTTCAAATTGTTTGAACTAAACTAACGGCTGAGGTCAATTAATAAATTTAAATCAAATTTAATTTACATTAACCAAATAATAACTATATATAAAATATAGCTATCACTTTTCAAAATTTAAAATTAAAATAAAATAAATCTGAAAAAAAAAATTAAAATTTAATTTATTAAAATTTAAATATTTTAACATTTCATTTGTATCATTTGAAAAACAAATAAAAAACAAAAAAATTAAACCTACCATAAAAAAATTCTTTATATTTGTTTTCTCAATATTTTATTATTAATATAAATACATACATACTATCTTTTCTGAATAATATATATATATATATATGTATATGTATTTATGTTCGTATATCAATATAACAAAATACTTCACACATTAATTTTGACCATTAATTTATTGTTCTTAAGGCAATTTATTTTGCCCTAAAGTATCATTAATTATATTTAATGAATAAAATTAAGAATAAACAGACTTTTTGAAGTGAAATTACTCCTGGTATATATAGAGTATTTCTCTTAAAGATATACATACCATCATAAATACAACATTATGTATATAGATATCATAACTCCTGTAATATATAAATATACTAAGGTATCTATCTATCTATCTTCATTCAAAGTAGTTATTCAAAATATTTTATATAAATGTTAATGTATGTATCTACATATAGGTATATAATATAATTTGTAAATTTGAAATATTTATTTACACAGGATATTATGATTTTGTTGCTTTTTTTTTCAAATAGATTTCATTAACTGTAAAAGAAAATTAGAGGAAATATTTTGGAAATTTCTATTAACAAAACATTTTTTTATTTTTTTTTGTTTTTTAATACCTATTAAATACAAAACAAAATAAAAAGAAAAAACCACAATTATTTCTTAACTTTAATTAAATTTTGAAAATGTTAAAACCAAACCAAAAAAAAAAAAAAAAAACTTAATAACCCGAAAAGCTTAAAATTTGTTATTTTAATTTTTTGAAATTTTTAATTATTTAAATTGAAAATTTCCTTTTTCATCTTAATTCATCATTAACATTTGTAAAAGTTGTGTAATCTAAATAATTTAAATTGAAAATTATTAATCTTTGAAAATAAAATTTTTATATTAATTAATACTAATTTTGACAAGTTTAAATATTGGAATGGAAATTATTTAAATTCCATTTCCATGTTAAAAGAGTGGCTTGGTTTATTTAAAATTACTAAAACACATATTGCAGCGCTAAAATATCTATACAACTCCTGATTTTTAAATCTGATTGATTCTATATACTTATAATAATATGCTTTAAACAACATAAATCACTTTATTTATTTATCACTTTATTTAAATATGCATGCAGACCAACTTCAGCTCCTTTTCCCTTTTCAGCTCCATGTGGGTCTTACTTATAAATCAATTGCTAACTAAACATATTATTCAACATTTCTATCCTAAATTATTGTGCTTCAACATTGGTATTATTTTTCATTTTTAAAAAGGTCCGTTGAAGTCTATCACAAAAAAAAATGTAGTCGGCTTTAAAAATCTATTAATAGACTTCTGCGATTTTATGCAGAACCCATTTTTGCATTTTAGAAAAAATTATATTACAAAAAACTTCCAGCAAACGTTTTGAACACCGTAAACCCAGTTTTAATATTATAAAAGTGTATATAAATTGATTTGTACTGATATTATACACTTATAAAATGGTTTGAGTATTTGCTAAAATTTATTTATGTATCAATTAATTTTTTTTTTTTAATTTATCCCAATAAATAGATAATAATTCAAAATTATAATTTAAATATTCGTGAAATTCTAGTCAATTTACTATATAAGTATTTATATAATTTATTTTTTAAATTTATTTAATTTAATTTATAATATAAAATTAAATTTTCAAAATATATTCTTATTTTGAATAATAATAACAATAATCCATAAGAAATACATTCCAATTTATTTAAAGAATATCTATTTTATAATATTAATAAATTCGTTCTTTATATTATAATAATTATCTATCTATATATAAAAAAAAATTTAAGTGTATAATTAAAATTACCTCCATTAATATAAAATGTCAATTATTAATTTCAATTACAACATTAAAATATGAATATTATTATTATATTTTAATAATATTGAATTTTCAAAGTATATATATAATTTTAAATTATTAATAATTTAGTATAATATATAAATATTAAAATAAGTATTAATTAAATTTTTTTTTTATTTCTAAATTTTTTAACACTTTCACTACTTAAGTCCTCTACAATGGAACATAATTATGTTTAAATCGTTAATTTACTAATTGAAATTTTTTTTTTACACTTTAGCGTAGAAAACGTACATTTTAGCAATTCTTTCTGCTTTTGATTCAGAATAGAGACAATTCCAGAACATATTAATTATTTCTTTTAACTGGAAATGTGTTTAATACCAGTGACATATAATGTCTAATATTGTTTTCTTATATTTCACTTTATTTTATTTGAAAATTTTTAATGAGCTGCCAGTCACACGCAATGAAGAATACTTTACTGCTACATGTTTGTTTGATTACTTTCAAATTACTCTTATTAACAAATTTGATTAAATTACTAATGAGTTGTGGCTGGTTAGATTAAATGTATAAATTTTGTTCAATTGAATGAAACGAAGTTTGAAAATTTTACGCTACCTAATATACATCATTAAAATCAAGGACTGATAAACATTTTATTTAAATTCACATTTTTATTATCAAAATTACGTAAACAAAATTTATCACTTCACCTGATGATCATAATTCAGTAGTGAAAGGGTTAATGAAAATTATTATGAATTTTAATTCATAACAATAAATTGAAAAAAAAAAAATTTTGTTTTATTTTTATAAATTTATAATAATGATAAAATTATTAATGTCAATTGAAATTTAAAATAATATTCTTAAATATAAAATAAAATTAATCTAATTTTTATTTTATTTATTGAACAAAAAAATATATATATATAAATTTAAATATATAAAAAAAATAAAAACCAAAAAAAAAAAAACACTATTAAATTATAAATTAAAAATCAATTAAATAATTTAATTTTAAATTATAAAATTAATTATAAAAATTAAAATAATTATAAATTTTATTAAAAAAAAAAATAATGTATTATAATTAAAAAAAACAAAAACTCATAATATTTCATATTTAATTTAATTTTTAAAAATATTTAATTAAAATAAAAAAAAAAAATTTAATAGTTTAATTTATATTTTTTATTTTTTTTGATTTAATTTAATTTAATTTTTTTCATATACATTGAAAAAAAAAACAAGATGTTATAAAATTTAATATTAAATATAATTCTTATATTTTGATGATCTAATAAACTCTGATGATATATATATATATATACATTATTATTAATAATTATTATATTTTTTCTTGTGTTCCAATTAATTTCCATCAGTGTAGTAAAATATAACATCAAATCGGAAATAAGTGATTCAAATCTAGAATGGTAATAAAATTCTGTGACATAAAAAAAAAAATCCATCTGGAATTGCTTCGTCAATATTATAATTAATATAATAATAATTATTGTATACAATATAGGTATTATAATAATTATTAAATTTTCAAATAGGTGTCTATTATAATAAAAATCATAATATTAATAAATAAGAATTTCTTAAATTAAAAAATAAATAAATTTTTCAAACTAAGAGAAAAAAAAAAACAAAAAATTAAATTAATAATGTGTTCAAAAATTATATTATTTTAATTTTTTTTTTTTATTGTATTTATATACAAATAACAATTAATTATTTTCTTCAATAAAAAAATATTATATATAAATTAAATTAATTTTTTATTATACAAAAAAAAAAAAAAAAATTAATTAATACATAAGTTTTTATTTTTACAAATAATAAAAAATAATAAAGAAATATTATAATATGCATGGGATGTGGGTGCAATATTTATATAACAGTATAAAAGTTTAAAAATAAATATATTTTCTTTTGTATATAACAAAATATGTGTTTTTTTTCTTTGTGTTTTTGATGAATTTTTGACATTTACGGTATTACAATTTTTTAACAGTTTGTATTTTTAACATTATTATCTACAATTAATATGCTGTTTTAACGGTATTCAACATTTTTAATAGTTAAAACTTTTAACATTAAAATTAATTTTAACTCAAATTGTGATAAATTAAAATTAAATTCATAATTTATTAATTATTATTGTGAAATTCCATCGATTTATTTTAAACTTTAATTTAAAACAAAAATATATAAAAAAAACAATGTCAATTTTAGATATAAATGTCAATTTGTCAGGTCAATTAAATTCATTTTTTGTTTAACGAATTTTCGACAATAATTATTTTAAAAAATTTTGTGTATAAAAAAATGTCAATTAACAGAAACAAAAAGAAACAAAGTAATTTCTTATATGGCTACTCTCCGCTTGAAGATACCAAATTGTTTCATGTCTGTCAAATTGCACAATAATATTTTAATTAATTTCACAACACAATTTAAATATACATATATGTAGGTATTTCACAATATAATTTCACAATACAATTGAATGATTTTAGAACACTATTTGAAAATAGGTATTTCACAATACAATTTCGCAATACAATTTGAATGTACTAGGTATTTCGCAATACAATTTCGCAATACAATTTGAATGTACTAGGTATTTCGCAATACAATTTCGCAATACACTTTGAATGAATTTAATCAAACATAATTCGATTGAATTTTTTCTAGTACAATAATGTCATAACAATGTTTGTTGTAATGTCGAGAACTCATCAAAAATATTATTATTAATTTTATGATCTCTTTTTTTTTATGCACGCTTTTTGTATCTCGTTAAATGTGACATTTTAAATAATATTATTGTAATGAATGATAAATAATGGTTTTGGAAAAATTATTTAACAATTAATATTATACATTTACAATAATTTTAAAATATAAATAATTTCCATTAAAATATAATTAAATGTCAATTAAAATAAAATATATTTAATTAGTAATAATTAAATAAATGAATAAATAAAAAAGAAATAAATAGATTCACAATAGATATTATACCAGTTTGTAATTCACAGATATATGTTTTTTTTTTCTTAATATTTTTTGTTTTTTTGTATTTTTTGTTTTACATATAGATTCAATAAAAAGAAAACAACTTTTTTTAAACAAATTAACAAAGGAGTGTATTCTAGTCACATTATAGATACTAGCGTATTTTCTTAAAAAAAAAATAAAAATAATAACTATTTAAATATTTAAATATATTATACGAATATTTATTATATATACATAATATATATATAATATATATATATATATATATTTATATATATATATATATATATATTTAATAATTTCATTGTATAAAATTTAAAATTATATAAATAAAAATACAATAAATCAGCTTTTTCTGATCTCAAAAATATTATAATAAAATTAAAATGTATTTATACATTTTTGTATTTATAATTTAATATTAATTAATTTAAATTTACATTTATTTATTATAATAACAGTATCTAATATTGAAAATGTCATTTTAGTTGCCAAAATTGAATATTTACTTAATTATGAAAATTTCGTATCACTCATTTTCCAAATATATTATTTAAATGCATTTTTATTTTGTCTAAAAATATTTTATATGCCTGTAAAAATTAAAATACATTCTTGTTAGTATACGTATTTCTTTGCATATACTTTTTATATAAAATTAAAACTTTTTTACTAAATTTAAACTCTAAAGAATCAAAAAATATTTACCAATGACAGCTAAATTTTACTGTTTACTTGAATAGCTAGCTTTTGAATAATACAAACTAACAATTCGAGCGAGACGAGTCCATTTAAACTCAATTCGATACGCGATTAGGATGCTGTTTTCAATAATAGGTACTAATAATGTATATATAATATATATACTAAACGTAATAATAAATTTTATTTATTATTTTATTTTATTAAAAATATATATTATTATAAATGTAATTATTTTATCATTTTAATATCTATATACATAATATTTATACTGTATAAAATATTTTTTCTGTAATTATATTAATATAAATTATATATAATTTAATTTTATATATTTTTTTTTTCAAATTAAAAACTGATCTTGAAATTTTTCAACAAAATTTCCAAAGATCTCATACAGCATTTTGATACCAAAAATTAAAAATTTAGATAGCTTAAGTATTAATATTTAAGTATTATTAATATTTTAATTTAGTATAAGGCTATACATATATATTATATAAATTAGAATAAATTGTAAATAAAAAAAAAAAAAAACATATTTTATAAATTAATTATAATTATAAAAATAAAAATAAATTTAATAATATTATAAAATTTAATTTTTTTTGTTGTCATGAAAATATTTAAAACAATAAAAATTGATTCGGCTAAAGTACCAAAGCAATACTCATAATTTTTAGATAAATATGTATATTATGTATGTAAAATGTAATTAAAAAATAAAAAAAAAATTTAATGATAATAATGAAAAGAAAATTATAAACCAATTTTCTTATTTTCATTTTATTTTTTTTTTATTTTTTTTTTATAAAATTTACTAATAAATATACTTAAGCAATATTTATTAAACACATATATACATTTTTTATAAAAATAATAACTATAATAAAATTTAATAAAAATTTGTAAATAAAAATAAAATTTTTAAATAAAAAAAAAATATAAATTAATTGTATATATCTATATTAAATAAAACAATTTATTTAATAATAATTATTCTTAAATTTTTAATAGATATATATATACATATATCGAGTTATATAAATGTAAAAAAAAAAATACAACTTTATATTATAAAATAATATTAAAGTGTGGCCAGATTATATTATTATATACATATAAAAAAAAAAAAATAAAATCTAAAATAATTAAATAAAATTTAAAAAGGCTATCTAAAACTAAAAAATTTAAATTAATTTAAAAGAAAATTACAGAATAAAATAAAATTTCTCTGTAAATTAATGCAAAAAATAAGTAAAAATAAAAAAAAAATTTAATTAAAAAAATTAAAATATTAAAATAAGAAAATAATAACTGTATATAAATTATAATATTATATACATATAGTTAAGAATATTTTTTGAAAATTTTGAAATACATAAAAAAAAAAATATATAAAAATTAAAAAAAAATAAAATAAAAATTTGGAGAGTTTTCAGTATAATTATTTATTAGATAATAATGTAATTCATACTATATATACAATATATATACAACATATATATATATATATATATATATATATATATATATATATATAAATAACAAAAATTTAATACTTAAATTTGTAAAAAAACTTAACAAAAGAACAACCAACAAAAATATCCTTTCAAATAAATAAAGAAAAATATGCTTCTTCTCTAAACTAGAGGTTCCTTCATTCCAACATTCAAATTCAATAACAATCTACATGCAAACAAAATCAAATTTATTATATTTAAAAGTAAAAAATAAAAAAAAAAAAACAAATTAAAATTAAAAAATAAACAAAAATAAAAACATTTTTTTTTTTTTTTTGATATTTTAAAATTGAATAATTTTTTTTTTTCAAAAATTGTAAATTTACAACAAAAAAAAAAAAAATATTTAATTCATGCACACACAAATTTCATTAAAAATATCTACTTAAAACTAAAACAAAAATATATTATATATTTAGTCGGTTAATAATTATAAAAATAATGAATTTGCAAAATTGATGATAAATAAACATTTTTTATTCGAAACTTAAAAATTTTACATTATATTACATTGTATCTCATTATTTTGGGTCTTAACATAAATTTGTTTTCCGCAATAATATTATAATACTACTTGAACTCATCAGTAGATATTTATAGTGTTAAACTACCTATAAAATTCTAAATTTAATTTTTATTGATTTTTTAATTTATTATAAAATGTTTTTTTTTAAAAATCTGTGAGTTATAAAATTAAATCAAAATTTAAATGTAAAATCCATTATAACTAAATGAAAATAAATTTATTGTTTAACAAATTTTTTTATTTACTTGTTCCAATCAAAATTGCACTTTCATTATTTCTGATATAGACCTGACGATAATATATTTCTTAAATAATAAAAAGAAAAACAATAAACAGTAATAATTCTACTCTCTACCATTACTAAACATCACACAACAAAGAAAAAATAGAACAGAAAAAGTTTAAACAAAAAAAGAAAATAGAAAAAATAAAATTTTTAAAATAGATATTAGAATTTCAAGAAAATAAAATATAAAAAAAGAAAACAACAGAAAACAGAAAATATAAAAATAAAAAAAAAAAATATTTCTTCCTTTCCGAAAAAAAAGAAAAAACGATAAAAAACAAAATAAAATTTTTAATCCTAAATAATAAAAAAAAAAAAAAACAAAAACCTAACCAATTAAAACAAAAAATATATAAATTAAAAAAAAAAAAAATTCTATACATTTAAATTTAGCTTATATAAGTGTATGTGTATATGTATGTGTAATGTTCTTTTTGTGTAATTTTAAATGTTGTCTATATAACTTCAATACATGCATCTAAAAATTATTATACATTAATATAAATATATGTATAATACGTACATGTTTGTATGTGTGTATGTTTTGTATATGTGTTTTTTTAATTAATGTATATTTAATATCTATTATTTTATATAAATTTATATTTAAAATTAATATAACAAGTATATTTTGCATGCAAATTAACCACTACAAAAACAATGATAGCTAAAATTAATACTAGAACACTGTGTTGACTTATGTAAATTGTATAGGTATGAATATCCCAAATGCCCATGGCAGCTGGCCCTAATATTGGTAGTCAGATTTATTCCTATTGTCTATATAGAGTTTAAATTCAATTAAATCAAATAAGTTCTATATACAACGCTTTCAACTATTTTAAATGTCATACTTTCTTGGCAAGTCCCAAAAAAAAAAAAAAACTTACTTACAGCAAATATAAAGTTCAAACGTCATTGTAATAGCAATTTGAATTCATATTGATGCCCTAATCGAATTTAGAGGAATTTTTGAATGAGGCCCAACATCTATGTATAGGATGTTGGCCACCCAAGCAAGTAAGTAATTAAATATTTTTGCCTTTGGTTCATTGATGAGTCTGTTGATGATAAGTGATGATGATAATGATAATTCTGTACAATGATTACTAACATCTTATAAATATTTATTCAGTTTGAATGGAGTTCTCAAACAACTTTGCATTTTGAAGTATCATGTTTATTCAATTGAATGTATCATGGTTGTACACAGACCTATAATATTAGTCTGACATATTAATTAATTTAACATTTCTGTCAATCTCATATACTCTAACATATTTTTCTTCATTTCCTAACTAAGAAAAATGTTAATTATTTAAACATTTTGAGTAGTTCAGTATAAGTACAACAGGTTCAATCAATTCTTTAAGTATATAAAAATAGTACTTCCAACAAAATAATAACTTCATAAATACCCATAATCCTTGCACAATATTTTTTTTTTAAATTATGATTAGTGAATGCATCAGGTATGATAAATTTATATGCAACACTTACATTTAACATGCATTCAACCATAATCACTAATAAAACATAATAATAATAATATTATGCTCTCTCTGGAATATCAATTTATTTAGAGCCAGAACTCTTTTAAGGTCTATTAAACACATTAAATAAATAATTTATTTCTATATTATATTTAAATTTAAATTTTATAAATTTACATATACAAAAAAAACACATGCATTCATACATGTATGTATTCATGTATATCCATCTATAAATATAAATAAAAAAAAAAAAAAACATCTACATAAAATTAATTAATTAAAAATTTATATGTATGTACTATATTTCAAAAGAAAACCTTTTTTCTTTTTGTTTTTTTTTTCTCTAGTTTTGTTTTTTTTTTTTTTTTTTTATTTATGTTTTTAAATTAATTTATTTAATATTTAAATTATTATATTTATACAAACAAAAAAAAAAAAACAAAAAAATAAAAATAACAAAAAAAAAAAAACATAAAAGCAAGAAATAAGAAAAGGGAAAATACTAAAAAAAAAAAAAAAAAAAATTACAAAATAAAATTATTAAATTATAAATTTAATTATATTTAATTTTAAAAAAATGATAAAAGATGAAAAAAAAGAAAACACAAAAAAAAACCAAGTACTTATGTTGTATATTTTATTATGTAATCTACAAGGATATAAGAAGATGATAAAAAAAAAAACAAATGCGTATTCATTTTAAATGAGAAAAAACAAAAAAAAAAAAACAAAAAAAAATCCAAAAAAAAAACAAAAATTATATTTATTACAAAAAAAAAAATTATTTGTTTTATTTACTTACAAACATTTATTTTTAAATACAAACAAACAAACACTTACAATATTTACAGCTTCTTTTACACCTTACTTCCCCTCTTTTTCAGTGTATTACATATGTATGTATTATTATTGTTATTATCAATTGTATATAATATTTATCTATATGTTATTGATGTCCTTCTATTCTATATACATTATTATAAACACCTAATAGTATGATATTATTTATTAATATTTGATATTATAAGTTACGAAGGGATTCGATAAGTTCATAGTTTAAACATGTACTAATTGGTACTAAACATGACCAGTACAGTAATTAAAACAATGCTTGGACAACAAACAATATTAGTGAATTATGATGAATATTAAAAATTGATTTAATTAATCTGTTAAATCTACCAAAAAATTATTAATCAGAACATGGATATGTTAAAGCATTAATTTATCGTTTTCCCCGTAACATATACATAATATATAAATATTATTCTATATATTTTCTATTTGTGTACTACCTATCTATAAATTGGTGTTCAATGATCTTACAGTTTTTTTTTTCTTAAATTTTTTACAGCTTATATGTGTACATTTTATTTATATATATATATATATATATACGTATTTTTATGTCCTTTATTTATTTTTTACTGTTTATAATTTTGTTAGTTTTATGATCAATCGTGTATGAATGCAAATTTGTGATTACAGTGTGTTAAATCTAACAGTATTTACTTGTAAAGTAATATTAAGTAACCTGCAGATTTTCATTTTACTTGTCCAAAATATTTGATTTAAATTTTGATGTAGGAAAGCAAGTTAACAGTTCTGTGCCAGCAAATCATAACCGCTTATGTCAACATAAGAGTAATTAAAATAAAATAACCAGTATCTATAATATGTTGCATATTATTCGAAATTATGGTATACGTTATCAAAATAAAATTTTGATGATGTCAAAATGTCATTTGATGTCATCTGAAATCATTTCATGTCAAAATTTTTGATGTGATTCTGATAAATCACATTTTTGCTATAGTACACAAACGAATATATGTCAATTTGACCAAAAAATGTTTTAATTAAACAGAGAGTTAACTAGAGTTTATCTGGACGGATAAATTAATTTTAGAGAACAACCGAATATAAGACAATGTTTAATTATTTATTATAATATTATTTAGATGATTTTACTATACCCATAAACATCAAGAGTGCTTGTGTTTTAATTGAAAAGACAGATTCGACAATGCCCTTGATTAGAATTCGACTTAAAAGGGGGGATTCGATTTGAAGGGATCAATTACTAGCAAAATTCAGTCCAATATAAGTCAATTTAATTTTTTATTAAATAATGTAGATGATTTTACTATACCCATTAAATTAGATTTAGTTTAGAGAAAGTGTAGTATCCAAGTAACCAGTACGATAAAGTAAATGGAAGATTATAGGTAAGTTAAAAATGAATTATACAGGAAAAGCAGTGTGTAAGGATATTTCCAAAATTTCAAATTCAAATTTTGTAAAACATTTGTTTTGCTATACTAAAAAATGACTAATTTAGAGTCGAAATTTGATGTCACAAAGATCCATTTTTTAATAGAGTCTTCATCAATATTCATTTATGTATGCGATAGCATTTTTTTACCTAATATTTTCCGTTGTGATAGTAATTTTGTATGTCCTTTATGTTCTATAGTTCAGTCATTCTTTCTGATACATTATTTCCTTTCTAACAAATTTCTGTTCATTACTTCCAATTGAATTTTTAATTTTCTGTTTACATATCGATGTACACGAAGAAAAACTGATGGTCTTAATACTAATGAAAAACATTCCAAAGTATGAAAATTTGACAAAATATAAAAAGACAAATTCCCAAAAATGAAAATTCCACGGAGCTAGAGATTTTATTCTATTCTATTAAAATTCTGTACTGTCAGGGTTGTGCATTTTTCCAGAATATTTGAATTTTTGGAGTTGGTAGGTTCTTGATATTGGTAGATATTATGTAAATGGTATATCATAAATTTGCAATATCATAAACAAACCGGATCAACTCTGTAATAAATATCTTTGAAAAGGCATTGTAATTAATAATATAATGTCCCAGAATATTTGAAAAAAAAAACATTCACATTTTCAGCTGCTACACTTTGACTATTGGATCAGATTTTTCAATTAGGGTTGGTTCTTAGAGTATTAATGTCACCACAAAAAAATTAGGCCTATATTTCAACTTCACTCCATAGTTATAGTATATATTATTCTCTAACTAACCTTTAATTAATCTGGAGAAAAATGTTCAATGAATTGGATAGGAATTATAATATAAGTCTATGGATGAGATCAAAAAATAAACACTGCGACAGTGTTTTACAATTCAGTTTATATTTGGAATATGCTGAATTGTTAATCACCACCGCAGTGTTTATCTTTTGATTTCATCCTATGTAATTTCTGATCTTTTAATGAATCTAAAAATAATTTTCAATGTATTGGGCATGAATCCTAGTCCTAGTAAATCTATATACAGCTATTTTTCATTGAATTTGAATTTATAGAGCTATTTCTGATCTTCGAATATACCTGAAAACATACTTTAATGAATTGGATTGAAGTATTTCTGGTTGAAACCAAACCTATTTCAGTTTAACAAAATATTCTGAAGTCTTATTAAGATTGAAAGCTTGAAATATAGCTAAACTATATTTAAGAAGAAAATTTAATAAATTTGACTTTCAGATATCCTTTACCCCTACAAATATGCAATATTATTTAAAATAAATGTTAGGTGTTATTATTATTATAGGTAGGCTAGCAGACAATAAGACTATACTTCAAAATATCATTTCTGTAGTAAGTATTGACTACTCATATAATATACGAGTTGGCAGACAATTCATTAGTGAATTGACCTTTGAAATTTATTTGGTAAATTACAACTGTATGAAACAATTATTGCAACAATATAGAATTTTATAGAATCGGCAAACATAATTCAAAAATTAAAATTTCTATTTAAAAACGTACAGAAAATACGTCATATAAAAATTATTTGCATTTTCATAGAAAATTATTTATTTTGAAAAACTTTGCGCATGCGCACTATGTCAATAGCCTGTTGCGTTTTAAATAATTTTCTATTTTAACCTGTAGCTCTCTCTCTATCAATCAAAATAAAATATTATACGGGTAAATGAATATTAAATAATAGATATTGTATCCTCAGACGTATGTTTTTTTTTATTCTATAATATTTTAAATGTATTTTATTCAAAAAAATTTTTTTTTTAGACATTAATAAAATTAAATGAAAATAAAAAAACAAATACTATAAAAAAATATTATTTTAAGAAAATTTGATGAATTTCGGATCATTTTCTGAATACAAGGAATATTTAACAATTTTTAGAAATTGTAATCTGTGCTGTATTTTCTAAACACAAGGAATATTTAACAACTTTTAGAAATTGTAATCTGCGCTGTATTTACACTTGTGGATTAAATTAAATTAATTTATTTAAATTAAAAAAATAGCATTAAAGTAGCTTAAAATAAATTCAATTAATATCAGAAAACTATGGGCTCAAGTTATAATCGATTATTGTTATATTTTGAGTAAATTAAATATATGAAGAGCACACATAGAAGGAGTCGATGATTTTTTTTTTAATCCAGTATTATTCTTTTAATTGTTAAATGTTATATTAAATATGATCGGAACTAAATTCTGAACTGAGATTTTGCACTGATCGGTTAAATTCTGAACTGAACTTGAGGTATTTAATCGCAATGTCATTGCTTTCAGACAAATTAATAGCTTAATATTGGCAGAATATGCATTTATTTATTTATTTGTTTATATACTTAACACAAGCATATTATAATATTTCATAGTATGTATATAATATAAAAAAAACATGATGATTATTACTTAACAGCCTACTGTGATCTGAAAACAAAAACAATTAAAATGCCTTGAACTGTAATTAAGCTATTATTATTATAGTATGAAACACTAATAATATATTAGCAATGTCAATCAATATATCCCCACCCATGAACATATCCGTTCAATATATTATCATAACCCCTAATGTCTAAAATTGAATTTTACAATTTTAAATAAGAGTTTAAGAATATTTTAGCGGAAATGTACTAGTACTTGTGATATTTTAAATTATGTAAGCAATATTCAAAGCTAAAAATTTTATTTGTAAAAAAAAGTTGTTGTATAAATCAAATTTTGTAAAAACCGCTTACGTAAAATTAATTATAAAAATTAACCATTTAAGCGATAAATACACTTGAATTGTAATTTTATAATTTTTAAAATAGTATTCTAAATTTGTAAAATAGGAATATATTTAAAAAATTTGAAGTTAAATAAACGATTTCAATAGTAACATTTTTAACTCATTGACATAAGCGATTACGTACCCTAGGAAAAAATGTGACTTATAATTGTCAGAATTAAATCAAATTTTGATATCAAATATTTTCGAAAATTCTTAATATGGTGATAATTTTATCTTCAGTTGAAATAAGCGGTTATGATTTGTTGGCATAGATATTATGATAGTTAAGAGAATAATTATTTTTATATTATATGATGATAGATTAAGGTGATCCTTATAATATTATTTGCAACCATAAATATTTCGTTAATTGGTTATATTCTATTTGTCATAATTTAGTTCTATGAAATATAAGATTATCAATACGAAACTGAGGCTTATTGGTATTAAAATATGAACCTATTCAAATTTTAAACTAATTCACTTTCTATTATTATTATTATTGTTATTACTATTTATCTAATATGCTGTAATTTTGTTATTCAATTTTTCTTATTTCTAGTTTAGACTGGTATTAAAATATGAATCTGTTCAATTTTTAACCTAATTCACTTTCTATTATTATTATTGTTATTACTATTTATCTAATATGCTGTAATTTTATTATACAATTTTTCTTATTTCTAATTTACTTTGCTGGTGATTTAATTTGTTACTTGTTAAGTAAACATTATGGCTACATTATTCTAATCAACGCAAAATTACATTTGATTGTTGTACATGTAGCACGAAAGTCGGTTGAACTGTATAGAATCCATTTCAAGCATTTGTTTTTAGAGATTGAACTTTATTAACTATTTACAGCCATATTGTGAGTCATTTGTATTAGCCAAAGGCAGCCATTGAAGTATTTTTTGTTTGTAATTTATTTACTAAATAATAATTTAAGAAGTAATATAGAAATATATTTGAAAACATTTAAAATCCTAAAAATAACAATTGCATTATTTTTGTTTTTAGAAATGGGTCGATAGTGTAAAGTCAATGTTAAATTTATGTTTGTATATACCTATAAGCATTACAAAAATTCTCAAAACAAATATTTCTAAAAATATCCTGTTAGGAAATAACCGTCAATTGTAAATGTTTTAATTAATTTCAATTATTTTTTCCTTTACCTTACAATTGCAATTAATTTATTAAAATTTACTATTTTTATAAACTATATACCTATATTTCACTTGTATATAGATACATTAAAATATATTCAAATTTCTATATTTCAATCATATAAAATTACAAAAAAATTAATTTCAAATGGCAACACTTTTTTTCTTACTCGATTGCAATTCTTGCTATCGATAGTCGATTGCAATCGTTACAGTTTTCTTGTAGCGTCAAAATGACGAATTGTCGATCAGAATAAAGTTAAATATCTAAAATTATTTTACAAATTTCCAGTATTTTCCAAATCAAGTAATTTTAATCTATCTCTAATATGTACATTAATCAATTATTAGCACATTATTGAATCTTCCTTGCACACTACATCAGGATCAAAATTTCACAATATCTGAATTTAGTATTTTTAATAGATAGATAGATAGTTCGTTTATTTCCAAAATTTGTTAATACATAATTTATAATGACAGAGTATTCTTCTACTTAAGTTAGAGTTTAGATTATTAGTATCTTAACAGCTGCGAGTTTTATTTTATTCTAATTTTTATTTTGCATTACATATAGTAATTACCGACCAATTGCCTAATTAAAATGTTTTCGGAGCTGGAGCAGTTAGCAGTATTTTTTAATTATTAATATATCTATACTTTTTTTAATTTTTCACACAAAATTAAACATTTTTTCAAATAAATTGTTCGACAAAATGTTGAATTTGAATGGAAAAAAGTATATATTATAACATAAGGTGTTAAAAAACGTTTATTATCCCAATTCAAAATTCTAAGAGCATATTGTGGAATTTTTTCTAAACTCATTCAATTCTATTAACATGGCAAGTATAATGATGAATTTATTAAACCGAATTTGAATAATATCGAATATCAAAACTTGTGTCTAACAAATGAATTAATCAGAAATTTTGTAGCACTTATATTTCGTAACAAAATTGGTTGGCCTGATTATATTTTAATGGAATATAGGTATACGGATATATCCAACTGCGGAACAGTTTTCATATTTATATATAAAAAATAGTAGCGATCATTACAGGTCACTGATCGATTAAGATATCACACAACCCACGTAAAAATTTTATTGCTATAAGACTTTTGCGCACTCTTATAACACTCTTATAAACACTCTTAATAGCAGTATTAGTGTTAATTTTAGGTCCCTGCAATTGTTGCGAAACGTTATAAATACTTTATAGCACTAAAATGGAGAATCCTATATCCTGTAATGTTGTTATGGGATTAGTGTACGTATATCAATATGTATTAGTATATATTATGTTTTTATTTTTAAATAAAATTCATTTGAAATAATTTATGTTAGAGTAAGATAGGTACTATTTTTTATTATAAAATAATAATTTTATGGAGTTTATCTTTATTTCATGAGAAAGGGAGATAGATTTCTTACTAATAAATAATATATGTAATATCTTTCGGTTAACAATAATTATTAATATTTATAATTATTATGACCAAAATGTAAAATTTGGCTGGGAAAGAAATTTCACTAATATTTACTATAATAATACTTCGACAAAATACATTGCACTTCAAAAATAACAATTTTTTAAATAAATAAAAGAAAATATATTTTTAAATTGCATCTTTAAAATGTTGAATAATGTTAGTTAATATATAACATCGAGTTTGATATTTAAATAAATTATTCTTCTACGTAAAAATCATACTTTTGGAAAAAAAATGCATTTCATTTTTTTTATTTAACAAATAAAATTTTTTTTTTACCATGTTTGTAGAAAATAATGACCGTCGCAAAATATTTATTATAAATATTTATTCAAAAGCTACAGTAAGCTTATTAGTAACATCATAAAAGTACATTAAAATACTAACTCTAATACTGCTATTCTAGCAATTCTATTCCCATAACAACACTTTAATTCTTGTTATAAGAATACGCACTTTTAGACTTATATCAACATTGCTATAACACTTATTAAAAATCCCATTATAACAACTCCCGCAATTGCTATAAGAACACTCTTATTGCAACATTAGTCACATTATTTTCATAAAAACATCAGTATAATACCTTTAGTGTTTATCGGGGGGATAAAAAAGTCTTATAGCAATAATTTTGTTTTTGTAACAATAAAATGTTACGTGGGAAGTAAGCTTAGTATTTCATTGTCTCATGTATTCTAAATTGAAATTGAACTGAGATGGTGTGAATAGAAATTTACAAATACATTGGCCATCAATATTATTAATTTACCTATAATTATATTATTTATAATATAATTCTCTCTCCATATTGATATTTTTTTCTGCAATGTACATCTTCTATTCAGCATAAACACATAATGATGAAAAATAAATTTTCAATTGTAACGGTTTACTAAAATAAAAGAAAATCTTCTCATTTTCATTTGTTCAAATTATTATTTTATTATAGAATCATTTCTGGAAAATAATTTTTGCATTTTCAAATTACAAAAATTCAATTTTCATTCATGACATTATAATTTTATTTCATTTATTTTATTTTTTTACATAATATACAAACTCATCATCTATTCACAACCAGTCATACATATACATAATAATATAATAACACAAAGTATGTAGTAAAGAAATGTTTATATTCATGGTATGGATATATATATATATATATATATATATAATATATAGCTATAATATTTTATAAGATAAAATTTTATTATTCTCATCTCAGTATTTTCTCTTTAAAAAAAAAAAAAAAAATATTAATAAAACAAAAACAAAAAGAAAGAAAAATGAAAATGAAAAATTTATAATAAAAAAGAAAAATCGGGAGTTTTCAAAATGTTTATAACAATCTCTCAGCATTATGAGGAATTTTCAAAAGGCATTTTAAAATATAACATGTTATTTTTTTTTTTTTTTTTTTTTTTTTTTTTGCTTTTTTACTTGTTATTTTGTTTTTAGCTGTAATTTTTTTTTTTCTTCAAAAGGTACTTGATATTATTATAATGTTTGATGTTTATTGTTTTTCTTCACTTATATTTTAAACAAAAAGAACAGAAAACGAATAAAATGAATCCGCCAAATTTTCAATACCAGAAACTTAACTTTAAAGAAAATTATTGTTGAATGTTTTGTTGTTTTTGTGATTTTTTTTTTTTTTTTTTTTTTGTGAATATTTGTATATGAAAAATAATTTTTAATAACTGTTTTTTTTTTTTTTTTGTATTCTTAGTGTTCTTCTGTTCTTCATTTAATTGTCTTCAAAGCTATGATGTTCTTTGAAAAAATGTTGTTGATTATTTTTTTTTGTTTTTTTGTAATTTCAAATTATTTTCATATGAGAAAAATTATGAAAACTTCAAATTATTAAAAATAAATTACTTTAGTTTTATAATTGTTTTTAATTGTTACATAATAATTAAACAAATCGTATTGTGTTGAATTATTTTGTTTTAAGTCGATTACAGTATGGTGTTCAGGTGACACACGATTTCATTATTACTTAATAATATTTGTTTGGATATTTTTTTTTTTGTTATTATAAGTCAAAACTTACCTAATTTTTGAACCTATTTTATTGATGATAAATTGATTTTATCATAATTATGATGTTCTTCAATTATATGGTTTAGCAATAATTGCCGACATCAGTTTAGAATTATCTCTTATTTTTGCTAATTCGGCTATCCTAATAACTAACTAGTATTATTAATAATGCCGTTAAATTCGTCCATGTTATTTTTATATTTTTATCGATTTTTTTATCTTTTGCCAATTGGGCTGGTAATTTTTTGGCTTCTGCTGATTATTACTAATTACAAATTATGTATTTATTTATTTAACTGTGAACCTACAGATAAATCTACAGGCTATATAAGCCGTGTCAGCAGTACATATATTCCCTCCTCTATGTAAGGGAAGTTTGCTTCTATTTTCAAAGCTTCTAAGGCTATATTCGATAATATGTGAAAGCAATTCAAGCCGCCTCATTAATGGCAACGTGTAAACTACCGACATTTCCTTAGGCTGTTTAACCTTATAAAGTGAGCCCATATTCAAATTTATAACATTGAATAGTTTTCGCTACTCTTACACCTACATCGACAGGTTTCTTCTACCCTCCTCCGGAGTAAATGGTTTGAACGTTCAATTTGGGATAATAAATTTTTTACATGTAAATTGAATTTTAAATTTTGGCTGAAACGAATTCCAAGCGTTCTAGTATTATCTATTGCGGCTATGGTTATGCTATTATGGGATTTTGTAAGCTTGAAATATGTGTGTTTTCTGCAGAAATGTACAGCTTCAGTTTTTTCCAAAACCAAGTCATCATCATTGCCCTCAGTCCAATGATTAACACATTGTAAAATGTTTTTCAAGATGTTTGATGGTGTGTTCTGTAGTGTAAAGGATGATGTTTTCAGCGTATCATATGGCTATTATATGAGTGGGTTGTATACAAATTATATTTTTTGATAATTTTTGTTTAAACTCCGCAGTTAGGTCTATGATTTATTCTTTGCATCTATTTTTTTTTTTTTGCTGTGTCATTTAAGTAGCGTCTTTCATTTTTAAATTAGACTTTGATAATAGTCAGTTTATATCGTATTGCGCAATTTTTTGTTCATGTCGGTGATTTAACTAAAAATGGTAATGATTCGTTGGGTAGTGGTGTATTTTTGGTAATAATAAAATTTTATGTTTCCATCTTTATGCACTGTTTTTATGTCAAGAAACTGTTTCAATGTATTTTGTTCAGTTAATATTAAATATGATTTTTATTTTATATTAATGGATATTCGTAAGTTCTTAGATGGATTATACATTTATGAAAAAACCACAGTTGTGAAATATGAATCGTAAATTAAATAAAGTAATTTTTAATGAAAGTTAATTATCCTTTGGTAGTACTGCAATGATATTGGTTACAAATCGCATCCAAATAAACTGGCAAAAGTCACAAGCACTGATAAAGGATAAAGTACGGTGCTTTCGGAAAATCGATTTTTGCGAATAATTATAAAAATAATTATTAGTGAACGGAAACCTGACAACAATTAAATTACTAAGTATAGTGGATTTCTATATTTAAATGAACTTTCTTATTATTTTCATTATTACAAGATTTTTGTCAAGTAACAGACATCTGATGGGCTTGATCTAAATATTAATCTGACAGTATAAATGTGACTTCATTTCACTAAAGTCTGACTGATTGTGAAAGTTGAAATTGTTGTTAAAATGTGTTATTTTTATTTTTTGTTATCATAAAAGACTCATTGAAAATCTTGAATCTAACACAAAACGTCGTGCAAACAATTGTGAACATTCTAATACCGCCCAAAATTTGATATTTCAAAAATTAAAAATATAATGATATTATTCTTTAGTTGCTCTCTGTCAATTCAATTTATAATAATACCGTAGATTGAGACCGTTTCCGAACCTCTCGCTCTTGCACTTGATACTCGCAATAAACCTGTCAATTCGCACTAAATTTAATAAATTTAATTTTGCGATATCTAGTGTACTTGAGACTACACTAAATTTTTGGCAACAAATCAAGTGCGATTTGACAGGTTTAGTGCGAGTATCAAATGCAAGTGCGAGAGGTTTAGAAACGCCCTTAATTAAGTTACGAAATTAATTAAAATTAAACTAGGACTTGTCTAGTTAATCTTATTTAATTTAGCAATTTAATATCAGGGGCGACGCTTTGAGTTAATAAATCTAGTCAAAATCAAAGTAGCAGTTGTTTATAGATAATCTGACATAATTCAACAAGAAATGATAATGGCGACGTTTTGAATTAATTAAAAATTAATTTAAATGAAATTTTAGTAGTTGAATGAAAAAATATACAACGACGCATCATTTGAACTGATGATTAAAAATGAATTAAAATTGAAATTAATACTTTTTGATGTGTTCAATACTCAAATTTGGAAAATACATCATTATATTAACATTATTAGCTATAATTCTATAACTTTTTTTTACAAAAATAGTTTGGCTTAGTGATGTTAGCCTTATAGCTATTTGATCAAACAATAAATTTTATCAAATCGGATATTTTTAAATATTACTTTAACTAAGCTTTACAATTTGTTATTTTTTAATTGTATTCTAAAAATAATCAATATAAGCATATATATATATATATATTACATAATATATATATAAACTTAATAATTTTTATTCTAAAGAATAGCTCAATAAATATTATACTGCAATATCTACTAATGAATTCCAGTATTTTATCCAGAATTACAAAATTTGAAGTGGAACTTCATGTTAAATTATTTTCAGTTATTGCTTGTTAAATAAGTTAAATATAAATGGACAAAACAGTTAATTAAGGATTAATAAACAAATTTTCAGTCATTTTTTTTTTGCATTTTTATTAAATATTATGTTTTGTGAA
Source organism: Argyra leucocephala (assembly GCA_963942445.1). NCBI lineage: Eukaryota > Metazoa > Arthropoda > Insecta > Diptera > Dolichopodidae > Argyra > Argyra leucocephala. Next base: position 16,108,135 of record OZ012679.1, on the reverse strand, counting down.
AAAAATAACTCATCTATTACTGTTTTACAATACACTGGGCCTTATTCTGAGAAGCGAATTTTTCGGTACGTACTGAAAAATATGGTAAATTTAATTTTTGGTATTCTGCGAAGCGAAATAGCGATACTGATCGGTTTTATCGCAACGTTTCGATTTTCATGGTATTACGAGAATCGATTTCTTTTGTTCGCTGTCAGAAAAAACGATAAATATAGCATCATAGAAAAAGGTAGTGAAAGAGGGCGAATGATAAAAAGTAAATATATAATTAATGTAAAATTCAAGTAAATTAATTTTATTTATAATTATATATTTGTATTTAAAAATAATTATTAAATTTTATAATACATTTTTAAATATAGAAAAGTTACAAATAGTAGGCAGTTTGAATGTTTATTGGTGCAATGATTTTTTACATGTGTTCCATCAACGCATCTAATTATTCCTGGAAATCCAAATATATTATAAAATCCGAATTTGATGGATGATTTTGCTTATTTTTGGTTTCAGTAAATTTTATATACTCTCGACACAATTCCGTCTCAAATATTGACAATTTTTCGTAGCTAAACCTACCAAAAAATCGTTCCCCACGCCTTTTTGATAACTTCCTTCAGCAAGGAAGCGCAATCTTCCAGCCAATATTGGGTTTTACTGAATGTGGACTAATTGTACCTATGTAGGATTTAAATTATTGTCTAATTTATCTAGAACCATTACAGAGGTTTCTTTCGAGAGCCTGAAATACTTAATGAATCTAACAAACCAAATAAAATTGATCATATTTTTTTTATTTTATATCATATTCATACATATATAGTTGTTATAACTTATACCTACGTTAAAATAGGTAAATCTAATGGATTCGCTTTATCCCTCAATTCTCTTCTTTTTATTCTAAGTAAATTCATCTCTTCCTTCTCATCAGACGATGTTTCGTAATATAAATGCAAAAACATTTTTTAATATCTATAAAATTTTAATTTAATTTCACTTAATTTCACTTTTCAAACAAAAAATTCAAAAAAAAAATTCAAAACATAAAAAAAAATAAATTTGATAGTTTTAATTAACAATGCTGCCAGTTTTGCAAAATATCGTATCATTCGCTTCTCAGAATACCAAATATGATGCAATGTGATGCTCTACCGGTATGTAGCGAAAAAGTGATTCGTTTCTCAGAATAAGGTCCACTATGTACAATACACATTATGTATTATAATTTTTATACTATTGTGTACTACTCGTACAAATATTTAAACCATTTCCCAACCGATTTTGATTTTCTGTTCTTTTCAATAATAGAAATTTGAAAGGAGACGTAGCGAAAATAAATATTTTAAAATAAATTAAATATTGTAACATAATATGGTTGTTATCTAAAATAATTTTATAAAAAAAAATGATATAGTGTTATGAATAAAAATTACAATTATGGAAAACACTTCGGATTTATAACAAACATATTTTAACTAGTATTTTCCCGATTATTAGTTTGCGGGCAAATACTAGTCCATTTTTGAAAGTAAAAAAGTGGTCAGTACTACCAACATAATAAAATATTCTGTTACCACACTGACATTGTCTAACAGAAATACATTTTTAGTTAGACATGACATGATTAAGTATATACTACAATATGTATCTACTGATAAATTCCGTTAGTAGTGTTATTTGAAAAATATTTTTTTTTTTTAAATGTTTTATTTATTGTCAATAAATATTTTAGATAATTCTTAAATAAAACTAAATAGAATATTATATTACTGTCATATCAATATTTGACTGAAGTTTCAGCTCTCGTATTAATTTTTTGTTTGTATTGTACTTGCTATTTCTAAACCATTTATTTATTATATCATCGAATGCTTACTCTAAAATGTGGTTTAATAATTATTGTTACTTATATTATAATGTTTTGGTAAAAAATGTTTTGAAAAAAAAAACCCATTATTTATTGTTTGTTGTAAATATAGAACTAAACCTACTTAACCTAATCTAAAATTAACTAACCTATAGACTTAGACTACATTTATCCAGAAGTAAGGAATTTTATATTTCAATTTATTTTTTTTAGGAATATAATTTATTAAACTGTTAAATTTGATTATTATTGCATTCAGAATATGAATATAAGCTTACTATAAGTCCGAAACATTTCTTTTGTAGTGATATATTTTTGGTATTAAGTTATTTTCCTCCACGTATCCGTTTTTATTAAGAAATATGAATCCTTCAGGAGGAATAAAACCTGATATTAAGGTATTTTTTTAATATTCTTCGTTTTCATACCATGGGTGATTGATTAGAGAATTACTAGTTGTATTTGCGCTTTTTTGAATGTGGATCCGAATTAGGCGAATTATAGAATTATCTATTCGAATTATCTCTGCAGTATCGTAAAGCTTTAGTTAATTAGATTCTGGTGTTCTTTTTAAATTTGTAAAATGTCTTAGATATTTTTGTTCGACTAATCTAAGTTTTTCCATAACTGATGCACTAACATTAAATCAAATTGGGCACCCATAAGTTAATATTGAACGTATAAAACTTTTATAGCACAACAATTTTACTTTTGCAACTTAGATATTTAGAATAAAAGAGTTTTTGTAAAGCCATGAAGGCTTTGTTAGTTATTTTTATTTGTTTGTCTATGTGATCTTTGAATTTAAATAAATAATTAAATTGAACTCCAAGGTACCTCACACTGTGTACGTTACTAATTTTTTTCCCATCTGGATCTTTTTAAATAAAACTGGTTCCATTGTTTTCTTACGTTGTGTGGTACTTTATCAGTTGTATTCCTGAACAGAATAGTTTGGCATTATTTATCGTAATTAATTTTCAATCTCCACCGATCGCAATATTTTGAAACTTCATTTAATAATTTTTGCAAATTCTGTTGCGCTGTGTTTAAATTTTTGCTGGCGGTATATATTGTTATGTCGTCCCTATGATTTAACCCTAAGCTTCTGTTTAGAGAATCCAGTAAATCGCTTATAAATATATTAAATAGAATTGGTGAATTGACCGTACGTTGTTAAAGTCCGTTTCCAATGGCAAATTCTTTAGAGCATTTCTGATTGAAAGAAGTAACCTTAAAATGGAATGTCAATGAATCATATTATTAATTGAATAAATGAGGTGTATCGTAAACTTGTAATTCAATAATTTATGTATAATTCCATCTAACCAAACAGTGTCAAATGCCTTTTAGAAATCAATAAAACATGTCGCAACGCAATTTTCACCATTTATATATCTACAAATATCTGATGATAGCTTTGTCATTGCGTGAATTGTGCTATGTTGGTGTTGAAAACCAAACTGATTTAGTGGGATTATATTTGTTTTTTTTAGATTCTTGTACTAAATACTTATTAATTATTATTTCAAAAACTTTGCTTATATTAGGTAACTAGTTTTGTAACCCGTCATAAATGACGGAAGCAAAATAAATCCTAGTTTCTTTTTTTCTTTCATTAGATTCTTTATTCCGAAATTACAGTACTTATGTTTATATAACTTTTTAATTTTCTAAAACACATAAAAGAAATATTTTTTTTGTAGTCAAAACTTTGCCAATTTTTTTTTTTTTTGTATTTTTCGTAGGCTGGTGGGGATCTTCAGAAATATACAATGAGCCCCGTAGCTTGACACTGTATGTAGGATTCTTACCTACTAAACCACACCCTTCCTTAAAAAAATATTCTTTTTGAGGGAAGTTAGTTACGCACACAATAATGACAAAAATAAAAGGTAGAAGCAATAAAGTAGTATAATGTATGATATTATACAATACAAATATACTGATACACATTTATATTATTGGGTATAATTTTAAGTAATAAGAATAACCTTTGAGTGAATTACGTTTTTTTTTGTGTTAAATGCTGTTTGCCTTTTTGTTATTATACCATATTAAACTATTGATTAAATTTCTATTAGTCCTTATTATTATAAATCAAAAAAATTGTTTGTTTTATTTATATTATTATTATTATTTTTCCTTATTATTTGCGAAGAACACTAACATTAAATTAAAAAAATATACTTCATGCAATAAATTTTTCCTGCAAAGGTTCAGCATGGCAGAGGGGTTAAAAAAACCACCAAAGCAATTTGTATATATATGCATTTGTATACATAGGCAATTTGTATATGTGTTGGAGCGTTCCGTCGAACTTACAAACATCCAGATAAATGCAGAATAATATATATATAATAAGCTTATGGGCCTATAACTATTGGGGTCACTTGCATTTTTATTTGGTTTTTTAATAGTCACAACTTTAGCGATTTTCCAATTTTTAGGAAAATAACTTAAATTTAAACAGTTATTAAATATTGCGCAATATTTTTCTATTAACCTGTCAGGGAAATGTCTTAAAACAATATTGGGGATGTTGTCTATACCCGATGACGTTTTGCTTTTTAATTTTGAAAAGATTTCTTTTAAGTCTGTTAAAGTTGTGAAGTAAGAGTTTTTTGTTTGGCTTTCATTAAGGTTATTTGAAAGTAAGGTATTTCGAAATTGGATTAATGTTTTATTATTTGTAACATGATTTTGTGCTAAGGTATTCAAATTACTTAAAGTTTGTTCTATTGTATTTGTATAAGGCGATTCTCTTTGTGATGTTTGTTTGGGGATCGTAACAAAATCCACCGTATCAAAATCCCCCGTTTCATAATCCATCGTATTAAAATGCATTGTTTTGTAATACGCTTTTTAAAAATCCCATGTTTTAATGTGATCGTAACAAATTCCCCTGCTTTCGAAATCTGCCGCTTTTGAAAAATTTTACACCCGAACGAGTTTTGGCCATCCTAGTTTTAACAACAACATGATCTTGTGTTAATTCAGAAATGAGCTTGTATACATCCACATGTAATTTGCTCACAATGGTATTCAAGCGTCTGTGCCAAGCTTCTGCATTATTTTGTGTTCTGGAGAAATTAAATTTTTCCGTATCAGCAATAGACCAAAAATTTGGATGATATCTTGGTTTGGATGGATTTTTAGATTTTCCTGTATTACCTGTTATATAATTTATTTTAAACCAATTTACAATTTTTCTGGCGTCATTATTAAGAGTTTTAAATAAATCTGAAAAATAATCAGGAATTTTTTATACTGGGATAAATGCCAAACTCTTGATCATTCGAATCTGTAGGCTTAATTTTTAATCATTTCCATCTTTAGCGACCAGCCCTTCAGATTGCACTATTCGCCAAATAATTTGTCCAAAGTGAAATAGACATCCCTCATATATAGCTGATGGAAAAAAATCGTTTGTGGCAGCTACACTAGATATTTCGAAATCTGAAATAATTCGTATAGGATTCAAGTTTATATTCCATTGACAAGCTGTGTAACAGAGTTCATAAAAAGTATTTGGTCGTTGTATATCATAATATTGTTGTAGATCGTTGTAGATATTTCAAAGTATTTGATCGTTGTCTTGAAATTTTTTGTTTCTACGCTAAATTAGAAGGTAAATATATTCTACATTCTTCATTACATTCTACTATACTACTTCTAATAATTTGTGCGGGCTTTGAAGTAGATGTTTTAGCAATACTTTTTACTTTCGTATTAATTTGGCAAATGGTTCTTTTAAAAGCCTGCGGATCATGTGATTGAGCAGATGGCTCCTTCTTGACTAAATGTTTTCCATCTACCAAAACTGTTAGAACTCGACCTGAGCACAATAAGGACTTGCGTTGCGCCTACCACCTAAAATCTTTGCTACTTTTACTACTTAAGTGGTAATCGTATCCGTATAATTTGTCATTCCCCTTATTTGATTTGACTGTTTCAACCTTCATTTTTTTAATTACATATATAATTTTGATTATCTTAATTATTTATAATTTTTAATTATTTAAGTTATATGTATGTCCTATTTTTAATAATTATAATGAATGACAATTGCCAATATTAAATTCATTTTATTTTTATAATAAAAACTAGTTACCTTAGCAGCGTCTTTCATAAAAACTACACTCTAATTAAATTCTTAATAATATAAAAATAGTACATGTATGTTTCATTTAACTTTTTAAATTATTTTTTTTTTAATTGCGGGCGCCCGAAATTACAAAAAAAAATAATTTTAAGAACGAGGGATTTTGATACGGGGGATTTTAAAAACAGGATTTTAAAACAGGAGATTTTGATACGGGGTATTTTAAAAAAAGGATTTTCAAAAACGAGATTTCGTATCCAATCCGTTTGTTTGTGTACTTGGAAGAGATGTGATCCTAGAACGTTGTTGATATCTTCAACACCGAAAAATACATATTATCAAATTTACCTAACTAATTATTGTTATTCACTTTCTTATTATTTTCCTTATTACATGACATGTAACAACAATATCAGTTTTTTTCTTCATTTGCAATAATTTTTCCTTCATCCCATACATTCGAAATATAACAACTTTGCTCAACAAATTTGTCTTAGAAATTTCCATTAATATAATTTTTTTTTCACAATTTCTATTACGAATACAATCTTTATCCGGATATTATTGTTGTTATTTTATTAGGTTTTTTTTTTTTTTTTTTTTTGAATGATTCACCAAACTGCATTGCAATCCTTTTAGTACAACACTTTTAGTGGGTACAAATTTAGAAAAAAATTTCAATTTGCAAAACAATTCAGTACATAGTACACAGAATTCGACAACTTCACTTCACAAGAATCAGCAACAAATCACTAAAATAATAAAATAAAAGAAAAACAGGATTTGAGAAGAGAAGTAGGCAGAATTAAAGGATAATTTATTGTATATCTTTATAAAAAGGAAAAAAAAAACAAAAAATTTGATTTAAAGTAAACTGGAAAAAAAAAAAAAATTTGTATGAGGAGCAGAAAAATAATATTATTTTTTTCGTTTTTGTTAAATAAAAATTCAGGAATCAAGATTTTAGTTATTTTTATATTTTGCTTGTTGTTGTTATAATTTTTTGTTAAAAATATTTTTGAATGGTTATGTTTTTGGTATAATGGTTATATAATATCTACTCTTGTATAACGCACATAAATTTTCATTTTCAAAAGGAAAATACATTTTTATTTTTATTTTTTATGCTTTTCTTAATGATTTTTCAATGGATTTTCTTTTATATTATTTTTTTTTTTGCTTTATTATTATTATTCTTTTTTGTATTCAAAGCAATTCTATATTCAGATTTTATATTATATTATATATATTATATATATATAGCCCAGCCTTCTTTAATGTGCAGCAACTTAACAAGTTATATTTTATGTGTTTGGTTGTTTTTTTCCAACAAAAAAAATACATTGTACAACACATTACAATAAAAATATCACGCAGAATACAAAAAAGAAAAACAAAAATAAAAAATAAGAAAAATCAAGGATATTTTTATCCTTTTCATTCATTTCTTATAGGTACACTATATTTGGTTTAATTTTTTGTATTTTTTTTTTTTCTATATTATGTATTTGTGTTTTAACATTAAATTTTATTTTTTATTTAAATATAAATATATTATAAAGTATGTGTATATGCATATATGATTATACAGGATGTTCCGTTATAAATTGCATCCGCTTATAAAAACAAAAAAAAAATAAGAAAATAAATCTTTTGTCAGAGCACGTCGTATCAAAAGCAAGTCAACAATATGATCATTTGTGGAATGTTGTAATTATTACAGTTATTCTGCATCTTGCTAGGTATTAATGACCATAAATAGTATCGAACAGTGTTGTTCCTTTACGTGTAATATTTAATTCTCTACACTTTGAAGTAGACTTTGGTGTAAACAAGCCGTATACTGTAAACAATCTAAACTATGCTGTATACAATAAAATCAATGTCAACTGTAATGTAAACAATAATTTTTTTTTTTAGTAAATTCGGTTCATTTCAAGAATTGTATTTAAAGATTTCGGTTAGATGATTTGGTGTGACAAAGCATATAAAAAATGTATTACATTACCTAAAGCTTAGAATTAGTTTAATTAATTGATGGGTGAAAAAATTATTCAATCAATGCTAAAACGGTTATTTCAGTATTGCATAATGCTACGGGAAAGCAAGCTTTTCTACGTACTTGGGACTTAACTGCATATTTTAAAACAGCTGATATATTGCCTGAAATTGTTGTGGAGTTTGTTGATATTACAAAGGATCTGTATTATACTGTTGTTTATGCTGTTTTATCAGACAATGCTAGTGCCATAAGATTTTTCGATGATATTCAAGAAACTAAGGATGTAGATGACTTGGTTGCAAATCAGTATTTTTATTTAACCTAATGGTAACAGGTTATGAATTAATTATCTACGTAATGAAGTAGATATAATGGTATTGTCTACAAAGTATTGTCAACATGTAAAAAATAATGTAATCTACATAATATAGTTTACGTCGCATAACCATGGTATTGAATGAAAAGGCCTAATTATATTCTACATTATATTTGCAATCCCAGATTAATTTTTCTAAATATATTTTCAAAGAGTTCCAATGACAAATTTAAATTTAAATTTTAACTTTAAACAATGTCTTGCTATGACACTGTATTACTTATAATTAGACTATATTAATATCACCAAGCAAGTCTGACATATTCTTATTACTATCTAAATCACTAATCTAATCTATCTAGTATATCTAAATTACTATCTTTGAAAAAATGTAACATGCACACTATCGTATGAGTCATTATGGGCTATTGTGTTATTGGTAAACATGCCAGAAGGCTTAAACTCCCCTCAAATTACATTTTGCAGAATCTTTTGAGAGGATAAAACTGTCCAACATCTTCTCTGTATTTGCCCCGGTCTTTATAAAAAAATAAAAGCTATTTTTGAGCCTTCTGTCTGAACTCACTGTGTGCTAAAAAGCTCAAAATATTTCAACGAATAGATTCGATATGAGAGAATAGGCGTTACTGGTCTTTGCACATCAATGTATTTCAGTCAACCACTGCGACCTATCTACCTACATAAAATATTTTAATTTTTTTTTGTTTTTATCTTATTTATTACATATCTTAATCTATTAATTTTTTATACTCTATTTGATATTACAAACTAAAAAGTCAGTTTTGTTGAATCTAAATATTAACAAAAAAAAAAACTATAAATTCAAGTACGACCTAAGCTGTCTCAACTATACAATTATTTATAGAAAATAGCAAAAAGCTATTAAATAGCAAAAGAGTGAAATACAACAACAAATTAATAGTAGATACATCTATTAATTAAAAAAAAAAAAATTGGTAGTTCAATTGTCAACATTGGCACACCTTGTCAAATCTGATGAACTAAAAAACTCTACATTTCAATTCAATTTCAAATAAAATAATGTGTTTAGTTGAAAATATGGTAATTCGCGTTGCGATCTAGAGATTTCTCATTAAAAAAAAAATTCGAGATTACTAAAGCCTTATTGTCTTAATGATTCGAATTCGATATTATAAATTATGCTGCCAATAATAAATTTGTTCAGGTTTTCATTTAAGTATTTATAATATAGAGTCGAACATAATTAACTGGTATCGGGCTCAAGCATTTTTTTACCTTTAAAATTTATATAAAAAATGAACGAAATTATATTCTGAATCTATATTTTGTTGATTCAAACATTCAATAACAATAAAATATTATTTATTTCAAAGCCTCCACCCGGTGCAAGGAATTGCTCCGAAGAGCTGCAATTTATGTTTTTCGTAATTTTACACAATCTAAATAATGCTCAATATTGTTCCTGATTTTACTAATTCCCGGTTACTGGTTTAAATTTGATCAAATTCTATATCTAAAAAATTTTCACCAAACAGTTTAAAACTATTTTTGAGTCCGCTGGCTATTCAATTGTGTTATCCAATTTGATGACAAGAATTAAAAAAATGGAACAAATTATTTTTGTATTTAACCCGATTGTTCCCCACAGATGGGATTGCAGGCAACTGATGGTGATGATTTAACTCAACGAACATCTTTAATTTTACCTCCACGTTTCTTCATTCTAACATTTCAAGAAAAAGCGGACATAGAGGCTTTTTTCCAACCCGATATTTTTTATATCGTATATCTAAACACCAATCATTATATCGTATAAACAACAAGTCAATTAGGTATGTTCAAAGACATTTTTAAAATCACGAGGGTAAGCTAAACATGATAATAAGTCAACAAGTAAACAGTGAAGACGCCTCTGTAAGTAGTAGATGAATTGCCGGTAGCTGTATATTCAGTAAATTTAGTAAAATTAAATGAAAAATAGCTATTTGACTATTTTCAACAATTAGGTATACAAAATTTACTCTAACCTTGAAGTATAATATTTTCAAAAAATATGGTATCGAACCCAATCCAATTCCGTATATGAGGGTCTAATATAATCAAAAATATCTTAACTTTAACATGGTACTGATAATGAACAACATTTTCCACTCATTTGTAATATAGTAATAAAAAAGTGAGAATTGCTCATGTATTACAGAGTATTGCAACTTACAAACAAGAACTGTAGTAAAAATATTTATATTGTTGTCAGTAGGGCTATGTTATTAATAATGTACCAACGACCAATTACTTCTCCCGTCCGGCACATATGACTAGGAGTGTTGTATACAAGGTCATCATAGTGCTTGGAAGAATAAATCTTAATATTCTTATTAAAAGTATCACAGATTTTAATAAATTAAAAAAATATTATTTATTTATTTTATTAATTTATTTTATTTATTTATTTCATTTCTCAAAAAGAGCTGTGTAGCTCGTATAGAGTATATATACATGTATGTGATTTAACATATCAAAAATAAAAGTAATGTTTATGCAAAATTTTTGGCCTTATTATACTTGACCAAAAAGATTAATTTGACCTAATACTATCCCACCAGCTGAAATTACAATTAATTATAATAATATAAAACTACAAAAACGATACACTCTGTATATCATATTCATATTCACATATTATTTATATTTTTGGTATTCAACAATTTATTTTCACAAAAACAAAAAAAAAAAATAATAATAAGAAAATAAAAAATAATAAATATTTTTTTCTTCATCAACAAAATTGTATATATATATATAGTAGTCACATTTTGTTGACGCAATAAAATAGAAAAGTGTAAGTAAATGAAAATTTGTTGCAAGAATAAATTATTTATTTTAATTTTTTTGTTCTTTTTATTCTTTTTTTTTTTTCATTTTCATCATCATTGCACTTTAATACTAATAAGTTGAGGTTTTTATGAAAAAAAAAAAAAATAAAAACAAAATAAATAAAATAATAAATGTATAGAATTTTTAAATGAATATAATTTGTGTGTGCAAAATAATAATAAATAAAATATTATTATAAATTTTCATGTTTTTTAACATTATTTTTTTTTTTTTTTTTAATATTATAATATACTTACATAAAGAAAAGATATATTATTATGTACATACAAAACATCATATGTATATATAATATAAGAATGTATCATAATAATAAATTGTAAATTGAATATAATTAAAGTAGTTAAATGAAATTAAAAAAACAACAACAATAATAAAAATAATAAAAATAAAAAGTTAAAATAAATGTTCCAATTCAAATTCGGTTGAATAGAAATGATACAATATTGTAGCATTACAACTCTTATGACATTACACTTCACTAGAAGAGTACATTTTTTTTTATTTATTTTATTTATATAATAATGAGATCTGCAGATAAATCTACAGTCCAAGTGCAAGTACTTTTCCCTTTCGAAATGTGGCCCTTTTATTTTTCGATCATATTTTTTAATTATTTATTAGTCTTGTGTGTAAAAATTAGTATTTAATGTAATAAAATTTTGTACGTTATATTTTCAAAACATTATAAAACATTCATTGAACTCTGACCTGGCTTAAACAAAAATAGGCTAGCTATAATAAAAACTTATTTTTTAATTTCAGTTTCATTCCATTTTGTAATCCAAATGCAATTGGAGTGACATTATACTGACCGACATTTTATATTTTCTATACCTATCATCTGACTACTTGTTTTGGATATCAAACGTTTTAACTGCATGGTTTAAAATATCTTGTCTCTATTATTCATACAAATTGTAATCTAGTTGTCCTTTTGAATTATACAGGCTTACTCTACCACTCAGTTTGGCCGTCTACTTCTTTAAAATGTAGTATGACAACAAAAAATGGATCGCTAAAGGCGTGAGATTAAAATGACACAATCTAATATTATTAGTACGCTAATAATGTCTGTAAAACTTTTCACCTCGGTGAATTAAAGCCAAAAATATTGACAGAAACTAAAAAATTTAAATGTGAAGCTTATTCAAAATATTACCGTAAAAAATTACCGATTACGAAATAAAAAAAATAATAAAAAATAGATACTATTTTTTCAGTTATAGAAAAAATATATCCAAGTTCTAAACCCACATGCGATCATCTGAATAATAGTAAAAGATCATAAGGCCAGTAAAATTATTTTTTAAAATATGATTTTTTTTTAAATTATAGAAGAACTTTTAAAGCATCAGAACAATTAAAATTAGCCAAAACAAAAAAATAGGTAATAAACTATTAAACATTTTTAAATTTCCCTGGTTTGTGTCTTTGAACTAATCACGTCGAAATGGTTCTAATTGACCAATTCACATATTGAAGTCCAATTGAATGTTTATTTTGTAAAGAAAAATATTGTTGCCATGTTTGTAATCTTGTTTTGCCACCCTTAAAAATTCATAGTTAAATGCTAATTGATTTTCCAGATCCAGTTGAAACAGTCACTTCAAACTGTAAGCTACCATTTATAAATTAATCAGAATTTAAACGAATGGTTTTAATTAAAATAAAGATCTAATCTCTATTTATATATTTCATATTGATTTAATTTATTGATATAAATTAAAAGTCGATAGCCCTGGCAGGTAGTGCTGGCAAATCACTATTGTTTATAATTTAAAATATATTCACTAAAAATAATAATTATGAAAATGATATAAATCAGTAAACTGATAAAAGAAGCCACCCTGTAATATTTAAATGTAAAGTAGATCACCAATTTTTCTTACCGCAAGAAATTCTATATTGTTAGGGAAGGTGTCATCTAAATTTAGTTATTTCTAGTTAAAACTGATACAGCTACAAAAGAAGTGTTCAAGAGGTTCGTGTTCAAGAGGATCTCGGGGTTGAACGAAATTTCTACTGTAGAAGTAACATTTTATTAGCCACTAGTCCTTATACTGATTTCTACTATTCGTTTGATCTAATATATAAGTACGCGATCATGGTTATAACTTCAAGATGTTACCCAGGTAGTTAAACTATACCAAATCGAATCCAATCCTCTTTAAGAAGCCCCTTAGGGTTGCAAACTTAATTTTGCAATTCATCCGATCTCTTCTTTGCCTTTATAGTACACTTAGAGTATAATATTACTTAGAGATATCAAAAGCCGGCTAGCTACACTATAAAATTTGTTTCGGTATTTGTGTCCAACCAACTTAGAACATAATAGCTAGCAACTGCGGTAGGAACATAAATTTGATACAAAAAATAGTATAAGTTCGACGTCGAACTTATGTTATTTTCAATTTTAATCGAATTTTATCAAAGCTATAACATATTGTCGTCTATTTTCGGTCTATTTTCGATATACGCCGAATTTGGTTTATTCCATATACGCCAAATTGTCAATTTAAAGTTGAAGGTTGTTCTGGGAATTTAAAAGTTGTTTCTGGTGTTTTAAAAGGTTCTGCGGTTGTTTCTGGGTGTTCAAAAAGTTGTTTCTGGGGTTTTAAAAGGTTCTAAAATTGATAAGTGTAATTTAGAAATAAAATTTAGGAATAAATTGCATTTATCAATTTTATTCTAAATTGTAGTAGTTTTAGAGATATTCGGATTGATTTGTTCTCCATATTCAATTTTGTTATTAAAATGTAAGTATATTTTTTTGCCCCCTATATCACAATTATTTGCGCCCTATATTCATACAACTATATAATATGTGAACAATTATGATCTAACAACTGATTTTTTTGATATCGAAAAATGGTTTTATTTGAGAAAATTTCCAGATCAAAAGGTTTTTTTTTGTTAGCCGATAATGTCTCTGGATCTACTGTAGACTAATTTTGGGTCGGAAAATTTTTTAATTCTATGCCAAATGAATGCAGTAATCTGTTCTGAAAAATGATTCTTTGAATGTTGTGAATTTTCTAAATGTCATATTTTTAATACTAGTATCTACAATAAAATTTTTCAAATTATTTTAAAATGCCAGAAAGTTATTTAAATTTTCAAAAAGTGGATTTCAACTGATCCGAACAACTACAGACCTATATTTTTAATGTCATCCATTTTGTAAGAAAAGGCTATATAGTGTAGAATAATGAATTTTCTTGATAAATCAATATATAAATTTGAATACAACTTAATAGTCTGTTTATTGATACCACTAAAGTTCTTGGTACGATAAAACATGACTTACTGCTAAACAAAATCTACAATGCCGAATTTAGAGGATTTAACTCTTATCTTAGTGATAGGGAACAGCGAGTCAAACTGATTGGAAATTTTAGTGATATTGTTAGCATCAAAGTAGGTATATCTTAGGGTTCTGTTTTCGACACAATCTTGTTTATAATTTTCGATTAACGCTTTAAAAGAATACCTAGATACAGCCTTAGCCCATTCCTTTATTATTTATAATAATTCTAGCACAAAATAAAGATTTTGTTTATAATGTGTTGTAGTGGCTTACGGGTTTATATTTTGGTTTTGGGTTTACATTTGGCATTTTTTTTTTGCGACAGTTTTAAATTCTGGTTGAGTATTTTTTATGTTAACCAGTGTTCAAATCCAAAGTTCTGATAACACCCTAACTATATCTTTTGTTTTGGTTGTCTGAAAATGATTAATTAATGTCCTTAGATATTCTTTAATTATTGCGAGTAACTCTGTTTCATACGATATATTTTATTAATTTTAACTTTTATGTCATAATTGTTCTGTAACCCCGGTGGGGCATATAGGACCAATATTTATCTGTAAATAGTATTAAATTTTGTTTTTTTTTTTAATTATTTACTTTATTTGTAAATATTAGAGATTAAAAAATTTTATAAACTAGAAATTTATAAATTTTTTTACAAAATATTTATTGTCTTCAAACCTTATTTAATTTGGAAATTTTTTCATAAACATCTCATATTCAAATAAACGTGTAATAATATAAAAATTGTCTTTATTTTATATTATAATTTAAATTGTCCAAATTTATAATAAGAAATGAAAACAAAATGATGTATTTAAGAAATTTTACATGTATATTTATATAATAACAATAATAATAATACATAATAATATTGTTTGTATGGTTTTATATTTTTAAGTGAAATACATTAATAATATTTTTATTCATCAGATTTCATGTACTTAAAAATAAAAATCTTTTCATATAAAATTTATTTATATTTTTTTTTTTTTTTGTTTTTTCTTCATTATTCGTCGTCGACAACATTAAAAAAAATTATGAATTATTTTTGAAAATTATACACGACGTTATGTTTATTATTATTATTATTATTGTATGTATATAAATAAAATATAAATTTAAATGTTGTTTGTAAACCATAAATTTTCTGACATCAACAAGTAATTTGTGTATTAAATAAATGTTTTTTTTTTTAAATTTTTTTATTTGATATTTTGTTAAAAAATTGTTGAAAGAAAATTGAAAATGTGTATCAGAGACAGAAGAGTTCATATTCTGTTTTACTTCCGAACACTTTATAATTTTTTTTTAAAAAAAAAAAAAGGATATTTTTATGTTTTAAAATGATGTATAGGTACGTATTTAATATTAAATAAAAAACAGAAAAATTATATAGATTTAAATGGTGTATACATAAAATTTATAATTATTTTTAAATTTTAAAAAATTATTGTACAAAATGTGTAAAATAGTAACAAAAAAAAAATTTAATATTTTTTAATTGTCATTTACAACTTTTTTTTTTTTTTAATGCCAATTTTATTAAAATGTACCCACTCGTCGAATGCAAAGAAAATTGTTTTAACCCTTTCGCGTCGAGTTTATATTTTAAGGATTAGAGTAATTCTTGATTAGTAATCAACTAGATAACCATTGTGCAATGAAAATTAATTTTACTCAAAAATTTTTCATGCCATATTTCAGGAGTGAGAGAAAGGGATATATCGTACCAACAGCTATGTATGTTGGTACAATATATCCCAACAGGTGTGAGTGAATTAAAAAACAATAATAACAAACAAAAAATATCCTTTATTCATCGGATTTATATAAATAAGAATTCATAACAAAAATAAAAATTATATATAGTAAATTATTAAAAATATAAAAAAATGAATTAATTTATACTTAATATCACATATTTGACATGTATAATATGTTTGTTTATCCTTTTTTTGCCAGAATTATCTTTTGCGCATTTTACGCAACGTTTTCGTGAGGTATACCTTCTATTGGCATATGATCACCAGCATTATAAAATATCTGTGCCTTCTTTGCAGGATGTTCAGTCTGATAACTCCTTTTATGAGTATCATTTTTTCTTCCTAATGTATTTTTTTTTTTTTTTTTTTTTTTTTTTTTTATATTATAGCCAAAACTTAGGTTTTGAACCCTTTAGCACTTGCGTACCGTTGACCATTTGAAGAAGGAAAGGATAGTTAAAGGAAAGGAAAGAAAAAGGAAGAAGAAAAGTTTTGTGGGAAAGAGCGAACAATGTTGTTAATATTCGTCTTAAATCTCTGTAAATCATAAATAAAAAATCCTTCTCTCATTGGGAATGCTTCGATTGGGATGCGATTCCACAATCGAGATGTTCTTACTATAAAAGAATTGCCATAGCCGGACTTAAACCATCTCGGAATTTCCACTGTGAAAGGGTGTGCAGTCTCGTGTTGTGCGACAGAATTGCTTGAGAGGAGGAAGAAGTGACTTTAGTTTCTCGGAACAAGTGCCAACACCAAGTAGATATCTATAAAATAGAGAAAGTGCTCCAACAATACGACGATGACGAAGTGGTATAAGGGATGAGGTCAAGTTTACGTCGTCTATAAGACGAATGGCGCGGTTTTGAACTTTGTCCAAAAAATTTAAAGCAGTTTTTGGTGCACCTGCCCATAAATGTGAGTTATACTCGAGCTTGGGTCGTATATATGCTTTATAGATTTTTAAGAAGTCTCGAGATGAAAAATAAGCTTTGCAGCGACTTAAAAAGCCCAAACATTTGGCGGCGCTTTTCGCAATATCAAAAATATGCTCATTCCAGTGCATATTTTGATTCACTCGCATCCCGAGAATGTTCAAGTCTTTGAGTCGCTGAATAACTTCATTTTGAAGTCGAAGAATTGGTTCGAATGTTGTTAGCTTGTTACTAACAAGACAGCTTTGAGTTTTTGAAGTGTTAAACTCGACTCTGTTTGCTCTACCCCAGTCGACAATTTTGGCTAGGTCGTGATTGAGTGCACCAGCCATCATTGTTCTTTTGGAGTTGACTGCTGAAGCTGTAGCATTATTTGTTTTAAGAAAATCATATGATGCTACTAGAGTGCTGTCATCAGCAAAACTATGCGATTGGATTGAAAGTTAATTTGAGAAGGTCATTAATGAAAATGAGAAATAGGGTGGGTGAAAGGACGGAGCATTGTGGAACACCAGCATTGATTTGAAGTTGGTCAGAAAAACTACCGTCAACTGAAACTATGATAGATCGATTTAAGAGATAGCTTTCAATCCATTTAGAAAAGGTTGGACCGAGGCCTACAGCATTGCATTTTGCTATAAGAACAGAATGCCAGACTCGATCAAAAGCCTTAGATATATCCAGAGCTACAACAGCAGTTTCACCAGATTGATGAAGACTGGTGTTAAGCTTTTCGCAGAGGCATGTCATGAGATCACCGGTGGAACTCTGAGCTCGAGAGCCGTATTGACTATCATGAATTATACCTCTACTATCAAGATATTTCTTCAACTTTTGATTGATTAAGATTTCCATCGTTTTGGAAATAATGGAAGTAATAGCTATGGGCCTATAGTTCGAAGCCATAGATTCGAAGCCATAGATTTAGCCATAGATTCGTCTATTGATTGATGTGAATTTTCTTCTCGGTATTTCAAGTATATGACGTGGCTTAGATATGCAACAACTTCGTCAATATGCCGTGTCAAAATTTTTAATCAACACAGTATGTTTTTTTTTTTTTTTTGTTTTTTTTTTTTACACGCTTTTAAACACTAGGAAAGGATTCCTTTATACAAAATTTTTATCAAAAATTTTTGAGCAATCTGCAGGTTTTTCTGGATCATTGAAATATATTTTTGAGATCAGTAAACGATATCTATCTCGTGATATAGAATTTTTAATAAGGCTATCCTTGTGATTTTTTGTTTGACCAGTAGGTCTGATAATTTGGTAAGCAATTTTATGTCACTATTAGAGTAATTCCTATAACAATCATAATTTCATGACTTCATGTTCATATTCAGTGTTTTGTCTATACATTATTATAATTGTTTTTTGTTTATTAGACATATTAACAGTAATAGAAATAATCTATAATTTTAATAGTTTTAAAATTTTTACTATTAGTTTCATAATAGATATTATATTGACAATCATTTCAGTACAAAGCCAATTTTACATTCATTTATAAATTATTGGATAATTTTAAATCTTAAAATCAAACCAAATATACCAATATTTTGAATTAAAAAATATTTTCATGAAACAAAAATGTTGTTTAATGAAAAAAGTTAAAAAAAGTTTATTTTTTGATTAGAACTAAATCTAATCTTATGCTAGACCTATACATGGTTATGAAAGTTTAATCTAATGGTTGACTTACATGGTGTATATAGGTAGTAGTCATCTGAAAAATAAATTGAATATAACGAATTCAGGACATGATTGCTTAATCCGAAATTACGAGTTCAGGGCATGATTGATGGACCCCTGTTCAGGGCTTGATTGTTTAATTTAATTATCCTGTCTTCATTATTTTTGTTTATTAACTTTGTAGCTTAATTTGACATTAACTTTTTTTTTTTGTATTTATATTTTTATTTCATTGTTTAATTAATATCTAATAACTATTCTATAGACAAGAGATTTTAAATATATGTACAAAAAAAAATATACATAAAATAATACCAAAGTATGATCTAGCTTCTGATATTGGTAGTATTTTTTCACATTTAATTAGTTAATATAACTGGGAAATTAATAATATTAAATACTAGCTTTGTAACCCGTCATAAATGACAAAAGCAAAATAAATCCTAGTTTCTTTTTTTCTTTCATTAGATTCTTTATTCCGAAATTACAGTACTTATGTTTATATCACTTTTTATTTATTTTTATTTATGTTTATATTGGCCTAACACTAATCTTTTTTTTTTATATAACAGAAAAAGAAGTACCATACCAACAAATTTGTATAAAATGTTTGTATTTTTGTATGGTATACTCGTACTCACTTCCATTTAGTTATATATCGTTAGTTGGGTTCCATTTAGTATAAATTATACCGTATTAGCGTTATTGTGGCCTCTGGGAGAGCAAATTTAAAAATGGGATCTTATTTTCATATAAATTTTGTCTTTTGTATAATGTATAGGGATCTTATTTTGCTATATGAATAAACTGTTATTATGGTATTGTGTTATTTAAAAATATTCAAAATTTTGTATCTAAATTGGTAAAATTTACAAAAAATACAAAAACATTTTCATCAATAATTTTCAATTTAAAAAAAACAATGTTTTATTATCCGGCGTAGAAATAGAGTTAATTATCATACTCTACTTCTATCAAGTTCTATTGATTGAACAGTGAACCTGAACAGTGAAGTGAACAGTGAACACTTAACACTGAAAATAAAATAATATTTTTGGAATGGAGCATGCAGAACATACAGAATACAGATACAGCAAATAATAAAAAAAAAACAAAAAAAAACAAAAATAATTTTTTTTGAGTGAAGTGAGTTACGCACACAATAATGACAAAAATAAAAGGTAGAAGCAATAAAGTAGTATAATGTATCATATTATACAATACAAATATGCTGATACACATGTATATTATTGTGTATAATTTTAAGTAATAAGAATAACCTTTGAGTGAATTACGTTTTTTTTTTGTGTTAAATGCTGTTTGCCTTTTGATTATTATACCATATTAAACTATTGATAAAATTTCTATTAGTCCTTTTTATTATAAATCAAAAAAATTGTTTGTTTTATTTATATTATTATTTGTATTTTTTATTTTTCCTTATTATTTGCGAAGAAGACTAACATTAAATTAAAAAAATGTAGTTAATGCAATCAATTTTTCCTGCAAAGGTTCAGCATGGTAGACAGGGGTTAAAAAAAGCACCAAAGCAATTTGTATATATATGCATTTGTATACATATGCAATTTGTATATGTGTTGGAGCGTTCCGTCGAACTTACAAACATCCAGATAAATGCAGAATAATATATATATAATACTCCCTCCACATTTAACAACAAATTGCAGTACGTACCGTACTTAATGTCAGTACGAAAAGTTATGCCATACTCTACCTAAATAACTGACAATAGAAATAAAAACAAATATACATACATACATACAATATCTATACATACCTACATATACATTTACATTAAAATAGTGAAGCCAATCAAAATTTGTCAATTATTGTTACATTGAAAATAATTTTCGTGAAATTCAATAAAAATCAAAAACCAAAAAAAACATGAAAAACAATAGAAGAAAAACAATACAACAACAAGAACATAAAAAGAAGTTTTTTTTTTGTTTGTTACAATAAAAGAAAATTTCAATCTCTAGCTATCAAAATTTTCCTTTTCTATCATACAAAATTAAAGTAGAAAAATAAAAAATCAAAAAAAAACAGACAAATAAAAAACAAATAAAAACTAAATGAGAATGACACAATTTACCAAATTGATTTTTCTTTGATTGTATTTACTACATATTCCTATTTACATATACAAATATATTTACATGCAAATTCACATACTCTGCTATATATATCTAAAAATAAAATATATTTTATTAAAGCTTGATTTACTTTTATTACATATATTTTATATATACAAAAAATAGACTTACATACATAGTATGTAGTTGTAAATCCTTTGTGAATGAATCAACAGTGTACTTGTAACTTAACAATAGCTGTAAACAAAAAATTCAACAAAAAAAAAAATTAACAACATTTTTTTTAAAAATAACAAAAACAAAAAAACGTATAATTTTGTTTCAGGACGTTCTTGTTTTTCCTTTTTGTTTTTTTTTGTTTTTGTTTAATATTTTGTCCTCAATATTCTTGTATATTCTTGTCTTTTGGGTGCAATTACATTTTTGAGGTCTTTTACACACGACTGACAAATCAACAGTAAATTTTTTTCTTTATTATTATTTTTTTTTTTTTTTGTATAAATTCTTTACGTCTATCTTCAACAAAATTACATACACATATATACATATTTAATCAAAAATAATTTTGCTCGCTTGCAAAATCAAGGATATAAAAACAAAAAAAAAAAAAACAAAACAACAAATTTACTTATTGTAAAGGACTTTTTTTTTTTTTTTTTTTTTCAGTTCATTTTTATTTTTATTGTTTTTATTTTTTGATAATATTATATGTATATATAGTGTAGGTGGGGATGTATGGTTGTGTATTAAATATTAAGTCGCTTGTTGCTGATATTTTATTGTATTGTATGTCACTCAAAATGTAGACAAGACTAAATTACTTGCATATCTGTAACCAAATATATACATCATGTAAAGATATTTTATATTATGTATATGTATGTATATATACAGTGAAAGAAATTAAAATAATTTCACCTTGAAAACTTCACTTTTGAAGTATATAGGTACTACAGAATTTGCTTTTTTTTTCACCTGAATTTTTTAACTTTAGAATTTTGTTTTACTGTACGAATATACTGTTTAAATTTGAAAGTAAGACCTTTAACTGCTGTCTTAAAATAGCCAGTGAATTGAAAGTTTGTAGTACACCTCAGCATGAGGGAGTTGATTAAATTAATGTGATGCTCAGATTGTCGTGTCAGGCTTCCGTAACAGGGAATTATAATTAATGTAATACAGTATCATTACGAAGATAGTCAAATGAAAATGTTCGCAAGTGTTTGGCTGGATCAGATTAGATTGCCGGTAATATTATACGATTCAATAAAATTTCTATGATTTCAAATGAACTGAAAAAATTGACTCCATCAAATAAATTATTTTTATTAGCGGTTAGTGTTCATTAAGTTAATGTAATATTAAATGTAGTATTAACTATTTATTCACAATTAACTGTTACTGTCATAACACTGATCTTATTTACATTAGAATTTAAGTATGAAATTAAGTAAAAAGGCTTATTAACTTACTGTCATTAGCTTACTGACATATTAAATGTAATACGAGCTATTTATTCACCATTAACTATTACTGAGTTTAATTTTGAGCTATTTAGGTAGATCAGGTATCCATTAGCGTACTGTCATTTTAATTATTTATTCACCATTAATTGGTTATTGTTATAACGCTACACTTATTTAAATATGCAGTTAATTAAATAGGTGGTAATTTTTTCCATAATTAACCATTTATTCACAATTAACATTAACTATTACCGTCATAACATAAACTTATTTACATCAGGATTTAAGTATGCATCAATTAACTAGGTATATGTCCGTTAAATTACTGTCATATTAAATCTAATATTAGCTATTTATTCAACATTAACTCTTATTGCTATAAGACTGGACTTATTTACATCAAAATTTAAGCATGCAGTTAATTAGGTAGGTCTCCATTAACTCACTGTCATATTAAAGGTAGTATTAATAAACTATTTATTTATAATTAACTGATTACTGTCATAACAGTGCATTTATTTATTTAGATCAAGATTGTTCAGTTAATTAGGTAGGTGTCCATTAACGTACTGTCATATTATTAAATGTAATATTAGCTATTTATTCATCTACAACTGTTACTGTCATAACACTAGATTTATTTACATCAGGATTAAGAACGTAGTTAATTAGTTAGATCTCCATTATCTTACTGTCATATTAAATGTAATATTACCCATTTATTCACCATTAAGTGTTACTGTCATAGCACTGCAGTTATTTACATCAGGATTTAATTATGCAGTTGATTAGGTAGATGTCAATTAAGTTACTCATATTAAATGTGGTATTAACTGTCATATAAAATTTCATATTAAAAATGGTATGGTGAATAATATTAACTGATTATTGTTATAACACAATACTTATTTACATCAGGATTTAACTATGCAGTTAATTAGGTAGGTGTCCCTTAAATTACTGTCATATTAAATTTAATGTTAACTATTTATTCATCATTAACTGATTACTGTCATAACACTGCATTTATTCAGATCATCAGGATTGTTCAGTTAATTAGGTAGGTCTCCATTAATGTTTTGTCATATTAAATGTAATATTAGCTATTTTTATTCACCATTAACTGTTACTGTCATAACACTAGACTTATTGACATCAGGATTAAGTATGTAGTTAATTAGGTAGATCTTGCTGTCACATTAAATGTAATTTTATTTACATCAGAATTTAAGTATGCAGTTTAATAGGCAGATGTCTATTAAATTACTATCATATTAAATGTGGTATTAACTGTCATATTAAAAATGGTATGGCGAATAAAATTAACTGATTAACAATTAATACCACTTATCATATCAAATGTGGTATTAACTGTCATATAAAATGTCATATTAAAAATAGTATGGTGAATAAAATTAACTGATTATTGTTATAACACTATACTTTTATTTACATCAGGATTTTGGTATGTAGTTAATCTTGCTAGAGGATTTACCACCCAGAACATAGTAAAGATGGTTTATATAGTTGCATATAATAGCTATATTCATTAGTTTATTTTATCCTAACTAACTTACTAACATTTTTAAATTTCCTTAACTGTATAATATATATTTATATAACTTCCAATTTAATTTTGATTTTAATAAAAAAAAAATAAAAAAAATGAAAACATAAAAGAAAATGAGAATCCTGCATTTATTTTTTTTTATTATTCTCTATTTTTTTTTTTTTTTTGTATTTTAAAATCTTTTCTTATTGTGGATCCGACAAGTTTATGAAGCAGACAAATTCATGCTGATTACATCAGATACACATATACAATAAAAATAATAACAACTACAACAACAATAACAATAATAATAAAAATAAATCTACCACTAGTTGCACATACAATTTCTTTTTGGTTGGTTTTTTTTTTTTTTGTTTTTTTTTTTTTGATAAAATTCAAAAATTACAGAGTCAATGAAAATCAAAAAAAAAAAAAAAACCATATATAAAAAAACTTAACAATAGAAAAATTTTAAGTTTTCACTTCAAATTTTTAATTTTTTTTTATTAATTTTTTTTTTTTTTTCTTATTGTCACAAAATATCTCAACATAATATATCACATACACAAACAAACATATTATAATATGAAATTACAAAATTCTTTTTTTTTTTGTTTTGTTTTTTTTTTTTTTTTAATATTACAATCCATTCTAATCGTGATCCTTGCATAATACCGATTTGTGTGTTCTCTTATATTTTATTTTATACAAAGTTATAATTTTTCTTTCATTTTTTTTTTTGAAAATATTTAGTGTAACGGTAAAAAAAAATATGTGTACATATACAATAATATTCAGTAACAGTTATAATCATACTTCATATGCATTTTGGTACATATATATATATATAACATATACATATGCCACCTTATCTATTTGATTTAAGTATGGTGAGTGTGGTAATATGTATAGGGATCTAGTTATATTTGGATTTATATGTATTATGAATAGTTGTTTATGAAATGAAAATTTGTGGCGACATCAGTTGTAATATTATTTGTTGTTATCCTTATCATATAAAAGTAATGTACAAAAATGTAAAAAAAAAAAAAAGACAAACAGAAATATTTTCAATTCCTTGTAATGTTTGATTATTTTTGTGTTCTGTTGTTTTTATTTTGATTTCTATAGGGAATGATATCGTGTGTCATTTTACACGGTCAATACATTTAAATAATATTTCAATAACTGTAGAAAAATTCGAACTATGTATAAGTAGAATAATAGTGTTTGTCGTAGATTTGAATTTTTAGATTTATACTTATGTGTAGCGAAAGCTTTGTTATAGCTAAAGCTTTGTCCTGTATTAGTTTGCTGACTATAGTAAAATTTTCATCATTCTGAAGAATTTCCAAAGTCGAAACATTTTTCCGAATAATTCCGAACAGTTTTATTCTATTTCATACGTCTTGATGTACATTTTATTGTGTTCTGATCTACCTATAATCGTGTTTGTATCAAAAATTTAGATTGAGATTTACATTGTGGTAAAAAAAGAGTTGGAATACATGGTAAAAGAGTTGTTATACATGAAATACAATTCCCAATTACTTTTAAGTGCACAATAGTCTATTCCAATCTTCTGAATACGATCATTCAGTCTTCTGACAATTCATTAAGTTATGCAGTATTCTAATTATAGTCATATGTACAGTTTTCTAATAATGGAGTAGCAACCGGATTGGATAAAAATATTAATTAAATTTTTATTTAGCATACCACTGTTTATACGAGAGTAAAAAAAAAAGTATTATTCGTAATGATGCAGAAATAAAAATTTCAAGTAGTATTGCAAATTACATCATTAGCGATAGTATATCCTAAACTACCCAAACCTGTAAGAATGCATTACGTTTGTTATGGTCAGGTGGTTCAGAAGTAGAAGAAGAGCCTGAAATGTACTTGTGTCTCGAATAAATTTTCAAAAACCGGCTAGGATAGTATACGAGGACATACCACAAACCAACGAAGCGTTGGGTGTAATTTAATGTAAAATTCAAGTAATATTGCAGATTACATCATTAGCGATAGAATATCCTAAACTACCCAAACCTGTAAGAATGCATTACGTTTGTTATGGTCAGGTGGTTCAGAAGTAGAAGAAGAGCCTGAAATGTACTTGTGTCTCGAATAAATTTTCAAAAACCGGCTAGGATAGTATACGAGGACATACCACAAACCAACGAAGCGTTGGGTGTAATTTAATGTAAAATTCAAGTAATATTGCAGATTACATCATTAGCGATAGTATACCCTAAATTACCCAAACCTGTAAAAATACATTAATTTTGATATAGTCAGGTGGTTCAGAAGTAGAAGAAGAGCCTGAAATGTAATTGTGTCCCAAATAAATGATCAAAAACCGGATAGAATAGTATGCGAGGACAGACCACAAACCAACGAAGCGTTAGATATAATTGAATGTATAGTCAGCCCTGTATATCTCAAAATGGGTATAATGTGGTTACAAACAGACTGAAGCCTAACACGCACAGAAATTAGAGGAAGAAGGAACATACCTAGATTTTTTAAATTTTATTATTCAAAGAGCCCACAGAACATTCGATAAATTTCACTTTTAAGTGCTCTAAGTGCAGAAATATCTTTATACCATTCAACGGTGATAACTGTAGACTGTTAGAAACTGTTTTGATAAATCCTATATTTGAAAAAAATTATTAGAATCCATATAGATAACATTCTGAATTTTATTTATAATACGGTCTTTACTTGATGATGTCAAATCCGAAATAGTTAAAGTAACATTTCAGTTAATACAAATTGAATAATTGCTGAAGCAGACATTTTGTATTAGGTAGTAATGAAACTAAAACAGAGTCTGAAATCAAAAATATGTATAAAGTTGGACAAGCTTCTGATTTGGTATAGTGAATGTCACTTAATAACTAGAACCTATTTCTTAAACAAACTTAGATAATTCACTTCATCATCTCTTAAGTGTGTGAGTCTAGCATAAGCATACTACTATTGTTAGTAGTTTCATATGTTAAAATAACGATACCTACCTCTATGATATTGGGTACTATCAGACCCAAGCTAAAAATCTATTTTATTTATTCCAACTAATTTTTTTTCATCAATTTTTTGACATATTCAGTTTTACATTAATGAGTTACTGATACAAATTACTATTCGCAGAATTCCTACAGAATATCTTTAAAAATTCAAATTCACTGGAGTTAATTAATTGTTTCAGGGCAGACAATTCGACTTCGAATTATTTAACTTGCTTGGTCTAAAAAATTTTAATTCAAATCATTTAAATAAAATGAAAAAACAATAACTAATAAAGACCTCTACAGAAGAATCGTACATGTAGCTATGCTTATTTATAATATCTCTGCATGCATTTTTTTAATGTCAAATGAAATGATTCCACCCATGAATAAAAATAAAAAAATAAAAAACAGTTAAAAAAAGATTTTTAATCAAATGGAATTACCAAACAAGTACCAAAAATGAAAAAAGCAAAAAAAAAAAAAAAGAACAAATTGCATAAAAAGTGCACACTAGTTAAAAATTATTGAAATTGTAGTGTATAAGCATTTATGAGTATAAGATTAAACTATATGTTGAATTTTTTATCTAGCACTACATTGGAAAATTAAATTTTTTGTTTTTTTTTTTTTTGTGTAGTATAATATTTAAAATTCGATAAATTTCAAATTGAAAATATAACTGGTATAATTAAAATGTAGGTGAAATTTAATTAATTTGAAATAGTATAGACAAAATTGAGTTTATTAGTTTGAATTGTGAAATATTAAGGATATTAATAATATAATAATACCCATCTAGATAGATAATTATAGTTTTATTTGTTTTTTCGTATTTTTTAAATTATTAAAAATGTGAAAAAAAAAATTTACAAATAAAAAAAAATTATAATTATTGATTCAAGGTCATGATTTGTTTGATAAAATCATATCAAGCTTTAATTTTTGGCTGATTCAGCATGAAACACATTGAATTGACTAACAAAAAACGGGTTAAAAATGATGATAGCTATATCTGTGTCTTATCGTATGTAAACTTTTTATGTAATAAAATTATAGAACTCATCGAAGAGTTTTCTGGTGAAATTCCACTTCAAATTTGAATTCTGATGGAATCACCTAGTAAACATTTTCTCTTTGATTTTACATTTAGTATAAAAACGCAAGTTTTTAGTACTACAAAGTTCGATATTGACAGTGGTACAACCTGAAAATCATTGAAAAAACTGTGCATAAAATGGGTATAAACATAGGTATTTAAATATGTGTAATAGATGTAAAATGGGTATTTTATTGTTTTAAAAACAAAATTAGTGCTATAAGACTCCTATATGACTCGCGATAAGCACTAAAGGTGTTATAGTGATGTTTTTATGGAAATAATGTGATTAATATTGCTATAAGAATGTTGTGATAGCAATTGCGGGAGTTGTTATATTACGATTTTCAGCAAGTGCTACAGCAATGTTGTTATTAGTTTAAAAGTACGTAATCATATTATAAGAGTTAGAGTGTTGTTATAAGAATTTTACTGTATTCCTATAATGTTACTAATAAACTTACCGTAGCTTTTGAATAATCATTTATAATTATTATATATATATATATATATATTGCGACGGCCATTATTAAACCATAAAAAACATGGTTAACAAATTTTTTTTTTTTTAAATGAACAAAAACTGAAAAGCTGTATTTTGCATTCTTTTCGCAAAAGTATCATTTTTACTCAAGAGAATAATTATTTAAATATCAAATTTGATTTTATGCATTAATTAAAGCACATCGATATTTTAAAAATACAATTTAAAAGGATATTTTCTTATTTATTTAAAATTTGGTTATTTTTGAAGGGTAATTTATTGTGTAACAATAATACTTCTATAAGTGTGCTTATAATAGTGTTATAATAGTGTGCAAGAGTCTTATAGCAATAAAATTATTACATGGATATAACAGTGAAATTTCCTTTTAATTTTACTGATATGCTTATCATACAGATACACGTATTTCGTCTACTACTTGCAGACTTCTTCAGTGTTTTGTACTCGACTGAGGAAATAAATCTAAAATTTTCTTATTTATTTGATTTGTACAGGTAACAATTTGATGTTTCTCGCAGCTGCATGGTTGTTTATTATCCAATGAATTAGCAACCAGGTAGGGGGTTGAATAAAAATATTTTTATTTATTTTATTATTGGTATTTGAAATAATTTTTCCGACGTTAGAGTGACAGGTAGGGGTGGTGTTATTTGTTTTATTGTATTTCACTAAAAATTTAAATAAAGAAGAATATCCATTGCCTTGGTCTTTATTTAGGAGTGAGTCATTTTTAGTTTTGTAAATTTCGATGCTTTCAGCTGAATCTAGTTTCCTAGAATCTCTAATGTAATTTACCATTACAATGTTTTCTTTCGAAATGCTATGATTCTCCTGGATGATGTGTTCTGCTACTTTGGATCGGAACTCTGTTGAGTTCTTCTTTTTAGCCAGGTCTGCTTCTTTCAGGTGTTCATTGAGTCGTGTTTGAATGTTTCTCCTAGTTTGCCCAATATAAACTTTGTTGCAATGACTGCAAGTTACCTTATATACACCTGATTTTTCCATTTGTTCGATTGGGTCTTTAGTTGAACCTAGAACAGACTTGAGTTGGTTAGTTCTGCTGCTATATACGATATCTAATCCATGTTTTCTAAATTTCACTCTAAATGGGAGAGAAATCTTGCTAAACTTCAATGCTACTCTTCTTTTCGGTTGTTGATCAGTGAGTAGGTTAGTGAGGGAATTCCGTTGTAAACTTCTTTTCCGTTTACTAAGTAAAGCCGTGATGGTTTTTTTCCGAATATCCGTTTATTCTCGCAATTTCAAATATATGTTTAGTTTCTTTTACTAAACCTTTTTGGGAGATGGGAAGTGTTAACATTCGATGGATCATGTGGTTGAACGATGCCATCTTATGTTGATAGGAGTGGTTAGAGGTATTCGGGATGACCCTGTCAGTATCCGTAGGTTTCCTGTAAATCTCTAGTTCTAGAGATGTTCCTGTTTTACTTAACAGTAGATCTAAGAATGGTAGTTGGCCTTCTTTTTCTACTTCGACAGTAAACTGTATATTCCTGTGGAGCCCGTTAAGAGTAGTTAAGGTTGATTCTAAGTCCCTTTCCTTTATTACAGCAAAAATATCATCTACGTATCTTTTCCAAAAGCTTGGTAACCGTACTTCTGCTGCTAAATCTGACTCCAATTTAGCCATGAAAATTTCACTGATGAATGGAGAAAGGGGATTTCCCATTGGAGCCCCCTTCAATTGCTTGCAGAAATTTCCTCTAAAGGTGAAATAATTTTCTTCCATGCAAAGCCGGATCAGCTTTATGTACTGTTTTACTTTTGTCCTTCACTGTGGTCCAGTTTCTTGTTGTAGTAACCATTCTTCTACCAGAATAATAGCCTCTTTGATTGGGATACTGAGAAAAAGGGATTTTACGTCAAAAGAGACCATGACCTCGTCTTCGTTAAGTCCTCCCATTGATTGTAATTCTTGAGCAAGTTCCTTAGAGTTTTTCACTGATTGGGTTTCGAACTGCTTATCCATATTACGAAACTCCTCCACTAACCATTTGGCTATTTTATATGTTGGAGACATATCTGCTGTCACAATTTCTCTCATCTCATTCCCTGGTTTGTGAATTTTAGGTAGTCCTTTAATTCTAGGAAGTGCTGGTTTGGGGACCTTAAGTTTGTTGACTCCTATTACTTGTCGACATTCCTTGATAGTGCTGTCTACTCACTTGATGAACTGTTGAAGAGGATCGTTTCTTAATTTCCTGTAAGGTCCGTTCGTGATCTTCTCCTGCATCCTATTATCGTAATCTTCTTTGTTTAAAATTACCAGTGCGTTGCCTTTATCAGCCTTGACAAAGTATACTGGTTTCGCCTTGATATCTCTGATGACTTTTTTCTCATTTCTGATTACCTTTTTATTATCATAGTCAATCGACATCTTTTCTTTAATGATTTTTGCTGGGGTGGCTCTTATAAGCTCCTTTTGTTCTGTTGTAATGGGCAACGTTGGATTGTACGTGTTGATTCCTGCTTCTAAGTCTACAATAAGTCTTTCGACATCAGTTTCATTGGGTATCGCGTAATTAAGTCCGTTGTTAAGTAGCACCATTTGATCTTCGGTGAAGGTCTGAGAGGACTGATTCACCACAAAATTTCCAATTTGCTGCACGTGAACTTTAGGTTTTGTGTCAACCTGTCCTCTTTCTTTCGCTCTCGATATTTTCTTATTTATTTAAAAATTGGTTATTTTTGAAGGACAATGTATTGTGTAAAAGTAATAGGTACTTCTATAAGAGTACTTATAATAGTCTTATAAGAGTGCGCAAGAGTGTTATAGCAATAAAATTATTACGTGGGTATGTTTCTGCAAAAGAGTAAAACAAACCCAATTCAAATCTTAAATTGAGACTTTTTGTCTAATTCAGTAATGCAATGAAGGTCTTGTGTAATTTTAAAAAAATAGTGGACAATAACGAAATAAATGATAAAATTAAAAAAAAAAATACAATTATTTTTAACCGAAAACTGCATCGTGAAATCTAAATGAAAATCCTTCACTCTAATTTTAAAATGTTTATTGAGTATATGCTATTCATTAATGCTGCTCATTTCTTAAGATTTTGTTAGGTCAGTTAGAAATTTATCCCACTAACCTAAGTAAATCAACTAACTATTAATAATCAAATGAGTTTTTGAATTGAAAAAATCTCTCGCAAGGGCTGGAATTTCACAATTGGTTAAAGATGAACAATTTTGAAAATTACATATTATTTAATTGTAAGATAGTAGTGGCTGCCGACAGAACGCCGACACACTTAGACCGGTATGGTCCATTGTGATATTTAATTGCAATCATACTGATTAGATTGTTATGATCAAAATACTTAAATCCAATTTGGAGTAAATATACTTCGATTGTATCGATACATTTTGGTTGAATATTGGAACATTTTAATCGAATCGAAATATTTTAGTTTAATCGAAACATTTTGGTTGGATGAACAAAAAATTTGATTAGTCAAAATGTGTGTGTTTTTTTTTACAACTTTTCGGACAATTGATGATGTCATTATAAATTATTTTAAGCTAGTAGTGTTAACTAGGCTATTATGGTTATTTTTAGATTATTGTCCGTAACTAGATATTACAAGCTTTTTTTTTTTTACATTAAATTCTATGCTTTAATTATACTAAAGAAAATCCTATTATCAATCACGTTTTTTATATTCACGATTATATTTTAGTAAGACATCTTAATCATGCGGGAATGGCATTTTAAATTTGCTCATATTTTTATTTTTCTGTGACTTTAGTTTCTTGTTAAAGTATAGTCTACTTTTAAGTCTATAATAAAATTTGATGAAATTTTCATCCAATATTAATTTTTGTTATTAAACGAAGCCAAAATAGGCTTTTTCATACAAAATAATAATTGTTGGTGATCGATTTGAAGTCTTGATGGAAAAACTCTTATACGTAAAAATGTAAGTTGTTCCAATGCGAATATTCTACTCCTTTACAACTTCAAATTGGAAATAAAAAATTTCAAATTGGAAATTAACAATTTCAAAATGGAAATAAACAATTTCAAAATGGAAATAAACAATTTGAAATTTAAAAACTTAAAAATTAAAAAAAAAAACACCAAATATTTATGCTCAAAAATTTATTAATAAATGTATATCTATACTAAATTAAAAAACCATATCAATTAAATTTAAAACATCTGGTATACATTTTTGAATATATATGTATGCAACATATTTAGCACAATTTTGTAAATATAGTTGTATAATATTTTTCAACCTTTGTATGCGATATTCGATTTGGGTCAAATTTGTCCAATTTTCACCTGCTAAAATCTATGACATTTCAGTTGATAGATCTTGTTTAATTTAAGAAACCTTAAGATCTAACCAAGCAAGTTATATTGGATTTAACATTGGACTGTACGGGCCTAATCTTAATAACAGATGATTGATAAATTCACTCTCAATCAACACATCTCATATAGTCAATATACCTATGACATGGAGTGTTCCAATTACCATTACGACTGGGGATTGATATTTAGTTTGAGCATTGTGTAGACAATTGCGTATAAACTCTTTCGCTTGAAGAGTTTTAAATGCTTCTCTTCTTACTTCATGACAAATAAGACCCGCATTACCAAGGCATTCTATAATGTGGACTTTGACCCGCATTACCAATGCATTCTATAATGTGGACTTTGGCACCACGGAAATCTTTGAAAAGTTTGAAAAGCCATGAAAAGCATCCATATATACGATTGGTTTATTTTCTGATTGATATGCCAGAAGTTGTTCAACATTTCGACATCTCTTGTTTATTCTCAATTTGAAGTTGTAAAGGTGTAGTTTTGATTTTTTTTCGATTTTGTTAAAATGCCTTTTGTTTAGCATATCTCTCTTTCTCTTCAGAAATAGAGTGAGATACAATTAGTTTTACTATTCAGAATGTAGTGGAACAAATGTAATAATATTTTAAATGATTATCTCATTGCGTTCCAAAAATAAATATGAATTATTAACAAAAATATTATTCATAACATTTATTTATTTTTATTTATTTATTTCATTTCTCAAAAAGAGTTGTGTAGCTCGTATAGAGTATATATACATGTATGTGATTTAACATTTCAAAAATAAAAGTATTCAAAAGTATTCAGTGCAACATAATTATAATTTAACAATTTAATATAATAAGAATATATAAAAGATTTTTTTTTTTTTTTTTAACAATTCAAATATAATTCAATAAAAATTCTAATTTTAATAATTGGACAAATACATTATTTTACAAGTTTTATTGAATTTCTTACTGGACATATTTTTTACACTCAATGGCAAATTATTATATAACATTATTGCTGTATTTATTATAGGTTCTATACCATTCAAATTAGCACCTGCATTGTATCGTAAATTATTATTGCTTCTGGTGTAGTGTTCATGTACGTCATTATTTGACACCAGATTGGTATTATTGTTTTTATTAAGTTATTCCTCATATTATGTATTTGATTCATTTGTATTACTTCTTTATAGTGTATTAATTTTAGTATTTCATATTTTTTATGAATATAATCAGTTGAGGTTATGTGGCGCAGTTGAAATAGGTTTTTTATTGCCTTATTTTGAATTTTTTGAAGGCTGTAGATATTTTTCATAAATTGCTATTCCATACGTAATAGTGCTATGGAATTGACTATAGTAGGTAGAAATTTTTATACTTTCTAGAAGCCGTTTCCCAATTTTCTTAAATAGTCCAGCTATTCGTCTGGTCTTCAGAATTAATTCATTAACCAGTTTGTTCCAGTTTAAATCTGCATCAACCCAAATACCTAGATATTTATATTCATACACTCTATATATGATAATATTGTTATAATATATGGACATGTCTTCATTCTTAGATTTAACTATCAGATATTTTGTTTTATTAACATTTACCGTGAGCTTGTTTATTAATTGAAATACTGGTATTTGAATTGAAATATTGGGCATTATTTACATTCATAATGATGGGTTGCATGAAACTCCCAAGAATATCTTTGTATTGGGATCCAACAATTGAAATTGATCTTTTCCGAAACTCAATGACATTACAAAGATTTAGTCAGTTGCGTCTTCATCTTCATTTCATAAATAATTTGGAAATACCAGTATACTGTACCGATAAATTTATCAAAATCAGACCATTGATTGATTGTGTAAGACAACGGTGTTTGCAAGAAGAGGTAGAGGTTTGTGTAGACGAACAAATTATTCCATTTAAACGTAGACACCCGTGCAAAGTTTATTATAAACAAAAACCGAATCCATGGGGCTTGGTCATTTGTTGCTTATGCGGAAAATCGGGCTTCCCATATGATTTCCTCGTTTATCAAGGTAAAGGGAGCGAAATTAATGCAAGCTTACAACAGAAATATGGGTTTGATACGGCGGTAGTACTTCACTACTTTCTGAACGTCTACATACTCCTGGGCACAAAATTTTTTTTGATAATTACTTCAATGGATACAATCTCTTAGAAATTTTAATTCAAAAACAAATTAATGCAGCCGGGACAGCTCACATAAATCGATTCGGTCAACCTCCACTTTTGAGTGATAAAGACCTGCAAAAAAAAGGAAGAAGAGCTATGGATACGGCCGTAAGTATTGATAATAAAATTGTAGTTTGTAAATGGTATGACAGTCGACCTATATATATGGTGTCAAACTATATGGGGGTTGGGAATGAAGAGACTGTAAGGCGATACGATAAAAAATTAAAAGAATATGTAAGCTTTAATCAACCTCAAGTGTGTTGATCTTTTAGACCAGTTGATAACTTTTTACAGAATTTTTTATAAAATCAAAAAAGTGGACATTACGTGTCACATCGCATTTTATTGATTTTGCTTTGGCCTCATCATGGCTGTTGTATCGAAAAGATTGCGAAAAGGGCAAAATTGATAAAAAGTATATATTGGATTTAATGCACTTCAGAATTAAAGTTGCAAATAGCTTAGTATATTCTAATGTATGCAGTTTAACAACCAAAAAACGAGGTCGTCCTACATCAACCTTTCCAACTCCAGAATACTCTCCAAATTCTTCCAAGAAGCGGTTTGAAAGTAGACCAATGGAAGAAAAAAGAACTGATGAGGTAAATCATCTACCTGCGCATGACGAAGGAAAAACGCAGACAAGATGTAAAAATGTAGGATATGTAAAGGAAGAACATATTTTAAATGCATTAAATGCAATGTGCATTTATGTATAACCAGCAAAAATAACTGCTTTAAAGATTTTCACACAAAAACATAATTTTATATACATAGAAAAATTTTTATATTGCTCATTTATTCTACCGTTTAATCTTTTTATTTTTTTTTATTTTGTTTTTAAAAGTATTGGAATTAAGTATATTGTTATTTTTTTTTTTTTTGTTATTTTTAATAGAATTAAAGCTAAGTTTTCGTTAATTTTTTTTGTTTTTTATATTAGAAATTTGTAATTTTGTGATAATTTTGTTATTTTGAATTGAATTAAAATAATTTTTAAATTTATCAAATTTTATTTTATATTGGTACCTTTCACAGAAAGTGTACGATATATCGTACAAACTTCATTGGCTCCCAAATCACTACCACATTATTTTTTTTTCTCTCAAAATGCAAAAAGCCTTAGAATAACAGATAAAACCGTAAAAAAATTTCAAAAAAATTTTTCCCTATGTAAAACCGATTTTCGTAGGAAAGGGTTAACCGAAAAATAAAAAAAAAAACGACGTGTTGCCAGTTCTTAAATTTTAAAAGTACGTATTTCGGGTTATTATATATATATTATTCTGCATTTATCTAGATGTTTGTAAGTTCGACGGAACGCTCCAACACATATACAAATTGCATATGTATACAAATGCATATATATACAAATTGCTTTGATGCTTTTTTTAACCCCTGTCTACCATGCTAAACCTTTGCAGAAAAAATTGATTGCATGAACTATATTTTTTTAATTTAATGTTAGTCTTCTTCGCAAATAATGAGGAAAAATAAAAAATAATAATAATAATATAAATAAAACAAACAATTTTTTTGATTTATAATAATAAGGACTAATAGAAATTTAATCAATAGTTTAATATGGTATAATAACCAAAAGGCAAACAGTATTTAACACAAAAAAAAACATAATTCACTCAAAGGTTATTCTTATTACTTAAAATTATACACAACAATATACATGTGTATCAGCATATTTGTATTGTATAATATGATACATTATACTACTTTATTGCTTCTACCTTTTATTTTTGTCATTATTGTGTGCGTAACTCACTTCACTCAAAAAAAATTATTTTTGTTTTTTTTTTATTATTTGCTGTATCTGTATTCTGTATGTTCTGTATGCTCCATTCCAAAAATTTTATTTTATTTTCAGTGTTAAGTGTTCACTGTTCACTTCATTGTTCAGGTTCACTGTTCAATCAATAGAACTTGATAGAAGTAGAGTAGGATAATTAACTCTACTTCACCGTCGGATAATAAAACATTGTTTTTTTTAAATTGAAAATTATTGATGAAATTGTTTTTGTATTTTTTGTAAATTTTACCAATTTAGATACAAAATTTTGAATATTTTTCTTAAAAATAACACAATACCATAATAACAGTTTATTTATATATCAAAATAAGATCCCTATACATTATACAAAAGACAAAATTTATATGATAATAAGATCCCATTTATAATTTGCTCTCCCAGAGGACACAATAACGCTAATACGGTATAATTTATACTAAATAGAACCCAACTAACGAATTATAACTAAATGGAAGTGAGTACGAGTATACCATACAAAAATACAAACATTTTATACAAATTTGTTGGTATGGTACTTCTTTTTCTGTTATATAAAAAAAAAAAAAGATTAGTGTTAGGCCAATATAAACATAAATAAAAATAAATAAAAAGTGATATAAACATAAGTACTGTAATTTCGGAATAAAGAATCTAATGAAAAAAAAAAGAAACTAGGATTTATTTTGCTTCCGTCATTTATGACGGGTTACAAAGCTAGTTTAAAAATATGTTGACAGAAAATATACGCGCTGCTTTAAATAATTGGTGCTTCAGGGTTGCAATTTTCATTAATTTTAATTTGAAATCGATCTGCAGTGTTTCGAAAATCCTATCAAATAATTCCAACTAAATTTTCAATTATTCCAGTACATCTCAATGATACTTATTACACTAAAAAAACTTCTATTAAAAATCTTTAATTAGGTTAAAAGTCTTTTAAACACAAAAATATAAATATTTTTTTTTTTAATTTCATTTTTATTATTGGAATGAAAATTAAATAATCAAAAAAAAATTATTATCTACTTTGAAACACCAATTATTCATTACAAAATATTTAATTTTTGAAAAGTTTTCAATATGTTTTTTAACCAGTTTTCAAATCATCACCCACAACTTTCGTCAATCTACAATTTTATATTATATTTTTCTTGTTTTTTGTTGTTATTATTATTATTCTTCTTGAACGAAAATTATTACCTCATTATAAAATAAATAATTATATTTCAAATACTCGTAATGAAAGAAAATATTTTCTTTTCTATAATATCTTAAGATTCATTCCATTTCTACTCACACATTTCCCATTTTCTGTTTTTTTTTTTTTTTTTTTTTTTTTTTAATTCTCTTTTGTTTAAATTAGAAAACTCTCATAGACGATACGAAACTATAAACGAAACGCAATAACAAAAAAAAAAAAAAAAAAAAAAAAAAAAAACTCAAAAGAAAAGTTTCATAAAATGACATTTGTGTCAACAACTAAATTAAAAGAGAGATTTACTTTTAAATGCGAGTAACTCGCTCTCATATCGTCGTACACGACTATGTATTATTGTACGAATATACGACGATACTACGATGACTTTGATTCTGAACGACATTTTCTTTTATTTTAATTTTCTTTTTCTTTTTTTTTTCTTTTTATTTTGTTTATTGTCTTTTGGATTTCGAAAATAAATGAAAATAAAGTTTTATTGTTATCAACAAAAACAAAAAAATAGAAAACAAAGAAAAACAGAAACAAGAACAAAAAATACTGAAACCCAAAATTGAAATCTTGATGGTCGTAATTACGAAAGTAGAATAAAAAAAAAAAAGAAGTAAAAAACAAAAAAGCGGAACAAAAAGAAAAATAGAC
This sequence comes from Argyra leucocephala, assembly GCA_963942445.1. Taxonomy (NCBI): domain Eukaryota; kingdom Metazoa; phylum Arthropoda; class Insecta; order Diptera; family Dolichopodidae; genus Argyra; species Argyra leucocephala. Next base: position 16,069,295 of record OZ012679.1, on the reverse strand, counting down.
AAAACAAAAAAAAAAAAAAAAAAAAAGAGTTCTTTTTAAACCGAGAATTCCACCGTCAAGGACGAGATGAAAAGGCTTCAAAACTCTAATCCCCAATATAAGAAGCAAAACAATGTACATACGAGTAATACTTTTCTAACACATACACACACACACACACACACACACACACACAAGCAGTTACAATCGTCTAGGAATACAATTTAATGTGAACAGTGATGATGCAAAAAATATTTATACTTGTTTTACGGGATTTAGGGATGATATTAAAAAGTAAATTTGGCCTACTAATTCAGCTGTCAGATATTGTTCATTTAACCGTAAATTTGTTCCTGATTAAAATTTAAAAACATATTTATTAATGTTAATGGTTTTAAAGCTTCAATTTGTTATATTTCAAGTAGATTGGGAGTAATAATAGAGCGTGATAATTCAACCCTTCCCAAACTCTCGAATAAACTATTTTTAATAAAAGTAAATCAAAAAATACAGCACCTGGTTTTGTAAGTTTAAATAGTGCTATAAAAGCGGGTGACTATTAGTTCTATTTAGCCCTTCTATTATATTTTGGTCATTTGATGATCCCAAGTAGTTTTAATAGTTGAAAAAATATTTCGGTTGAAGTCGTTCTTACATGGCACCCTTTCTGTCTAACTGCATGAATTTAAACTAGTTTTTGACAGAATAATTTGAAAATTGTTCTACATGTGCTCTATAGATAGTTAGTGTTCATGTGTCGCTGTCAAAGGACTTCGTATAAGCTATAAATATATTTTTACGGGATTTAGGGATGATATTAAAAAGTAAGCTTTCGTTTACTAATTTGGCTGTCAGATATTGTTCATTTAACTATAAATTTGTCCCTGATTAAAATTTAAAAACAGGTTTATTAATTTTAATTTTTTTGCAGCTTCAATTTGTTATATTTTAAGAAGATTGGGAGTAATAATTGGGCGTGTTAATTTAACCCTTCCCGAACTCGAACACTATAGAATAAACTACTTTTAATAAAAATAAATCAAAAAATGCAAAACCTGGGTTTGTAAGTTTAAATATTGTTATAAAAGCGGGTATATATAAGTTCTTCTAAGCCCTTTTATTATATTTTGGTTATATTACCCTTATATTTGATGATTCCAAGTAGTTTTAGGTGAAGAAATCTGTCGATTAAAATCGTTTTGTTGTTAATTTGAAAATTTTTCTACATGTGCTCTATAGATAGTTAACGTTCATGTCACTGTCAAAGGACTTCGTAAGCTTGAAATGTATTTTAGTATTTTTTTTTTTTAAATTATAAAGTAAACCATAGTTGTACAGTACGTACTGAAAAGTTCAAGTTAATTATTTTGTTAAATATACTTTGTTTTATAATACCACCCAGACTACCTTCATGAACCTATACCTAATGAACCCCTAAATATGTATTTCCATTTTATTTTCATTGATAACAAAAATGTATTCCATATTAATTTTCAAACAATACGAATTGAAAAAAACTTATAAAATCTCATCATCTTTAACTCGGAAAATCTATTCAATTTCTTGCCACACCAATTTCTCGTCTGTCCAAATTGAAACGATAAAAAAATATAAACTTCGTTTATGTCTACAAAATATAGCAGAATATTGTGTTTGACTACACATTTCTAATAGCAAACTCCAGACCAAGTCTGAATCTTCTTCAAACATTACCCATCGTATTTACGTGGATGAATCGGTGTCATTATCATCTATACTACCTTACCCCCTTTAAGATCCACCTTAAGTGATTGTGCAATGTAAAGAAATGCTTATATATATACTCCGTAAAAATTTGATATTTTAATTCAAAGCTCAAAAGCATTGTTCCATAGCTTTTTAAAGCAATAGTTTGACTGTGCAGAACTAATCAACCGAAGAAATTATTTTTTGTTTGAGTCTGAAAGGGTTTTACAAAATGTTAGTTGGCGCGAAAGCTGCAAGAGTTATGTAAACAAAGTTTACAGTATTGTATAGAATAGCACTGCCAGTCCTACATATCGCGATACAACAATTACTACGCTCTCCTACCAAACATATTCCATAAGCTCAATAATGATTAATTTTGATATCTATGTGTGAACGTTGAATGTTTCTATTAATAAATTTAATAAAATGCAAATAGACGGATTAAAAATTGCAATTGAAAAACAACAGGAAAAAATTATAATTAAAAGAACTTGTTCGGGTTTGAGCCTACGAAATCAGAATAATAAACTTAAACTAAGCTGGTTTTATATTTCAAATTAAATAATTTAAAAATTAAGCCAAGTATTGTCTTCCCAGACTGCAAATACTTTTATTCATATTAATTTAATAATTTCGTTTAATGAAAATTTATTGAGAGAAGCAGAATCTACCTATACGATATTTAGTATGTTCTAACTCCTACATTCAGTGCTGTTTTAGTGAAATTTATAAATTTTGTTCTTAGCTTTGGTAGAAAAGAGAGAAAAGTTAATTATTGCAGTTATGAAACATATTTTACACACATTGAATAAATTTAGTGTAATGAGTTAATAAAATATACAATTATTGAACAATGGTATTATAATAGGTTAATCCCAACAATGGCACAAGTTACGGTTGGTATATTTGTTTACAGTTAATTTCCAACATCAAGCCAATATAATTATTGGAGAGTGGATTGACAGTAAATAAATATGGTTGAAGATATCAGCCATTTATAAAGAATATATTTCATAACATACTTAGTCTTAATAACAAGCATATTATCGAAGAGGAAAAAATGTCTGTAATAGATATGTAATCGAAACATGTAATCAATAGTATATCATAGTAGCAAGCCTATATAGATGGCAGATGTAATCTTAGGAATTTATTCAAAGATGTGTATGAAAATATGAATCATTTGACGAAGTCCTAATAAATTAAAATTCATTATAATTTTACTTACTTAACGTCAATCTGTCATTTCAACCATTCCAGTAACCACTTAATAAACTGGACTCGTAATTTTTAATCTTCTTTCTATTGTACTACATCCCATTATTTTCTGTGTTTGTCACTCCCTTCTTTTTTTTTTTAATTTACATATCCAAAACACTCCTAAAGACGTTTTTAATACCGGCTGGTGGCATAGAGTAGGAAAGTAAAGTTAGGAAAGGAGAGCAATTACGAACAAAGGTGTTAATATGCGTGTTGTGGCCTATCGTTGACATAATGGCCATGTTCACATAAGACGGAGAGAACACATAAGATGGAATTTGTTTCCACATTCGGGTTGTTATAATATTTATAAGCTAATTTCAATAATATTACTACGGTGCAGGAATGCAGCCTCCGTGTTTACCGATTGAAGCGCTTAAGTAGATGTAATACAATAGAATTGATATTAGATAAAATTTTGTTGCACATTCGGAATAATCTGCTTATAAAGGAATTTCCATTACATTTCTAGGGTGTAAAAATGACCTCGTGCTGCCCTTCCACCACTATGATGGTACCGCTTAATGCACATTTAATCTATCTACCACAATTAAATCATTTTCTCATACATATTATATTTACTGGCTCTAAACAAATTGTCACTACTGTACTATTATTATAGTTACCTAAATATTTTATACAAACTTATACACACATGTATATATATACATACAATATATATACAAACAAATATGCATATGTCTCGTATATAATACCAAATAATAATAATATAAAAAGCGAATTGAAAACTGAAAGTTCACTTGATTTTCATTGAAAATTAGAGTGTGAGAGAACCAAACAAAAATACAAAACAAAAACAAAAACAAAAAAAATAAGGATACAAGGATAAGATTTCTAAAAAAAATCGTACTCTAGGTTTTGTAAAAAAAAAAAATTATAGCAATAACAAAAACAGAATAATCGCAATGAATATAGGGTATGAGATATAAAAAGTAAGCAACAGCAGCCTGTAGCAGTAGCATTAGCAGCAGCAACAAGAGGTTGAAAAGTTCATAATAAAAACATACAAAATCACAGTAGGAGAATAAAATGGCTTGTGTGAGAGACTGAAAATAGAGAATGAGTGTAAAAGAGAAAGAATGAGAAAATGTGGTTGCACAATTCATTATTGGATTTTCATTGTGTGGCTTTTGTTTTTTTTTTTTTTTTTTTTTTTTATTTGGAAATGCTCTGAGGAGGTAGGTAGGTAGATAGGGTATTTTCTATTTTATTATATTTAGAGAAATCAAGGAAATTCATGATGATGTTGATGATAATAATGATGATGATGATAAAACAGTTTTACTTTTTTTTTTGTCGAATTTTCTTGCTGACTTTAGAAAAAAAAAACAAAACAAAACAAAAAAAAAAAAGCAATTAAAAATTGAAACATGAGTACAAAAAACAAAAGCTTTAAAATAAGTTTTTCTTTTATTGTTTTTTTTTTTTAATTTTAATTTTTTTTTTTTTTTTAATATATTTTTTCTTTTTTTTTTTCTCAAAAATCAGCTTTATTTAATTGGAATAATGAAATTGCAATATGATGTGATGGCAATGATGGTAGTACAACTATACTGTGGGTAAAAGAAACATTCTAATTTTTTTTTTTATTTTATTCCAATTTCAATATTGAATAAGGTTATGGAAATTCATATCTTATTTCAATTGAAAATGACTATTGGGTGGTGGTGAAGGGGTTCAATTTGATTTTTGTTATTTTATAAAATGTGGTGAATAAAAAAAATAAGTGAATTTTAAAAAATGAAATATTTTTAATAGAATGAATAAAAAAAACAAAAAAAAAATATGTCAACAATCTTAAATGGAACATTTAAATTCGAAAAGTGATATAGAAAATTTTTTTTGAATAATTTGTAATATTAACAAAGTTCTAATTTGAATTCAAGTTCGAATATATTAGAATAAAAATTAAAAAAAAAAAAAAATTATAAAAAATCATGAACTGAAATTTTTTATTTGTTTTTTTCATAAATTTAAAATTAAACTATATTTAGAGAATAGGATTGTTGTACAGAAACTGGGTATCGGTTAAGTAAGAGAAGTTGACTCAGAAATTATAAGTTCAAAATATTTAATATAAAATTGTTCGTAAAACTATGGTAAAACAATTTCATGCCTCAATTGAGCTTTGGTATTAGATAGCAATACGGTTTGAAATATTTTACTAGAATTTAATACACTTTCTCTCACTCTACTACACTTTCGCTTTTTCGTCTTTAAAATAGACATTATTTAGTGTCATTATTACATAATTTATCTTCAAATTCGTGTTGAAGACATCCAGCATTCATTGCATGTTTTTGCAAGTCTTCCTGGTAGACATTTGACATTGATTTGGTCATTAGTTACTATCTTCGCCAGTCGACCTACTGCCATTCTATTTACATGATTTTTCCAGTTTCTTCGTCTATTTCAACTTCAATGGACAATATCTTGAATGCGGCATGTGTCTTTGATATCGTTGATACGCTCATTATATTATGACTTAATTAACATACTGGAGCTCAGCTATTCGGATACGACAGGATGAAGTTATGATACCAAGATCAAACAGCTAAGGGTAAGATCACTAAGCAAAATTATTTTTTTAAAACTAATAAGCTTATCTAAATAAAGAAGAAAACCAAAAAAATAAACATTTGATATTGATTGAATAACAATTTCATTATATAAAATACAGTTGATCTTCATCCTGTCGTATACGAATAGCTCCAGTATTCAGCCTCTTCAACCTTATTTTTATTAAAAATTCTAAATTACAAATTGAATTAATATCAAACGATTAGAGACCGCACTATCATCTGAATAAAAACGAAGTTCACTACACTTTTTTTTCTTATTTGCCTTGCTCAATTGAGAAGTGCTTTTGCTCAACATTTGCTTTCTATTGTATTTTTATCTACTCTTTTTATTTGCACCCATAAGGTTATGCATTATTTGGCATTATTTTTGGTGTATTGATTTTCTACAAAACAAAGTCGATCATACGTTATAATATAACTTGTTGGGTTTTGTAGTGTACAACCTATCCACCTGAACTTTGGATCTGTATTATTCTTTGTCAATTTTTTTTTATATTATTTTATTGTGCTCTTCACCAGTTACTATTTAGATGTCTTTATTATTTATTATTTTTTGATACATTATTATTTTTATCATATTGCGTAATATAGTTTAGCTTGAACCTATTGTGATAATTTATTAATTTGTAAAAGCTAATGAAACAACCTATATTGAATGTTAGATAAGTTTTACATAATTCGAAGTAATTCCAAATAATTTGGATGTTTCTATATACCTCTTGTAGTGGAAATCTCTCTAATACTCTACACTAAGTAAATATTATTTGTAACTGCTTGATTTAAGCTTGAAATAAATAAATAAATACTACTATTATATTTTGTTCAACCTTGTTTCTAAATTTTATTGAGTCCTCTCATCTGTCACTACTACATAGATATAAAAAAGAGTCTTAAAGCCGATTCTGAAATACAATTAAATTGACCCAATATAATTTGAATTATTTGAACCTAATAGTTTGACAGTCTGAATGTACCAATCCAAAAATTTGAAATATCATTTAAATTAAAAATAAAATAAATTTCTAATATTGCGAAAAAGTTAAATATAAAACAAAAAAAATTCTAATATAAAAAAAATAATTTTGTAAATAGAAAAATGGAGTTAATTTACCCATCTTTTGACAACTCAACAATATTTTTATTAAGTGAACGATTAATATGCAATATCCACTGCACAGATTTGTTGTAATATTCTTGAAAAAAAACAGATTTTTAATAACTTTTAGAATATAAGTTCCGTTAATGTATAATTATTCTTGCGCACTCAGATCAAACCACTATTCCAAATTTACTATTACATCCTGGGTTACTTTCCCATGCTTGTATTTCATTTGCCTATATTTATATATTTTATAATGTGGGTCACGAAATCCCAAATACCAAACATAAAACCCAAAATACCAAAATCCGACTTTAATTCATCCAATGTTTTAGATTTTAATCATTTTCTTTGTATCCAACAGCGGTTGCGCATAAAAATGATTTATATAAATAATCTGTAAAAGGTATAGAACTTTTTCAATCCAACTTTTAAATCTCTCTTAACTCAGAATCTCGCATATATTATGTTCATCATATTTATCATATATTCAGTATCGAGTATATCCAGATCAGCTAATTTGGGGCAATTGACATTCAGGCAAATTAAATCCAGGCAAGTGAAATACAGACAAATAACACTCAGGCAAATAAAATACAGACAAATAAAAATATTGGCAAATTGTACTACAGGCAAATGAAATATAGAACATATAATACGCTCCCGTATAGGTAATAATAATTAGAATATAAAAATTCGTCCTGATATGGATTAAATATACCTAATAAGTCAAATACATACATAGATTAGCTGCACATACTTCCATATTTGCAAAATTGCACTGATCTACTTTTTCGTTTATTTCTTTAGACATTTAATTTATTCTGAAGATAATCTAAATTTAACCAAATTTAAGTATTTGAATTTAATAAAACTAGGAGCCCCTGTTGAGTAATTATAATACAAGTTGAAGCCAAATTTAAAGTTTCATTGTATGTAACTAATAATAATAACTGATTTGTTTGTTTTTTTTTTTTTTTTAATAAGAACTCACATACATAATATGCATAATGTATTTGGTGAATAATAAAACCATATGATAAAAAAAAATGTCAACTGTGTGCGCATTATTGTTTTATTTACAACTTACTTATTATATATTAAGAGTTCATTATGGAGAAGAGAGATAAAATGAAAAGGTGTCTACTGCTCAGGTACTTTGTGTTTTATATACAACTTATTTATATATTAGTAGTTCATTAAATAGAAGCGAAATAAAATGAAGAGGTGTCTACTGCGCAGGTCCTTAAATGCTTGTCAATTATAATTATAGATAATAATTAATAATTTTGGTTTCTTACTTTAAATTAAAATGTATCTGATGGTCAGGTCATTATAACTTAATTTTTTCTCTCTAAACAATATTTCCCACCCACTCAGTTTTAATATTTTCTTTTATTCAATTAAAAAATAAATTTTTTTTTTAATTCATCATAATCAGCAGAAATTCGATTTTCTCTGCCATTAAATTCAGGACAATTAGCAAACCAAAAAAAAACAATTTCATTTCATTTCTCACCTCATAATTTAAAATAATTCAAGAATAGGAAAAAAAAATTTTTTTTTAAAGAAAAACGAAAACAATTGAAAGGATTTATTATCCTTTTTTAATTTAAAATGAAAAAAGAAAAAATAAAAACAAAATTATTCAAAAAATCAATAACCGATAACCCATAAAATTTTTATTACAATAATAATAAATCCTTTTTTTTTTTTGGATCTTAAAATATCACAATTCGTCTATTCTCCATCAGGAATATAGAATCATAAGTTTTCATTGAAAATTATTTTTCTTTATAACCATCGTCAGCCCTTGATAATGATTATCATCATCATGATAATAATGTTAATTTCAACCGTCTTAAAATAACACAATGCAGTTTCTCATTCAAGTGAAATAATTGTGCAATTTCATTTTTTATTTTACTTTAAATAATGAGAAAATATTTTTAAATTAAACCCAGATAGACAAAAAAAAAATTATTCTGGCGTATAATATTTTGAATGTAGAATTGAATAAATTTGAGCGTAATAAAATAAATATAGTTTGGGTTGCAAGATAGCAATAATGATGTTGTACCTATACCTAATTAATTTTTTGTATTTCTGAAAACGTAGTTAGCCACCATTGTAATAGTACATCCAAATCAAAAAAAGATAATGAATGATTTTTTGTTATTTGTTATTTCCTGCTCAAGATTGTATTGTATCTCTGATATCAATACTCAATAAACTGAAAGCATAAATTATTATTTTATTTATAAAACCTAGAATAATTTCAATTCTATTATTATTACTTGTATATTATATTCATTTACTGACCATCTATGATTCAGTACTCTTATTTCAGAAGCTTATAATATTATATTTACATACAAAATTGTTATTCTAGTAAGATCTATAATTTATATTAATATATAGAATATTCTAACTGGTAAAACTATAAACCAAGCTCAACTACTCATGCTCAACTCAAATTTTGAGCTGGCTCACAATTATTGAGCTAAGCACAAAAGCTCAAATTAAGAGCTATATCGTAAATTGAGCTTAATAGTGCTTAGCTTAATTGTGACGTAGCTCAAAGTTTGATTTGGGTTGAATTGAAATTTAAGCTTTTTACAACGATACTACAAACTAGCAAATAGAATGATGCTAATAGATCTTACGTTAGATAAAAATACCATAAAAGCTGTATAACAGTTGACATTACCTAAAGCTAGCAATATTGTATAAATGTTTAATTATTTTTATTAAAGACAACATAAACTACTAGTAATATTTTATCAAACAGTTTTTTTTTTTTTTTAATATTTATTACTGTTTTTGACAAAATTATATACAAATTAAAAAAATATTTAATATTTCATAAAATTCACACATACAACTAAATATTTTTTTTTTATATTTTACTATTCTAAAAAAAAATTAATTTTCTTTAACCGTCATCTAGACAAAACATTACTTTTGGTATAAAACATCACAGACAAATCCATATTTAAAAATAAAGGTAAATTACTAACAATCTAAATATAACATAATATATACATAATAATAGATAAACAATTGTTATATATCATAATATAAACGAAACAAAAAAAAAGTATGTATATATAATGTGATAATTCACTCTTTAATTAATCTGTCCATTTCTGTAGGATTATTTGTTAATAAATACTTAAATTTTTTTACAAAAAGATCTAAATTTAAACTATTCTTTATCTACTGTGTTAATTTATTATATATCCTTATAGCTGATGAAAGCTGCTTTGCATAGTTGAGATTATTTAAGTTTCGTGTATTGTAATTGTGTACACATTACTCCTTTTAGTAATATGAATATTTTTTTTGTAGATTCCCGTTTCCAAGTTGTAAATTAGTTTAGCTTTTTGTAAAACAATAATTCCTGATAGTTTCAGGTAACCTGTTATCTTAAAAATTTCATTTGTAGGAGTAAGCCAATTAAATTTATGCAATCCTTTTATATAGCCTTGTTAATTATGATACCAATTTTATTTTTTAGCCAATAGGACATTATATTATATGTAATATGTGAAATAATATGAGAATAATATAGATTATCAGCGGTTTGTTTACTGAGTATGATTCCACTTCTTTTGATAGCACCTAATAAAGGCACAATTTACTTTTTCAGTTTATATGATCTTCCAATTTCAACTTTTCATCAATTACAACATCAAAATATTTTTATGTAGCAACTCTTTCAATTTCGAGATGTTGTTAACTAACAGTTTTGGATTTATATCGACTTTATTTCTTATTTTATACACTATGTATTTGGTTTTTTCAGCATTTATAGTTAATTTATTACCTTTGAGCCAATTGTTGTATTTTCTCAAATCTGCATTTATTACTCTTGCTAATTCATCGCATCTTTTGACACTGTATATATAAGTAGAGTATCATCAGCAAATATCTCTCAGCTACTAAACTCGCAAATTGTATATTATGAATATATAGCAAAATATAATGTAGGACCTAACACAGACCCTTCAGTTAAAGACGTTTTATTGAAACACTTACAATATTTTATGAAAAAACTTAAAAAATGCCATTAGGATGTGCATCAACTCACGATCAACTCAAATTAGAAAATAATTATACCAGACAGCTAAGGTTAGGTCCCAAATCATTAATTTATTTAATGTATTATATATTTCAAGACTAGGTTAAGTAAATTATATTGAAATTGAAATAAAGAAAAAAAAAATTTTTTGTTTGACCTAGCTCAAATTGTAGAACGTCAAACTATGTTAGATAATAATTTTGATTAAAAAAATAATGTTGCTCCCCAGGCAACTTCTGAAATGTATTTTCTATCTAATTTAATCGGTTTTTTTTTTTTGTATTATATCCTTTGCGGAAGTTTTAATTGGCTACCCAAGTAACAATTTTAGCTCTATAAAAGCTCTTGTGCTGCACTACAGCTGTATTTAGAGCTATTAGCTCCAAGTTTTAGCTCTATATCCGTTCTTAGAGCTTTTATAGAGCTCTTATAGCAACAAAAGTGTCGCTTATAGAGCTAATTCAAATTTTTATTTTAGCTCCACAATAGTCTTTCATACTCCTCTTTTAGAGCACGTAGCTTATGTATAAGTACGCCGATATAGAGCGAATGATAGGAAATAATGTTGTTATAATGTATGTATGTGTATTACATTTATTTTATTATTTTTATTGTGATACACATATTAATATTTTCTTATTAGTATTGATGCTTATCTAATTTATTTCTAGATTAACATATTTGTATTTTTATTACAATAAAATAATCTGGAAATGTGATTTTGCAAGTTAGTTAAAAATGTGAATATTTTCCTAATTAAACATTAAATTTCCTTGCGATTTCAAATTTAACGTAAATATTGGTCTTCTACCTCGAAAATTTATAATACCCTATAATAATTTTAATTAAATAATAATTTTTAAAAAAAATTCTTAAAATTTTGTTTTAAATATTTTTGAATATTTTAAGTCAAATGTTTCCAAAACATAAATCAAGCCTAAGAAATGTTTGTAATTTTCAAAATATTTATTATAATTAATTTATTTTGAAGTTTTTCAATGCTTACATTCATTTAATTCATTTATCAATAAAAAATGGCGATTGGGTATAAAGGTTTATTTCGCTAACATAGGGCTCTGCTCGTCTGAAAGTGCTGTTTTAGAGCTATTGTAGAGCTCAAAAATGTAATATAAAGTTAATAAATTTTTTAGAGGGAGATAACAAGAAATAACTTTAATTTCTTCGAGTGTTTGACTGCTTTCTCCACTATCGTTAGCTATATGATAATTATTAGTATTCATTTTTATTAAATAGTGTGAAAATGTAACTACTTACTTAATACATAGTATTTTGGCTGTTGGTCTTTTGCAACGTTTTGAGTTGCTCTTAGTATATTATTATTTTTAGAACATGGTTTTAATAACAATGCTTTATTTTTGTTCAACCGTTTTTTAAATGTTGAGCTTATTTTATATTTTTTCCATGGTTGAAAATTATCCATTTTTTCAAATAAGTATTATGTACATACAATTACAAACAAACCGAATACAAAGGCTAATCTATTAAGGACGGTTAATCAGTTTTTTACAGATGACTTTCATTTTTATGAGAATTCAATCTGTAGGACAAGGACAGTCAACATATTAAATCAGGTAGTAAATATCTTTCTATCAATAAAAAATAGCATAACAAATTAACTAATAGAGCAGTGTAGTGCTAGTATATTTGAACTACTCTGTTGCAGAATACCATGACGCTGTTAGCTTTTAAACAGCATACAATTACACTCTTAAGGGCAAGTAGCTTTATAAAAGAAAATCCAACAGCTCTAAAGCAACATAATATTATACATTACTAAAGCAAAATGTTCTATATAAGAAAGAAATTATTATTTTAGCTCTAAAGTAGAATAAATTTATTTTACACACTTATAGAGTTAATTATTCCATTGTAGAGCCTACAGTGTATTTTCATGGCGCTTTAGAAGTCATTTAGAGCAAATTATGCTGAGTGCTCTAAAAATTGTTACTTGGGTATATTACGTTATAATTTAAATTCGATTTTGAACCCCTTCATGATATTAGTAGTGCATAGTGCAATTGAGTTTTGTTATGTAAAACCAATTGAAGGGAAATTTTATCTTTTGGTCTGAAATGGATAAAGTTACATCGAACAGTAGGAAATTTACTCGTTTCGTCATGATTTCTACTTCAATTATTTAACTTGTAGAAAAATTGCTTACGAAAGATGTCCAATAAAATAAAAAGTGATTCAAATAATCTATCTGGGTGAATAATAACAAAAAAAAATTAAATAACAGAAATTTATAATAGATATTCCATGAATATCGTTATAGTCATAATTTTTAACGTGAAATCCAGTTCATTTCTTAATTTCATTCCAATTTTTTTTTACTGTTATCGCAATTTTTTTTGTTTCTTTAAAAAAAATTAGTTTTTTTTTTTTTTATTTTTATTTTTTTTATTATCTACTTTTTGTTTTTAGTTTTATGATTTTATGAATTCCAAAAGAAAATCTTCTTCTTTCATTTTATTATTGATTAAAGTAATTTGTTTTTCCTGTTTTTTATTTTTTTTTTTTGTTATGTTTTTTTTTCTGGGAAATATATTTTTTTATTTATGTTTTGTTTTTATTCTCGTTACTAGATTTATCACTTTAACTTTTTTAAATATAGCTAGAATGAAAACTAAATTTAGTTATTATAATTAATTAAGAATAAGCAGTTTTTTTCAAATTATGTTATTAAATTTTTTATTGGATTTTAATAATATATAAAATTAATATGAAAAAAGAAATTAAATTTTAATTCTAGTTATCAAGAAATTATAAAGTAGATAATAAAAAAATTAATTTTAACTTTATTTAATTAACGGGGAAACAATATTTTTGTATGTGCAATACTGTTAGCGTTGTGAAGAATGGATAGCAAAATGTAAGGTCGATTTTTGCTTTTGAAAGTTTAGATGCCTATTACACATTATTCTTTTCAACAATCTTTTCGTCAATATATTGCCAATTTACTGATGAAAAGAATGATGACCTTATTAAAAATAAATTTTTATACCATAAAGCTGATTGGAATAAATTTCGCAACCAATTGGATAAAAATTTTAATTTTGAATATAATAATAGTGCCAATAAAATTAGTGACACAATTGCAAACATAGTTTACCACTTAAAAACATTAGATAAAGTAATTTTAGATACTGTAAATGAAACAATACCGAAAGTAAATATCGAAAACGCCAGTAATCTGCGAAAATACTATTCTTTTAAATTGAAAAAACTCTTAAAGAAAAAAAATCAAATATTAAATGACATACATAGAATCTATAAACGCAATCTAAATTTTAGCAGTCAAGATATTTTGTTGTTAAGAAGTCTTCTTAAGAATATCACCAACCTTATAAGCCAGCAAATTAAAATAGAAGTAAGCAGCTACTGGAAAACCAGAATAAAAAAAATTTCTCCATCAAATAAAAATATGTTCCAAGAAATTAAAAAAATGTTTCGCAGCACATACTCTAATAACAATATTAGAAATTTATGTATTAACACAACTGAACAACATTTATTTATCAACAACAAAATGTTAATATTTTAAATAAAAACAACTTAGGGTAATTTACTATTGACAGAAAAGAAGACATAAACAATATTTTAGGAACATATTTGCAACAAACACATAGTATAAATATCCCAAATAGCCAATTCCATACAAGAATAACCAATAGTATACAAAACTTTAAAAACAGCCATAAACAAAATTTAGAAAACCATAATGCTATATGTAATTTTAGTGCGATAAACAAATCAACAGAGCAAGATACTGAAAATAGTTTTTTTTACTAATTTTGACGAACTTTTATCAAAATTTAAAAACCTCAGAAATAAAATTTCATCTGGTATTGATAATATACCAAACATTGTATTAAGAAATTTAAGTGACAAGATTATATTAAATTATACAATCTTGTTTAATAATTTATTAAATTATTGCCATTTCCCAAAAATATGGAAAACAGCAAAAGTCGTAATGATAAAAAAACCAGGAAAAGATCCGGATACTTCTCCGGGTAATTATCGACCTATTAGTTTGTTACCTAATATAAGTAAGCTTTACGAAACATTAATAAATGACAAAATAAATAATTTTGTCAAAGATAAAAATTTACTACCAGAAAACCAATTTGGCTTTCGGCATAAACATAGCTCAGTTAATGCAATAACCAAATTAACATCTGACATATGCTGGTATATAAATAAAAAATTTGGGATAGGGGCATGCCTAATCGACCTAAAAAAAGCATTTTAATACAGTATGGCTAGACGGCTTAATTTTTAAACTGATTCAGTATAGATTTCCAAACCATCTAGTGAACTTAATCCAAGACATGGTCTCGGATTTGTTATAATGAATCAAAAACATAACTCACAAAAAAAATATAAAATGGAAAACGGTTTACAACAGTTAATTCTCCTATACTGTTTACAATTTATACTATAGACTTACTAAAAAAATTAAATAAACTAAAAAGCTTAAATTCAACGTTAGCGTTTGCAGATGATATTATCATACTTTATTCTGCAAGCGATTCTGTACAAACGATCCAAAATAGCGTTCAGAAGATGTTCAATCTTACAGTAGATTATTGTAGGGTTTGGATACTTAAAATTAATACCCATAAGTGCGAAACAATTTTATTCCGCAATACTGTGGATAAAACCAGCTGCAATATTAAAAAAAATTGGAGAAAATTTAAAATAAAAACGACTAATGGTCAAACTTTAAATAGTAAAAAAAAGTAGTTAAGTATTTAGGTATATATTTACACTGAAATTTAAAATTTACTGATCATGTAAGTTATATTCTAACAAAAGGAAATAAAGCCTTTATGGTGGCCAAAAAATTATTTTATAATAAAAAAATTTTAACCCCAGAGTAAAAATAATTGCTTATCAATCACTTATCAGACCAATATTGGCATATGGAGCACCTATATGGTTTAATATAAGTGCTAGCCTAATGGAAAAAATAAGAAGGTTCGAGAGAAAATGTATTAGAGCCTGCATTAATAAAACGCGTAAACCTGAAACAGATTTCAAACATTTTTATTCAAATAAATATATATATATATAAAGAAGCTAACATTGTTAGGTTTGACAATTTTATAATAAAATTGATCCGAAACCACATTGATCGCTCGCTAAAAACTTCGGAAAATGGATTAATATCCAAAATATACTATCATAACGAGGAATATATTCAATATAGTATGAAAATGGGCTTTATTGCTCCCGAGCACTTCATATATATAGATGCAAATGGTTTTATGCAAAACCGTTAACATGTGCCCCTATTATATCATTATAATAGGAGGGCCACATGCAAAATCATTGATTTTAATCCTAATATTTTGGATAACTCGATCTGTAAATACGATATGTTTATTCCAAACAATGAAAACATTGGTGGTTAGAGAATGCATACGTGTAGAAGAGGCAAAATATGGTAAATATGGTTTCTCTTTCTCTCTAGGTTTACATAGTTTAAGTTAGTTTAAGTTAAGTTGTAGTGTTTTTTTTAACATTAAAAAAAAAAAAAGAAAAAACATTTTTTTGGTTTTTGAAATTTTCCAAAAAATAAATGTAAATATGAAAGTGCTAAGGAGTACGAAATCCTATAAATAAAATAACTATAATATATATAAAAATAAAATTAATAAGAAAATGAATAGTTTTAGGTTAATTTTGAATTGTTTAAATAAAAACCAATTTTTGTAAATTTTTTTTTTTGGTTGTAAAAAAAAAAAAAGAAAAAAAAAAAAAAAGATGACCGTTTACCCATCAATCATGCACTCATCAATCTTTTTATCCAAATTTTGATATTTTGCAAGGACATACTGTGGAAGTGTTTTATATATATTGATAATTTCGAAACATATATGAATATTAAAAATATAATGTCTGGAGGAATGTTTTTGACTTCAGTTTAAATTTTTAAAGTAAATGTTGTGTATAAAAAACAACAAATTATTTTTTTGCACATTTGAATAATATATCAATATTGTTTTTTTACATAAATTGCTATAATTATTAAAATTAATATAAAAATTGTTCTTTTTAGAATTACATTACAAATGAATTTTATAACCTTATCTGAACATTCCCAAAAAATAATATCTGAACATTCCCCAAAAGCCATTTTTTTACCTCCGCTGATTTTGACAGTAATATTGATGAGAATTTTGACAACATGATTGATGATAATAGAACCACCATCAATCATTTCTCATCAATCACAATATATTGACCATTGATTAACCATTGATTGATGTGTAATAGGGACCTTACTCTAATAAAATATTTGAAATTTTTTGCAAAACTATTTTTTTTTCTAAAGATTTCCAAATTTGATATAGGTATCTACTAATTTAAATGTGGAAAACTATATCTACTGTAGAGTATCTACTTCACCTTCATAATAGCACAGTTCCATTTTATTTTTAGTGATAAGCAAAGCGTTCGATATTTATACTACACAGAATTTATTGTCTAACATTCATATTGAAATTCAATATTAGTTTTTTTTTTTAAATCTTATAATTTATAGAATATGTTGTAGGCTCTAGGTGAAACATTATTAATATTAAATAAATATTAAGACTCTAGGTATATTTCAAAATAGATATTATTGTAAAAAAAGCTGTGAAACATACCTAGAATATTTATTTAAATCTTTAATTAAGAAAATTAAAGTTATTTTTAATTTTCTTTCTTCTTACATTTTATTTTTTCATGTCTTATATAATTTTTAATTCATTTGAAATATTATTCAAAATTTAAACGGTCTCTTTTAAACATGTTTTAACTTTCAATTTTAAAAATTAAATAGTGACAAAAATAATTAATAAATTTTGTTCGATAATTTAAGTCCATAAAATAATATTATAATACCAAACATAATAATAACAATAATAATAATAATAATAACAATAAAAGTAGTAAATAAATTTATTTAAAATTTAATGTTTAATTGATATTTTATATTATATTAAATTAATATAAATTAAAAAATAACAAAACAATAACAAATATATAATAAATAATCAGAATAAAATAACAACACCTGGCCAAATTGAATAACATTTTAATATATTCAATTTCATTTTTATCCTGATTTATATGAGTATGAGTCCTTTTTTTTTTTTATTACTGTTCCTGGTTTTTTGTTTTTTTTTGTTGTTGTTATTTTTATGCTGAGATAAAAATATGCTAAATTCGGAAATGATTTTTTGGTATTAAATTTATTAAAATAAAAAAAATAATAATACAAAAAAAAAAAAAAAAAAATTAAAATTTATTGTTTTAATATTGGATTTAATATTGATCGTTTAAATATAATTTATTATACAGATTGTTATAAAATATTCAATAAAATTCGAAAATATAAAATTAAAAAAAAAAAAATTATTGTACCATTTTGAAATTCTGAATTTTTTCGGTACGACGTTCATAACTGGATTAACTACAGTGGGAATGTGTTTTTTTATAATTATAATTTTAATATATCTTTAATTCACTGTAACAATGTTCTAATTGTTGAAAACAGTTGAATATTTTCCTTTTAATTTTACTAAATTTGTTTATCATATTCATCAGTGTCTTGTATCCGACCATAAGTCTGTTTTCAACAATAATTATACAAATTTTACTATGCTAAAGAATATGCTTTTGCTAATATTGGCCAAAATTTGAAATAATAATATTTTTAGCCAAAGTACGTTTCAGGCTTGATTCTATTCTGTCAATTTTCCCTTGAACAATTAAATACAGATAACCTATATGTTGAATTAGGCATAAACATAGCTGATATAAACTATTTTATGGTACTTTTGTTCTTATCAATATTTTTCGATATTTTTGCAGCTTCTACTAGTATACTTTTTCATTGATAGGTCCATTATTGTTCATTTTATTTTGAACAAGCTCTAATATGTATGTTTTTTTTATTTTTATTTTTACTTCATTTTTGTGTTACAATTAGAAAAAAAGTTTTACAAAATCTAATATTTATTCTATGTTTGACAATAATCTAATATACATGTCTACATTTGAAATGGATCCAGATTACTCTATATGTTTTATTTTTAATTTCTAGCTTTTCACCCTTCTTTGTTTTTTTTTTTAATCGTATGATAATCGTTTTGTAGTCGTAAAAAAATATTATTTTAAAAAACACATAATATCAATAATATTATTGCATATATTCAGGATGAATGAAGCGTTAGCATCAGAAAGACAGACATTTATTACAAAAAACTATATTATGTAGTTATTATGTTGATTAAATTTAACTCGTTAATCGATATTATAAATATGTGGGTTACCATTAGAATGAATACAATTTTAGTTTCATTATTTATATTTTAATTGCATACTATTTTATGTAAAATATTTAAAAAAAATATATATATTATGTCAATGTCTATTATGTCAATTTATTTTTTTTTATATTGTTAAAATCTTTATAATTAACTGTACACAAGTATTTTAATTATCAAATAATATTGTCGTTCAATAAACAAACACAGTATACATGTTGGTGATTACAAATTTCAAAGTCTTGCCGAGATTAGCCCAAATACTTTTTTTCATTTATCTTATTTCACTGCCAGCATTGCTCTGTAATATATGTGTTTTTCACTAATATTATTGTGACTTAGAAATGGTCAATAATTTAAATTCAACTCAAATTCTTGTTTAAATTTATTGAGTTAATAATAATATTGAATGAAGACAATAGTAACGATTCAAAAAGTTAATTGGAATTAAATTTTTACTTATTAATAAGTAGTCCTGTCACTTATTGTAACAGACGGAACTAAAATACATTCTAGAATATTAATAGAAATAAATCTCTGTATTTCGTATTAGTTCAAATATTTTTTTTGTAAACTATAGCTATATTGTATTGGAGCTTGACTAATTTTTATTTTCTGATTTATTTTTGTTGTTGACAAAGTCAAACATTTTCTTTCTGTATGATTGAAATCAAGAGATAAATTAAATGTTTCATCCAAAAAGTATGCAATTTCAATCGAATTTCTAAATATATCAAAAATTATAACGGTTTACACCATACGCTGGTATACGTTTGTACGCAAGCCCCCATTAATATTTCTTAAGAAAAATATTATTGTAGATTGATTAATAAATTGCCTATATTCAGGGGCAATGAAGCGTTAGCCTCAGAAATACAACTATTTTATTCCGAAAATTAGATAAAATTGATATATATATTTATAAAATATAATATGATATATTATGATGTAAATATAATTGATATATATGTATAATTGATATTTTGATTAAAGTTAATTTGTTGAGTTAATTAAATGAAATACATTTTAATTATGATTGAATTAAAATCGATTTGCCGGTTTGGTAAGTTGGCAATATAGTAAGGCATTATTACATTAGGGGTTTTCATAAACAAGTAATATTTACAATATTGCCTATTGACAAGTATCTTGTTTATAAAAAAAATGCTGCAAATGAATAGTTTGTTCATATAAATTACTAACTTAGCAGGAAATGTGCAAAATTATATTAGATAGAGCATGACAATCAGTTGTAATTGTATCAATCAGTGTACTGCAAATGTAGAAAATTCAAATTTTAACAATTTCTTGCAGATGTTTATAAAAAACCCTATTATACACAATTTTCATTTATTCTGTTTTTTTTTTTGCAATAATTGATTGTATTTAATGTCTAATTAATATTGTGGTATCTATATAAGATCATAACGATTGTTGGGTCTATTAATATAATATTATTTCTTCAGCTATAAGTCATATCATATTATACGTAATGATTGGATACATCAAAATTCACTTCTCAGCAAATTGAATAACACTTATTCCTGTTGAATAAGTGCATATACAATCAACGGTATGCTTCTGCTTGTTAACACCTTACAATATTTACACAAGATGTTTATGGATTGAAAAAAAATATAATTAAAGCGACAATCCACAACAATGAATATAATAATTCTATTTGAAAAATAAATTAATGTTGTTTTTAAAATTGAATCGCTCGATTATGTTATTTTACTGTCAAATATAATTTTGTTAAATGGCCTTAAGTTAATTATCCAAAAAATATTTATTTATTTATTGATCAGTGTACTTGTAGAATCAATTTCGGGATATGGGCTTCTTCTAATCCAAATCCAAAACATATGTTATCAACTTTTTTTTTTGCTAAACGACATTTTTCTATAATTCAATTTGATTAACAGGTATTAAGTCAAGTTTTCTACTCTCTTTGCAAAAATGAATTAAGCTACCATGTTATAGACTTAATTTATTAAAAAAATATTTATTTAATTTTTTAACACTCTGCCGTACCTATGTAGTATTTAAAATAATATGACAGATTATTGAAGATCAATTCTTATTATATTATTTATATTTTTTTATTGTTCTTTTTTTTGTTTTTCTTTTTTTTTTTTATTATTATTTTTATTTAATAATCGAATTTTTATTAAAAAGTATTCAATTATTTTGTTAAGCTCATGTAATTGACAATTATTATTAATTTGAATGAAATTTAATTTTTATGTTTTTATTTTTATTATTTGTTTTTTTATTTTCATCTTTATTTTCAATGTTTTATATTATTTAAATTTAAATATTATTACGCAAATCATGAGGTGATTATTGTCAAAAATTAAAAAAAAAAATACAGAAATTATAAAAACGAATAAAAAAATAAAACAACATGTTAAAATTAAATTGAATGTATGCAATCAATTTAATTTTTTATAATAATATATATATATATATAAATAATAATATTATAATACTATATATATATATATATTTTTTTTTTAAATAATATTCATCAGTATTATTAAATAAAATAATAACAATTGATATAAAAGCATTTAAATTAAACTAACAAGTGGATTTTCCTTATTTGATTTTTATTTTTTTATTTTATAATTTTAATTTAAATAAATATACATAATATTATAATAATAATAATAATAATAATAATGTGTATATAAGTAAATAGAAATTTATATAATTTTTTTTTTTTTTTAAATCTATTAAATTTATAAAAATCTATTGAAATCAATTAAATTTTAAATTTATATTATTTGAAAATCAATTATAATCAGCCAATAATATATCATGAGAGATTTTTATATCACTTTGAAAATTTATAGTCTAACAACAACAACAACAATAATAAGAGTAGCAAAAAAAAAAAATAACAGTTTAATTTTTATTTTGTTTTTTTTTTTAAATAATTTTTGAAAATTTAAAATTTTACCATTATTTTTTAAGACCTCCATAATGTGTAGTTTAAATATATTATTTGCATAGTACAAGCGTTAATTGAATAAAATAGATAAAATATAATTAACCCGGGTGCGTGTGTCGACAAATTAATGTTCATAGTAATATTGTGGCTGCAAGAAAATTTTCAATTTTACTTGTAAATGTTTATGTTTTACATAGCCTGACTTTCATTACTTTAATTTGTTTGTTTCTGAAAATTCATTAAAAATTGGCAAGAAGAGCAGAAGGAGAAAGTAGCAGCATTGTTTTGGGAGTTTCAAATCATCGTGACTATAGTTCATTTTTATTTAGGAAGCTCAGATTAGTCTAGTTCAAACTTCTCTTTCGAACAGAATCATTTTTTTTTTTGTTTTTGTTTGAGATTAACTCTAACTAATTATATTGCATCACAAATGGATGTCTATGTACAACATCATAAGAATGTGATCAAAGTGAACAATTGAAAGTTCAAATTCAAGACCGACAAATAAATATCCGGGACTAGAAAAAAAATTATATTACCTGTAATATCGCTATGACAAATCTCAACAACATTTGTTTTAGCTCTACCACCAAATTGAAGTTGTCCAATCGACATAGTTATCAAAATTAGACAAATTATTGAATCAAATATAAAGAAATATAAGTCTTATCATCGAAAATAAAGTCTATATCATCGAAAAAAAATATCGTTAGAAAAAGCAATTTTTTCTACTTGGTAAAGTTTTGTTCTTCCTAGTATGAAAGCTGAGATTTTTAGGCAAAACAATAAATCATAATTTTTAGAATAGACAGGTAGATGAATGATAGATTTTGACAGTTTCCAGTAGTTATACAAGCGAATTTTCACTTATAGAATTTCTTCATCGCCATTATCCTGTAATCCCATCCGTGAGGTATAGGGCGGAGATAGAATTTATTATTTAACTTCATAACTAGCCTGGTTATATTGCTTGACTTACAGTATATTTATTGAAATAGCCATC
Source organism: Argyra leucocephala (assembly GCA_963942445.1). NCBI lineage: Eukaryota > Metazoa > Arthropoda > Insecta > Diptera > Dolichopodidae > Argyra > Argyra leucocephala. The sequence continues at coordinate 16,046,238 of OZ012679.1, read as the reverse complement.
ATTAGTGATTAAACCCCCTCCTAAGCTGTTTGGATTAATTTTTAGTCTTTTGTGATAATTTTTTTACTACATCATTTGAAAATTATTCTTCTTGATTTTTTAATATTCGTAAGTGATTTTGTATTACAACATTTTGTTAAAAACAAATTTGATAGATAATTTTCTTGAGTATAGTTAAAGCTTTTCAAATCAGTTTATTTTATCCATTTTCATTTCACTCAACTTAAGTTTTTTTTAATCATCAATTTCATAAAGCAGTTTATTATAGTCTACTCTTACTATTCTATTTAGTGTAATTCAAACCATCTGGTTTATCTACCAGATGATTTGAACCCGATGCTTATTACGTCGTTAGATTACATTTTTCTGCCATTCTACTGTTCTGTTTACTGGTATCAAAAACCTCCGCGACTTCGTTAAAAGCTCAAATTGGTTCATCGAGTAGGGTATTATGCGAGGAAAGTTCCCGTGGTATCACAATGGACCTCACCGGTCTAAGTGTGTCGATGTACTGTCGGCAGCCACTACTACCTACCTACCTACCTACCTACCTACCTACTGTTCTGTTTAGTGTTACTTGCCGTCTAGAAGAACACGCATATAATATCCTGGATGATTTTAGGCCATTGCTTGTTATGTTGTTAGATCGTATTTTTCTGTCATTCTCATTTCTATACCGTTCTGTTTAATGTTACTTACGCCACAATCGTCAAGAAGAATACGCATTTTATATTCGAGATGATTTGAACCTATTGTTTGTTATGTCATTAGAATGTATTTTGCTGACACCCTACTAATGAATATTTTTAATCTATAGGTATATATATTCTTTTTTAATTATATATTGTATAATTATAATTAATTATTTTGTAATTTAATTGTAAGTGATTATTCGGACTATTTTTGTTATAATTTAAATTAAATAATTTTATTGTTGTCAGATTTCGGTTCACTAATAATTAAATAATAGGTATATATTTTTTTATATCAGTTAATTTTTTCAATAATAATTCTATTTTGAATCACGCTCATGACACTGATCATCAGTTAAAAGAAACGAACTTTATTTCCAACCATTGTTTTATATTACATTATTTCTTTCTTGCACTCCAATCATTGTCAATAGAATGATAAAAATCCAGATAATCATTTTAAAATTAAAATATTGAAAATAATATAAGTCACAAAAGTCACAAAATAGTTAAAAACAACAAAATAAGCATAATAAGATTTCAATAAAACAGAAATTGAATTAATTAATTACAAAAATTATAAATTGCTATTTAACTTATTTATTAGATTTATTTTAATTTAAAATAATTTAAAAATGTTCGCATTTTGGGTTGATTTTGTTTTTATTTTAATGTCCTTTTTCGATTCTATTTATTTTATTTTGTAATATAATTTGTTTAATTAGAATTAAATTTTTTTAATTATTTTTAAAATACAAAAAACTATCTAAAACCATTTTTATATAAAAAATAAATGTGCTATAATAATAATAATAATGAATATAAATGTATACAGGGTGTATCATATCAAAATTGTGTTGTATTTTGAATATTGAATGTGATCTGCTTTAATTTTGTAATTATATTTATGGGATACAATTAAAAAATAGTAAATAAATTGCTTTCGCTATATAATCGCAATTCCTATTTAGTGAATAGTTGTGAAATATTGTCTGTGTCTATTTTTCACTAAAAGTAGTACTAAAATGTAGTTTGGGATGGAACATTAATTTTTTAAAAATTTACTATACTTTATTAAATATAATTTTATTTTCTAATATTTATAATATATGGGTTGATTGCAGGCACGAAGCGTCCATATATTGAGTTGAATGAGTGCTTCCCCAAATGAAATATTATTTATTATTTTTTACAACTTAATATAAAATCTATAATTATAATTGACAAGCATTTAAGGTCCTGCGCAGTAGACACCTTTTCATTTTATTTCGATTCTACTACTCCTTAATGAACTTCTAATATATATAATATATAAGATTGTATATAAAACAAAAATGCGCACACAGTTGAACATTTTGTACTCATATGATTTTATTATTCAGCAAATACATTATGCATAAGTGAGATATTATGAAAATAATAAACAAAAGTAAACAAATCAGTTATTATATTTTATATTATGTACTTGCAAATGAATTTATGTACATATGATGTACATAAAATCATTTGCAACGATTCACTCAATATAAAATATAAAAAAGCAAAAACAAAAAAAATCAGTTGAATTGTTCTTATGACGAGCAAATTCATTTTTATATAGTAGAGTTAGAGTATATATAAATATCCTGATTGAACTTCTAATATAATAGTTGTATATAAAACAATAATGCTCACAAAGTTGAAAATTTTTTAATCATATGGTTTTATTATTCACCAAATACATTATTCGTGAGTTCTTATTAAAATAAAAAACAAAAACAAACAAAAATATAAAAAAAAAAACAAAAACAAAAAAAATACAAAAACAAAAAAAAATCATATGACGGGCAATTTCATCCTTACATAATACAGTCAAAGTAGCTATCTATAATTATAATTGACAAGCATTTAAGGTCCTACGCAGTAGACACCTTTTCATCTTTAATGACAAAATTTTTATTTTTAGTAATTTTATCCACTAAATGCCACTTACTATAGGGAATATATCGGAAACGAAGCAGTATATGAGGGACGTGTATTTATGTGTCCTAAATAAAACTTACTAACCACAAAACTTTTTATTAAACACGAGTGGTTTCTGCTAAAGCGTGCGAAGTCTATGTCAGTACGTAAATTATTGTTTTTTAAAAACTTTAAATTTGACTTCAACTTGAAATATAATTACTCAACAGGGGCCACTAGTATATATTTAATTTAATATAAAAATTATTTAACTACAAAAATACAAATCGAATAAAAAAAAATTTCAAGCAAAAATTATATGCATAGATATTAACTACATTATGTATGTTTAGAAAACAATGCCTATATAAACATCATTATTTTCTATTATTCTTTCAATCATACAAGCCAACAAGAGATATTTAACAACCACAAATTTAAAGTATTTGAAAATAATGCCTATTAAAAATCATTCTTCTCTTACCAATCAATATGGCTATAGTAATAATTATACATAGCATAAAAATATAATGACAAATTAAATATCATTCTCCTTATTTACAATATACATACTCTCAAACACACTGTCTCTGTCTCTATTTAGTTTCCTAGCAACAACAACAAAATAATAAATGAAGCGACAATAAAATAAAATCTTAAAAGGAAAAACAATTGAATCGCTGATATTCATTCCAAATCTACCTGATATAATTAGAATATATCTGATAGAAAATAGATTATCTAGCGAAACAACAACAAAATATCAAGTAGCAAGGAATGAATTAATTTTGTGCATTATTGTGGTTGTTGACTTAAATAATTAATATTTATATAAATAATGTATGTAGTTTTGGATTTTTTTAGAGAGTGGTATTGATATGAGGAGTTAAGTAATTCTGTAGTTTTTTGTTATTGAATGCTACATTGTTTATTTTCAGCCATAATCTTGTTTTATGCACTTTTGAAACAATTTGTTAACAAATGTAAAAATTTAAAATTTTTTTTTTTTTAATTATTTATAAATAATTAAAATAGATAATTGTAATTGAGTTATTGAAAGCTTAAGAAAAAATAATTTATTGTTAAAGATGGTAAACCAGTGCTTGCTCTACTAATAACAACAACAACAACAATAAAACGATGTAATCAGCATTTTTCAGTAAAATCTTTTAATTCGTATACGTGGTATTTTCCAACATAAATATAGAAAATATATATTCACACTTTTTGACATTGTTTTTTTAAAGTCAGAACTTAAATTAAAGTTATATTTTCAGATGAAAATTTTAATAACAAAAACAGTATTTGCGAAATATTAACATTTTAATTGAAACAGAATTAAAAAATTATTTTAATAAATATTCCAACTTTGTAAATTTATATTAACACTTGATAATTACTACTTCAGTTGAGCGATCGTTTTTCTGTCTAAACAGAATTAAAACTATTTTGAGAAGTAGATATGAACAATTTTAACTGTCGAAATTAGCAAAAATTTCTATAGAAAAAGAAAAGCCAAGCAAACTGATGTTTCTTTTAATAATGTTTGTCCACTTGAAAATTCCACGCCCCGTCACTGGTTGATTCTAAGATTTTAAATCGCTGATTTATTAACTTTATAGTTATTGTAGCCTTTTATATAACTTCTGTATACATATTGACAATATATATATATATATTTTTTTTTATTTCCCTGCCTAACAATTTAGCATTATAATATATAATATACAGGTTGATTGTAAGACTTTAAATTGTTAATTTATTAACTTTGTAGTTATAGTGGTCTTTTATATAACTCCTATATACATATTGACAATATATACCACATATATATATATTTTTTATTTAAAAAATAACGTTATCTCATACAAGGTGTGCATTATTAATACTTTTTAAATCTTTGATTTCGATTTCAGAGTCAAAACCTACGATTATCAGCCACTACGACTAGTAAAATTGAACAAAAATATAGTTGGAAGAAAAACCACCGGAAAAATCTGTCTTTTCAGGAATGTCTTTCCAGTGTTTCTAACACCCCATACAAACTCTATTTTATCCCAAAAATTGTATTCCTGATATGTTAAGATCCTATACAGCTACTGCAAATGATTTGAAAACTAAAGTAAAACGTCTGTAGGAGTAAAAACGCCCCTAACTGATTTTACATATATAAATATTAGTTTTAGAAACACCTGTAAAATTCACCTGTCCACACATTGTTGACGGACCGAAGACTCTTACAACAAATTAAATCTTTGCTATGTTACATATTTAATTTGTTATAATAATAGCAAAAAATAAAAATCAGTAGAATTATGATACAAAAATTTACAGACATAAATAAAATAAAATATAGTGTTTTGCAGTTCAATTTTTACCACAACACCCTGTATAATAAATAATAATGTAATAGCTATTAAAGGATTTCAATTTAATATGTTTAATAATAAAAAAAAAAAAACATTTTTGTTTTACTGATTAAACTTTACAGAGACAAATTTTTACCAGAATTTATTTATTTATTTAACTTTTTAGTTTAATTTTTTATTTTAATGCGATTAGGAATATATTTTTAGGCAATTTATTGCATAAATTTATAAAAAAAAAAAGTCAACTTTATATTATCTATTTATTTCCATGAGTGAGATTTCCATCAATAGTGGGGGAGGGGGTATTAAATGTGTGTAAATGATATACAAAATTTATATAATGAAAATTAAAGAAAATTAACAAAAAAATATTCTACTTCTGCTAAACCGCTAAAATGCACAGTGTCTAGACTTTAATCAACAAAGCAAAATACATACAAAATTGTGTGCCAATTGAAGATTTTTTTTATTCAACACTTTTTTAAGTTTTTTATTGACCAATTTTATTTTATTATTTATTATTATTTCAGCGCAATTGTAGATAAATCTGCAGACCAGCTTTAGGTCCTTTTTCCTTTCGGGATGTGAGCCTTTTTTACACACATATAATATTGATCAAATTTTTCCAATAAATTTAATTAAATTATAATTTGATTTTTTCAATCTCTTTAATGTTTTATTTCAAACATTTTTTTATTATTTGATTTTGTAAATAATACCTCTAGCTAAAATAATTAAAATGTGTAGTATAATTTTTATTTATTTTTTTTTTTTCACATTATTAAGTGTTAATTAATTAATATTAAATTTCTTAATCAGCCTTATTATATAAAAAAAAAAAAATATTTTTCCTTTTTTTTTTATCAAATAATATATTATTAATAATAATAAAACATTATATAATTAATTATAATAAAAAAAAAAATAATGTAAAAATAATTCAAAAGCAATTAATTATTTATAATGAAAAAAAAAGCAATTTGTATATATCTAAAAGCAATATATTCTATATAAAAGACTAGCTATTGTATTAAATAAATAACAAAAAAGTATTTTTAAAAATAGAAATTTAAGGTAAAAAAACATGATTTTAAAAAAAAATATATTATATAAAAAAAAAAACATTTTTTTTTAAATTTTAATTTTAAGATTTTAGAAAAGAAAAATTGTTGACAAATTAATAACAAAAAATAAAATTGAAAATAAATTCAAATTGAAATTTTTCAATTAAACAACTTTATAATATGTAAGTAAGTAACATTTGTTTTTGCTGAGTGAATTTATATGGAATTGAAAATTTTTATGAAATATAATTAAAAAACAATTTTTTTTTAATTATTTTATAAAAATTATTAGAATTTATAAAATGATATTCTCATATTTAAAATGGAATTAATTTTATTAATTAGATTTTAAAATTGAACAATTAATGAGATTATAACAAATATTAAATATCAAAAAATTTGATTAATAGTTAAATAATAAAGATTAAAAACACTATATAACTTACCAATTTCCGCCCCGTTAAGGAAAAATTAGTTTAAGTTGACACAAAATAAGCAAAATATAAGCTTTTTTTTAATTTTTTTTTTTTTTCAAATTATAATAATTAGTATTTTTTAATTAAAAAAAAAATATTTTCATCTAATTATAATTAAATTTTTTCTAAATAAATAATAACATATTATAACTGTCAAAAAAAGTTTGACTGTACGTATTTTCGCTCGACAATTTCAATCTGAACTAATTCCGCCATTATATGAACTCAATTCCGTTTTTTGAACCTATTTGCGATTCGCAGTATCTATTTACGATTTTAGTAATTTTTTAAATAATTAACTAGTACTTAGTTAAATTATAACAAATATTTATTATAATAAAAAAATCAATATTGCTATACTTAAGTAATTTAAAAAAAAAAAAAATATTTATAATGTAAGTAAAATTAATAACACATAAAAATATACATTTATTTCAATATCAAAATTAAAAAAAATTAAACAATGCAACGATTCAGTATTTCAAACAAAAAAAAATAATTTAATATAACCGTTGATTAATAATACTATTATAGTATTATTAATCAATGATATAACATAATTAACTTAAATATTATAACAATGCACATTTGAAATTTTTTTTTTTTTTGTTTATACGCAGGCTGGTGGGAATCTTCAAAAGACACAATGAACCCCGTAGCTTGACATTGTGTGTGGGATTCTTACCCACTAAACCACACTATTCCTATATCGCGATCTAGTCCTACAGGACTAATGAGCAATTTTTTCTTGGCTTTATTTTATTTTTCAATGTAGACTACATCCAGCGATGTCTATCTAACTTTTCTTTGGCGTATTCATCCATAACCTTGAAGACCCATCGCATCAGTGACGAAAAGCCAACCAACCAGCTCTCCGAACGAATTTATAATTATGTAAGACTTATGAAAAACCTCGTTTCGTTGGCAGTCAACATAACGAAATTTTTCACCAATCCCGTAAAAACAAATCTATCTAAACGTGGGAGCGGGTCAACCTCCGATCACCAGCGCGACGAGTCCTCAAGAGTGTGGGTGATTATTGCTGCACTAACTCAAAAGGTTTTTACTCTTTTGAGTCGTCTGGCTATATTTCTATTATCCAGGAGCTCGACTACCTCCACATTTACATGGTGCTGAAGCCTTTTTTCGTGACTTATTGCAAATTTCTGTATTTCCTTATCGACAGATTCTATTTGCAAATCTCTATGTAGGTCATAGTTTCTTATGAACCAGGGCGCGTTCACAATGTTTCTTAGGACTTTATTCTGGAACCTCTGAATAATATCTCTATTACTTTTTTTACTGCATCCCCATAGCTGGATGACATATGACCATACTGGTTTCAGTATTTGTTTATAGAGCAGAAGTTTGTTTTGTATTGTTAAGGTAGAATTCTTACCTATGAGCCAGTTCATTTTTCTATAGCGGATTTGTAGTTCTTCTTTCTTGTTTTTTATGTGAGCTTTCCAGCGAAGTTTCGCATCTAACGTCATACCAAGATATTTGGCAGTATTTGAATGGGGTATTTCTTGACCATTTATATATGCTGGTTTATGGTCAATTTTTTTATTTGTGAAATCCACATGTACTGACTTAGCTTCATTTAATTTTAGCCTCCATCTTTTTGTATAATCTTGGATTTTTGTTATAGCTCTCTGCAGCTTTTCGATGGATTCTTTATTATTTTCCCCAACAGCCAGAACCGCTGTATCATCTGCAAACGTCGCAATAATATTATTTTCTAGTGCAGGAAAATCACAAATGTACATCAGGTACAGTACCGGACCAAGTACACTTCCTTGAGGAACCCCGGCATTAATTTCTTTAAGATCGGAATATGCTCCTTCCTGTTTTATGTAGAAGTATCTCTCTGATAAGTAGCTTGCTATGATTTCCGAATGTTCTTTTGGAAGGATTTTTTTCATTTTACAATTCATATGCCACATCTTATCGAATGCCTGAGCCACATCCAAAAAGATTGCTGAACAGACCTTCTTCTCCTCTAGAGTTTTTTCAATAGTGTTTGTAATTCTGTGTACCTGGTCTATTGTAGCATGTTTTTCTCTAAAACCGAATTGGTGATCCGGGATTATATTCTTTCTTTCAATAATAGGTTTCAATCTTCTTAGATAAATTTTTTCGAACAGTTTTGACATTATAGGCAGCAAAGAAATTGGTCTATAGGATGATACTTCATTCGGTGGTTTTCCAGCTTTGGGTATCATGATGACTTCGGCGAGTTTCCACAATTTCGGCACATATTTCAGTCTAAATGCAGCATTTATAAGATTTGTTATCTTAATTATTGCCTTTTCTGGAAGTTTCTTTAGAATGTGCCCCGTTATCAAAACATATCCCGGAGCTTTTTTAGAATTAGTATTGTTTATTTCTTTTTTCACTTCGGCTGGGGTTGTTAATGCGATTTCTTCTTCTTCCTGAACTGATTCTATATTTAGATTTTCACCTTCTTCACCTCCGTTTGTTTGAAATATATTTTCTAAGTGTTCCGCAAATAATTTAGCCTTTTCTTTATTATCTCTAGCCCAATTTCCGTCCAATGTCTTAATTGGAGGAATTTGTTCAATAGGTCTTTTCAGATTTTTAGCTGCCTTCCAAAGAGAGTAATCAGTGCTTTTATCATTTGTTAATTTTTCTAAATATATATTAATCGATTTGTTTTTCACTTCTTTAATTATTCTTCTTAGTTGTTGCGTGAGATTATTTAGCCTAGTTTTATCTTGTGGAGCTCTAGTTTGATGCCATTTTTTCCTTGCTCTGCGTTTTGTTGCAATTAGTTCTAAGATTTCTGGTGAATATTTGTTTCCTTTTACTCTTTGTTTTAACACTGGAGTATTTTCCCACACTGTTAGCTGGATATTTTTAATGTATTTCTCCACCTCTGAATCCAATTGTTCTTTGTATTTTAACTGTACAGCTAGTTGGATTTTTCCTTCCAGACATACTTTGAAGCTTTCCCAGTCAGTGTATTTATTTGCCAGAACCGGATTCCTCTTCCTTTGAATAGGGTCTTCACTTACAGTTAGTAGTATTGGAGAGTGGTCAGAGTTCATTTCCTGCCTATCTTCTATCTGTATGAAATTATTCGAAATGTTTTTAATTATAAAAAAATCGATTAAATCAGGTATTTTATTTAGATCTGTAGGCCAATAAGTAGGTTTTCCTGTTGATATTACTTCACAGCCAAATTCGCTTGTTGCCTATTTGAAATAAATAAATAAAAATACAAAATATTTCATATACATACAAAGTAAAAATCACATTTACTACTTCTTAGTTTTGGCATTTTTTATTTGTATAATTTCAGGTACATTTTATTGTCCTCTGCTGTTCATTAAAACTGGAGGCTCAATTTTAAAATACTGGAGTCAGACTATGTCACTGTATTTTTTTGTGATGCCGAGGCCACAAAAATTTACGCAATTTTAAAAACAAAAAACCACTCTAAATTCTTCATTTTTGGACCGATTACCAAGTTTTTTCAACTGTTTTACTTGTTTTAATGAATATTCTAAAAGTTAGTAAAAAAATAAACTAATTTTTGAAAAATTGAAAATCTGAAAATTTTCGTACTTTTTTGTGATGCCGAAGTCACAAAAATTAACGAAATTTTAGAATATCACAAAATATTAGAATATCTTCTTTTACAGGCCATCTCCAAAATGTGCCAGACATGATCATGGCTTTCACTCTTCTATTTAACTTATTGTGAAATGTGTACAAAGAAATTATTTTGATAATTTATAATGGACGCCTTAATAAAATTTTGGTGGCAAGGCAAGATAATTCCAGAGATTTTTTAAATCATACAAAATATGATATAAGTAAAACATAGTTTTGGAAAAAGTTATTCATTAAGGTTAGTCTTAGAGTAAAATTTATCTAATTGTTAAAAATAGTCGAAAATTTTCCTTTTAATTTTACTAAATATGCTTATCATATACAGATACGCGTATTTCGTCTACTAATAAAAGGAAAATATTCGCTTATTTTCAACAATTAAAAGTTTTTTCTTTAAATATAACACTTTGTATGAATTTATTGCAAATAGTTTACACCTGCATATTTAGTTCGGAATTAGGACATATTGCACGTATTACCGACCCACTTTTTCATACAAATTTTTATAAAAACTCAAAATTTAGTTGTAACAAAAAACACATATGCGAAATTAAATTTATAGGTCGTAATTGGGTCCAGCTTAGTTTATTCAATTTCATTTTAAAATCGTCAAGTTGCATCCTTATATAATCAAAAATAGGTGAATAAATTAATTAATTATTTCGATATATAATTTTCCTAATTCCGCCCGGTCGATCGTAAATACGTACAACATAAATTTACGTGTACCTAATTTCCACTCAAAACAAGTTAGCAAATTAAAATATATTTTATTTAAAAATTGAAGAAAACGTGTATTTTAATCTATTTAAAAATATATCTTTTACAATTATTTTAATAAAATAAATAAGTGAACATCATAGTTCAATTATTATGGTCTTAACAAAATAAAAAAATTTTTAAACGTTTGAACCAATATTTTCACTAAAATGTCTACCTAGTTTAGTTTTCTATCAATAACTTATTTATTAATATGAATACAAATGTGCATTATTTTGCATTACAACGAGGAAATAATATTCTTTTTTTATTTCAAAAATAAATTTGAAGCGTGGGAGTATTGTATTTACAAAAAAAAAGGGTTTGGGCGGCATAATGTACTAGCGCGGTGATAGGTACATTTACATTAGTTATGTTTCACTAATTTTATTAAATATCTTAATCGATTTCGGTTGTTACACCATCATCAGAACAATATTCTATAAAATATATACATTTTATTTATCGAAATATATACATTAATATACAAAATATGTACATTTAATTTTACTAGGATTAGATTTAATACTAATTAATTAGCACAACAGAAATATAGCTTGTTTGTTTCTAAATTCTACAATTTTTGTTTTTAATATTTCCAATTTCGAGAGGAAAATGGGAAAACCCTTACCAAAGAAAATAATTATTGTTCTTTGATTTAATTGA